>JAQNBH010000010.1:27386880-27584380 GCA_028752905.1 Cladorhizidae sp. MBARI D1340-BT2
GCCAGGAATCAAATACAGTCTTATTCAAACTAGTTGGCAAGAGTTTCCAGGATAATTCCAGAACTAACCAGACGCATATAGCCTATGCCAATAAGTACGCAGTCATTTAGTGCTGTATATATAGTTGCTTGCATTTATTTAACTTTTGAAGAAGATTTAATTCATCTGTAAATCAACTGACGGCTCCGCTCAGATTCATCTGCCTAGCATAGAGTAGCTTGAGAACTGTTTCAAAATGGCAGATGGCAAAACCCTGAAACATGACAGCTCATATCTCAGCTAAAACTCATCGAGCAGTTTCCTAACTGCCTAACTAATGGATACTTTCAGACTCCAAGCATGCCTTGAATACCATTGTTGGACCCAATACATCACTAATGTAGCAAATTAGTGGTGATTTTTTAAAATATATATAATAATTATATAATATAGAGAGAAAGTGTGGAAAACCCAGAAATTCATCTTCAAGATCAACCATACCCCCCCCCCCCCCCCCCCCCCCACCTCCCTCGCATAGCTTGGGTACAACACATCCATTCATAAAACCAAAAGATTCCAAAAGATTCTAATCTTAAAATCACCTTCTCAATAATCAACTTCAAATTGTATTCACTTGATGTTCGACTCGATGCTCTAGTCTTTAATGTTATTATGTCAACTGAGAGTGCATTGAGAGATTCTAATCTTCCACTGCACATGCACAACTCATCCCCACCACCACCACCACCCCCAAAAAATTAAAAAACCCTGTGAAATTCTCTTCCTCGATACAAGACCTGGGAGAGAATTTCACAGGTTTTGGACTTTGGGGGGGTGGTTGGGGGAAAGTGACAGTTTACTACCTTCTGTTGTAGGCATGGGACAGAAACTGGAATACTAAGAAACTGCTAAAGTTGGGTGTTTTTTTTGCCATTTTGAAATGAGGTCATACACGTGCTATTGGATCAACTCGTGGTATCACTTTACCTACTTTTATGCGATATTAGCTATGCTAGGTTATGTCTGGACTTGTTCAATTCTTGCAAGTCCTAGAAGGAGGCTTCAGCTGACCTTGGTTGGCTTGCCTTATAAGAAAACATAAGTATCGCACATTCTTTCTTGTGCAGCGCACAACAATTAGAAGTAAGTCAGACAAAGTATTTCATAGCAGTGGTTCATCTCTACTCATTGCTTTGCTGCTGTTGGGTCTGCCCACAATGTTGAACTACAAAACAACTAGATGTTTGTTGTTGCTGTTTGGTCTGCCCACAATGTTGAACTACAAAACAACTAGATGCTTGTTGCTGCTGTTGGATCTGCCCACAATGTTGAACTACAAAACAACTTGATGCTTGCTGCTGCTGTTGGTCTACCCACAATGTTGAACAAAACAACTAGATGCTTGTTGCTGCTGTTGGGTCTGCCCACAATGTTGAACTACAAAACAACAAGATGCTTGTTGCAGCTGTTGGGTCTGCCCACAATGTTGAACTAATATAGACAAACAAACAAACAGACAATCAAAAAAAGAGAGTACTTCCGTTTGCTGTAGAGACAACACTTAACATTCTTGCGGCTGTTGCCACTTATAATTGAAAAAGTATGAGAATTTAATTACAAGTATACACACACACACACACAAACCAACTTAACCAGAGATCTAAATGACGAGTAAATATTTTCAAATTCAAAAGCCATGTCCTTTGTTGACCAGCAGTGATGGATGTCCTTGATTGTCCGTCAACTGGGACGTTGATTCTGGAGGCCTTTGGGAGTTTTCTTCTTGATCAGTTGATAATTGCTCATCACCATATGTCTCCTGTTGATAAAGATTAATGGGGCAGAGCCAGTTAACATAATTATCCAAGATGAGACCCTCGGTGGTCCTCGTGATTGAGGAGTCGGTTTTTCTTCTTTGTAGTACTTCCCATGTACACTTTCCCTCCAGCTCTGGTAAAGCTATGTATTTACTGGACTCGAACCTTCCGCCAGAGAATGATGTCACCAAGTTACAACTACCACACCCCATCACTGCTTCAAGGGACAAGAGTAATGAGCAGGCGAACATCCTTGAAGATTCTTACATTCGCAACCACTGATGCAATATTTGGATCAACACACACAGTTTCTACAATTACACAGGTGTATATTGAAAGGAAATAAAAGGTGTGCCATGTAGACCACAACCAGTTGAGACCCTTTACCAATTCAAAATCGCACATACCAACATGATCTGCTATTTAAAATCTGTATCTGCAATTTAAAGATTTTAAACAGTAGCTAAAGGGTTATCTGACTGCTTGTGGTTCATGCAGGTACAGTCTTGGTGCCCTTTCATAGTTGAAACATTATTCCTGACGAAGGCTAGATGAATGGCGAATGAGTAAATTCAAATTGGTTATTGTAAGGTCATTGTATGAATATTATATTTTATGTGGATATCAATTGAGGATATAACAATGTGTAAATACATATATGTGATATAGTGATTTAGTTAAAGTGTATAATCAGAAAATAAGAAGAGAAGACAAATAATTCTGGAAATATATGCGTCGGTCACATGATCAGTTGTGTTCATATGATCATAACACTACTTAATCACGATTGATGTCCACATTATATATGCAGTCAGTCACTGGTTGCATGATTAACTATGATGGTCCAGTAACCATTGTCATATAACCAGTATAGTATTTCTACAGTTGTCATCTACTCCCATAAACATTATCAGTTACGCCTTTGGCCGTATCACCAATGTGATCCACCATTTTCAAATTTGCAAGCTGGAATTCTGCTGCTGCTGCTGCTGCTGCAAAAGGAACAAGAACGATTGTGAGCTCGAGAGATTTACTTCCTCCACAATCATCATTAGGATAGCATCACAATACCGGTCTCGAACTCTACAACCAAGGCCTAATTTGATCATGTCATTGTAGCATACAAAGATGATGTCATGGTAACATATTTATGAGATATACTGGCATCATTTTATAGATTAGATGAACAGTAGCAATTTACAACACTAAAAATAGCAACAATGTACATACTTACCCTTGTCTTCATTCAAATTGTTGTCTTTGGTTTTGGGTGTTCTGTCTTTTGTGGAGGAATTGCAATTGGACCTTATCTCTTTTGAACCACGTCCAGCAGTTCCAAAGGAAAATAAATTGTTAAGCAATTTGGATCCCCCCTTCTTACTTCGCCACCAGCTTCTGTAGTGATCCTTTACCTTTAGTGAGGTCATGCATGTCATGTGGTATATGGTCATTACTTTTGCTCCCACTTCCACAGTATGTACTTCCTATTGTATTAGAGTATGTACTTCCTATTGTATTACAGTATGTACTTCCTGTTGTATTACAGTATGTACTTCCTATTGTATTACAGTATGTACTTCCTATTGTATTACAGTATGTACTTCTTATTGTATTACAGTATCTACTTCCTATTGTATTACAGTATGTACTTCCTATTGTATTACAGTATGTACTTCCTATTGTATCACAGTATGTACTTCCTATTATATTACAGTATGTACTTCCTATTATATTACAGTATGTACTTCCTATTGTATTACAGTATGTACTTCCTATTGTATTACAGTATGTACTTCCCATTGTATTACAGTATGTACTTCCTATTGTATTACAGTATGTACTTCATATTGTATTACAGTATGTACTTCATATTGTATTACAGTATGTACTTCCTGTTGTATTACAGTATGTACTTTCTATTGTATTACAGTATGTACTTTCTATTGTATTACAGTATGTACTTCCTATTGTATTACAGTATGTACTTCCTATTGTATTACAGTATGTACTTCCTATTGTATTACAGTATGTACTTCCTATTGTATTACAGTATGTACTTCATATTGTATTACAGTATGTACTTCATATTGTATTACAGTATGTACTTCCTGTTGTATTACAGTATGTACTTCCTATTGTATTACAGTATGTACTTCCTATTGTATTACAGTATATACTTCCTATTGTATTACAGTATGTACTTCATATTGTATTACAGTATGTACTTCATATTGTATTACAGTATGTACTTCCTGTTGTATTACAGTATGTACTTCCTATTGTATTACAGTATATACTTCCTATTGTATTACAGTATGTACTTCCTATTGTATTACAGTATGTACTTCCTATTGTATTACAGTATGTACTTCCTATTGTATTACAGTATGTATAGGCTGTTATTAGCCATTGCTCAAGCTATCTCATGACTTTAGTTCAAGCTCAATCTCAAAATCAAGCTCTAGTGAGCCTAGCTAGCCATCACTCAGCTCTAGTCATGGACCTAGCTATCCCTTGCTCAATCTTATCCCTAGTTCAAGCACTAGCCATGACCCCAGCGAGCCAGGTCAAGCTGTAGTCATGATCCTATATAGCCCTAGCTCAAGTTCAAGTTCTAGTCATGGGCCTAGCTACCTATCTCAAACTTCAGCCATTACCCTAGCTGGCCCTAATTCAAGCTCTATCTTAAATCTGCTAAGCAACATATTTATAGTATTCATGCCTCTGGTGGTACAAATTTTTCCTGCAGGTAAACCCTTAATGACATAGCAGAGGTACAATGACTTTCTTGATAATCAACTTAAATTTACTGACTCGATACTTCAGATAGATACTCTAGCCTTCATCACTAATAAAGTTCTGCTAAAGGCTAACTGAAATGGAGTGAGTAAAAAATTATCGAGAAATTCATTCTATCTGTCCTGCAGGATTGAGAGTTCTAAATGACTTTTCAAATACCGAGATGGTGTTAAATCCCCATAAGCCACCCTAAACTCATGCCATGTCTTTTTGCTGTTGTAAAATGTATTCAGGGTCAGCTACAGGCTCCTTCAAAGACTTGGTAAGAGTTGCACAGGAGAAATCCACCAAACCAACAGCACATATTTTGCAGAGGATCATCTATATTCTCCCTAGCACTTAGAAATAATTTTCCAGGTGTGTGAGACCTACATAAACCTGCTTACAGTACAGCATGTGTGGTCTTTTCAAAGTATAAAACAGCACATGACCTTAGTTAATTTACATCATTGATAATTACAACAATACATGCCTTTTTACTGCAATTGAAAAACAGTATAGAGATGGATGCGAGTGTAGTTATTGATGCAAGTGTAGTCATGGATGGGTCATGGATGTGTGTATAGTCATGGACGGGAGTGTAGTCATGGATGGGAATGTAGTCATGGATGTCAATGTAGGAGTGTAGTCATGAATGGGAGTGTAGTCATGGATGGGAGTGTAGTCATGGATGGGAGTGTAGTCATGGATGGGAGTGTAGTCATGGATGGGAGTGTAGTCATGGATGGGAGTGTATTCATGGATGGGAGTGTAGTCATGAATGGGAGTGTAGTCATGGATGGGAGTATAGTCATGGATGGGAGTGTAGTCATGGATGGGAATGTAGTCATGGATGTCAATGTAGGAGTGTAGTCATGAATGGGAGTGTAGTCATGGATGGGAGTGTAGTCATGGATGGGAGTGTAGTCATGGATGGGAGTGTAGTCATGGATGGGAGTGTAGTCATGGATGGGAGTGTATTCATGGATGGGAGTGTAGTCATGAATGGGAGTGTAGTCATGGATGGGAGTATAGTCATGGATGGGAGTGTAGTCATGGATGGGAGTGTAGTCATGGATGGGAGTGTAGTCATGGATGGGAGTGTAGTCATGGATGTGAGTGTAGTCATGGATGGGAGTGTAGTCATGGATGGGAGTGTAGTCATGGATGAGAGTGTAGTCATGGATGGGAGTGTAGTCATGGATGGGAGTGTAGTCATGGATGGGAGTGTAGTCATGGATGGGAGTGTAGTCATGGATGAGAGTGTAGTCATGGATGGGAGTGTAGTCATGGATGGGAGTGCAGTCATGGATGAGAGTGTAGTCATGGATGGGAGTGTAGTCATGGATGGGAGTGTAGTCATGGATGGGAGTGTAGTCATGGATGGGAGTGTAGTCATGGATGGGAGTGTGGTCATGGATGGGAGTGTGGTCATGGATGGGAGTGTAGTCATGGATGGGAGTGCAGTCATGGATGGGAGTGTAGTCATGGATGGGAGTGTAGTCATGGATGGGAGTGTAGTCATGGATGGGAGTGTAGTCATGGATGGGAGTGTAGTCATGGATGAGAGTGTAGTCATGGATGGGAGTGTAGTCATGGATGGGAGTGTAGTCATGGATGGGAGTGTAGTCATGGATGGGAGTGTAGTCATGGATGGGAGTGTGGTCATGGATGGGAGTGTAGTCATGGATGTGAGTGTAGTCTCATGGAAGGGAGTGTAGTCATGGATGGGAGTGTAGTCATGGATGGGAGTAGTCATGGATGGGAGTGTAGTCATGGATGGGAGTGTAGTCATGGGTCATGGATGAGAGTGTAGTCATGGATGGGACTGTAGTCATGGATGTGAGTGTAGTCATGGATGGGAGTGTGGTCATGGATGGGACTGTAGTCATGGATGGGAGTGTAGTCATGGATGGGAGTGTAGTCATGGATTGGAGTGTAGTCATGGATGGGAGTGTAGTCATGGATGGAGAGTGTAGTCATGGATGGGAGTGTAGTGAGTGTAGTCATGGATGGGAGTATAGTCATGGGTGGGAATGTAGTCATGGATGGGAATGTAGTAGTGTAGTCATGGATGGGAGTATAGTCATGGATGGGAGTGTAGTCATGGATGGGAGTGTAGTCATGGATGGGAGTGTAGTCATGGATGGGAGTGTAGTGAGTGTAGTCATGGATGTGAGTGTAGTCATGGATGGGAGTATAGTCATGGATGGGAGTGTAGTCATGGATGTTATTTTTATTAAACTTTCCTGACATAACAACTAAAACCAACAACTTTTCTGTGTTTCCATAGCTGAGAGTGTAGTCATGGACGGGAGTGTAGTCATGGATGGGAATGTAGTCATGGATGTCAATGTAGGAGTGTAGTCATGAATGGGAGTGTAGTCATGGATGGGAGTGTAGTCATGGATGGGAGTGTAGTCATGGATGGGAGTGTAGTCATGGATGGGAGTGTAGTCATGGATGGGAGTGTAGTCATGGATGGGAATGTAGTAGTGTAGTCATGGATGGGAGTGTAGTCATGGATGGGAGTGTAGTCATGGATGGGAGTGTAGTCATGGATGGGAGTGTAGTCATGGACGATGGGAGTGTATTCATCGACAGGCATTTGAATATTTGGAATATTTTGTTCTGAAGTTTTAATTATTGCATGCAATTTATTTGATTGGAAAAGCAAATATAGAAACAGCTCCTTGAAGATAAATAAAGTCTTTTTTTAATTTTTTTCTGCATTTTCTTTCTCTGCTTAGTGAAGGATTCAAGGCACCTTTGGAATATATCTGCAGCTAAGCTGAAATCACGACATTTAGGCAGCCAAGGAATGTGCAATCTGAGTTATATTTAATATATATATATGAGCTTTTTCTTTTTTTATCCTTTGTGTCTGATATTTAAAAAAGTGTGTCATCCCCCAATGTATATATGCAAGACAAAAATGTTTTATTTAAAAACAGAATTTATTTAAAAACAGAACAAAAAAAAAGGACAAAAAAATAAAGAAATGAAGTATTAACCACGAAGACCAGGAATATTTAGAGGACACTTTACCTTTTAGTATTATGAACTCCAAATATGACATGGACTAAAAAGCAATATAGTGTTTTTGCACTTCATTTAAGGATTTTCTAATGGCAGTATACCATCTTGGAAATGAGCCAAGGTGTGGCTTCACCCACCACCTCTCCCTGCTTCAGGCAGTAAATTTAGCTAATTAAGTTCTCTGCCACCAACCCAAATTCCAGAATTTCAGCTGCATCACAGACATGATCAAGTAATATAAGAGGCACAACGGAAGGGAAGGCTACGAGATTAGTGTGTCCTTACCTGCTTGGACATCACCACAAATAGAAAAAAGATGAAGGTACCCTGGAGCAAAGAACAAAACAACTGACAGTAATATAAGGCATTCTAGCAAGACAACTCAATTACCAAGGTATTTACTCTCAGTTAAGACAATGTGCTGCACTATTTCTAGTTATTTCAACATGAACACTTGTAAAAACAGAGGTATTTGTTACATCCCAAAAAGTTGTTATTTACGATATGCTGTAAAAATAATATTGAATTGACCTGTATAAAAATAAATGAGAGCATACAGAATATGACGCTTTACCTATTAAACAACAAGGATATAATATTCATCCTTATGTAATATATAGCCTATAAATGTTTGTGGTGTAGCTATTTGCTAAACTCTTGTTTTGTTTATTTTTTTCGACAACGCAATTCATATATATATATATATAAATATATAATTATATATATAAAGCTAGAGCATCTATATAGCAGAATGTTGAGAAGAAAATTTAATTGTTGAGAAAGTAATTATAATCTACTCGGTCAATTGAGTGTTTGTTGAGATATATATATATTATATTATTTTTTGTCTTCTTCCACACACACATACACATGCACACACACATAATATACAAACTTCCTCCAACAAAAAATTATTTGTCATTGTCACAAGAGTAAGCTTGTCCGTAAACTAACTGATCATTTCTTTGTAGTGGCTGCTGCTTACTCAACTCAGATAGACTAGATATCAAGCATGTTGATTGTCTGTTATGATTTTTGGGTCTTTTACTGAATTGAGAAACATATTTGTCACTGTAAGCATTGGAGAATTTGGAGTCTTATAGATAATGAATTATGTGAAAGTTGATCTAGACAAATTTCATGGTCCTAAAACTTGTTTTGGCTGCCAGTTTACTACCCTAGGGAAGAATTCAAGGCATGCTGGAAGTGTTTTTGTGAGCCTAAACCAGATACTTAAATGCTACCAAAGTAAGTTTTAGCCAAAATAAAACCTTGTTATTCATGAGCAATTTAGATGCCGACATTTAAAAATAGCAGTTGGCAGTTGCAGTTGCCTGTTGATAAGGTGGGAGATGCACCTACAAATGTGTTGGCAGTTGCAGTTGCCTGTTGATAAGGTGGGAGATGCACCTACAAATGTGTTGGCAGTTGCAGTTGCCTGTTGATAAGGTGGGAGATGCACCTACAAATGTGTTGGCAGTTGCAGTTGCCTGTTGATAAGGTGGGAGATGCACCTACAAATTTGTTGGCAGTTGCAGTTGCCTGTTGATAAGGTGGGAGATGCACCTACAAATGTGTTGGCAGTTGCAGTTGCCTGTTGATAAGGTGGGAGATGCACCTACAAATGTGTTGGCAGTTGCAGTTGCCTGTTGATAAGGTGGGAGATACACCTACAAATTTGTTGGCAGTTGCAGTTGCCTGTTGATAAGGTGGGAGATGCACCTACAAATGTGTTGGCAGTTGCAGTTGCCTGTTGATAAGGTGGGAGATGCACCTACAAATGTGTTGGCAGTTGCAGTTGCCTGTTGATAAGGTGGGAGATGCACCTACAAATGTGTTGGCAGTTGCAGTTGCCTGTTGATAAGGTGGGAGATGCACCTACAAATGTGTTGGCAGTTGCAGTTGCCTGTTGATAAGGTGGGAGATACACCTACAAATTTGTTGGCAGTTGCAGTTGCCTGTTGATAAGGTGGGAGATGCACCTACAAATGTGTTGGCAGTTGCAGTTGCCTGTTGATAAGGTGGGAGATGCACCTACAAATTTGTTGGCAGTTGCAGTTGCCTGTTGATAAGGTGGGAGATGCACCTACAAATGTGTTGGCAGTTGCAGTTGCCTGTTGATAAGGTGGGAGATGCACCTACAAATGTGTTGGCAGTTGCAGTTGCCTGTTGATAAGGTGGGAGATGCACCTACAAATTTGTTGGCAGTTGCAGTTGCCTGTTGATAAGGTGGGAGATGCACCTACCAATGTGTTGGCAGTTGCAGTTGCCTGTTGATAAGGTGGGAGATGCACCTACAAATTTGTTGGCAGTTGCAGTTGCCTGTTGATAAGGTGGGAGATGCACCTACAAATTTGTTGGCAGTTGCAGTTGCCTGTTGATAAGGTGGGAGATGCACCTACAAATTTGTTGGCAGTTGCAGTTGCCTGTTGATAAGGTGGGAGATGCACCTACAAATTTGTTGGCAGTTGCAGTTGCCTGTTGATAAGGTGGGAGATGCACCTACAAATTTGTTGGCAGTTGCAGTTGCCTGTTGATAAGGTGGGAGATGCACCTACAAATTTGTTGGCAGTTGCAGTTGACTGTTGATAAGGTGGGAGATACACCTACAAATTTGTTGGCAGTTGCAGTTGCCTGTTGATAAGGTGGGAGATGCACCTACCAATGTGTTGGCAGTTGCAGTTGCCTGTTGATAAGGTGGGAGATGCACCTACAAATTTGTTGGCAGTTGCAGTTGCCTGTTGATAAGGTGGGAGATGCACCTACAAATTTGTTGGCAGTTGCAGTTGCCTGTTGATAAGGTGGGAGATGCACCTACAAATTTGTTGGCAGTTGCAGTTGCCTGTTGATAAGGTGGGAGATGCACCTACAAATTTGTTGGCAGTTGCAGTTGCCTGTTGATAAGGTGGGAGATGCACCTACAAATTTGTTGGCAGTTGCAGTTGCCTGTTGATAAGGTGGGAGATGCACCTACAAATTTGTTGGCAGTTGCAGTTGACTGTTGATAAGGTGGGAGATACACCTACAAATTTGTTGGCAGTTGCAGTTGCCTGTTGATAAGGTGGGAGATGCACCTACAAATTTGTTGGCAGTTGCAGTTGCCTGTTGATAAGGTGGGAGATGCACCTACAAATTTGTTGGCAGTTGCAGTTGACTGTTGATAAGGTGGGAGATACACCTACAAATTTGTTGGCAGTTGCAGTTGCCTGTTGATAAGGTGGGAGATGCACCTACAAATGTGTTGGCAGTTGCAGTTGCCTGTTGATAAGGTGGGAGATGCACCTACAAATGTGTTGGCAGTTGCCGTTGCATTTTGCCTCACATTACACGGAAGCCAAACCCTGTCGGGAAAAAAGCTCTGATGAGGTGCATAGGCAATGGATAAAATATATCCTCACAGATTACCATGCTACAGGTTGATCCTATATCTGAGTTAAGAGGAGCTATGAAGACCATCTAGACATGGCATCTAGATTTTCTGTAGACAGGTTGGTATGCATAGATTGTGGGCACTGGAATTCACTCCTAGCTGAGTGGTACCTCGGGCAAGAATATGCTGCAGAGCTGGTAAAGAGTGGGACTTGTAATCACAAATCAGTGCTGTGGCTTCCAGGCACTGAATGGTGGAAGACTGGGTTGACTGGTAAATATCCCCGAGAGGCCATCCATGCTCTGTGGGTGTATGAGTCTAGTGCTGCAAAGATATACCACCCAGTTGGTTCCCTACCACTGTGCTCCTGGGGTACTCATAGGCAGTGAAAGGAGTAGAGCTATGGATCTCATTAGGACTATCTCTTCGCATTATAGATAGATCTGTAGTGAAGACAGAAGAGCCCATACTATACTATCATCCTACAATCATCCCTCATCTTCTCAATCACCTTCTTATTCCTCTGCTGTAGAGTGGAAAGCTCTTCAGATAGTCGCTGATATAGAGGTTGAATGTAAACAACATATCTCCTCAGTCTGTCTCTCCAGCATGGGCAAGTCAGTATCAGTTTAAAGGAGTTGTGCTCATTCCCATATTCTCAGTGAAGATGATTATAGTAAAATTTTTACATCAATTATTTCAAAATGTCCCCACACAGACTGAGTGATTCAACATCAGTCTGGTCTTGTGCATATTGGATGGCAGTGAGATGCTCATCAAATATTATGCTTTAAGAATTTGCAATGAATCAAAGTAGCTTGTCTTCCTCGCTTGTGCACACCATTTTAGTTTTGCATCAATGCACTTCCACATGGTCTTTCTGAGCATGCTGATGTTGTTCATCAGCTTGAAGGAATCCTGCTTGAACGTGCTCTTGGTTTGCTTGTGGGAGCTCTGTATTCTTTCTAACATAAAAAATGGTGAATCTTTTTCAATCACATTCCACTGCTGTTAAGCTACAGAATGTGTTGCTGAGTGTAGCTAGTAGGTCTTGTAGATGCACTGGTCTTCTGCAACTGTTCTTTTTGATTGGTGAGCAAAACAAGCCTTCAATGGGAAGTTTATTGGAAAACTTGGTATTGTCACCCACGACATATCTAGCTATATAGCCACGGACCATACATTCATCTGTAAAATAATATAACGGGTCACCCTCCTTAAATAATGCAGACTCTGGTAAACCGGCAATGATTGTCATTTACAGTTAAGAGATTGACCGAGAGAATGCCCAGCAGCAGATTCAAAGCTTGATGGCCTGACTGCACTGTGCTAGTAGGAACGGGCTGCATGGTTAACTGATAAACTCCCTTACCAGATAGTCAGCCTGAAATAGTAAATGAACCACTAAGGCCACCAAAACCATCTCTTTCATAGGCTCTCGAACCCCCCCTACCCCCTAACCCCCCTACCCCCCCTCCAAATATATATATAAATTTTCTGCACAGGCAGGTGAAAATGGACTGCATGGCTGACAGGAAAGGATGATGAACATAGTTACTCAGTTCATCAACATGCTTTATTTTTTTAGGTGCTGCCACTAATGCCTAATATTCATTACTAGGAGCTAGATGTTCACTCATTCTAGACCTTACGTTCTGCAGCTAGTGGATAAACATTGTGCAAATCACGTGGCTCCTCTAGATATTTAAGGTCCACCTTGAGGATGTATCCACTCTCTGCATGCCCTTTCAAGGAGGCAATCACCTTCTTGAGCAAGTTATTTGACCCAATTAAAGGCATATGTATCAGAAGCTGGTTCATGACCCACCCATGGAGATTGTCGGCATCTAGGTGGTGGATATAGGTCTGGGATTGAATGTGCTGCACCCTGCAACCTTTGGGTTGTTAAAAGTGATTGAAATGCCACCTCACTGGCCTTTCTTCATGAATAGATGCAACTTGATTAACTTGATTTCCATCCATAAATATTACAGCAAAGTATCCCACAACAATCTCTGGCTCGAGTAGCAGTGCACTAGATCCAGGCTGTAGTAATTAAGACAAGTGCAGAAGAAGTTGTCAAAGGTATTGGCCAAGAGCAGGATGTCTGTGTGGAGGTATATATTGTGGCAGTTGCCCTGTTCCTGAATCCAAACATGTGTCAGGGATTCAGTCCATGTTGGTACTCCTTCACATTTGTTGTAGAAGATCTCCAGGAACTACTCCCTTCCATGTGCTTGTAGTGGTAGGTAACTTTACATAACAACAGCATTCATCTATTCCCCTCAGACCCACAGAAGGCTGTGATTCTCATGCTCTCTGGCTTGTTAACAACCACCAGCTTGTCCAGAGAGGTGAGGAGGACTGGACATTGTCTATGAACCAGATTTTCTGTAGGGAGGAGAGAAAACATCTCTGAGTTCTTAAGGATGGAATTGATGCTACTGTCAGCCTGTGTGATGGCTTGCACCATGATTTGGGTATCACAGCCCCACAGTTTGTGAAAGATCACTGGGGTAGTGTCCAAGCTTCAAATTGCAAGCATTGTGGGTGGCATCAGTATTTTCCTGTGATGTGGCAGACGTCCTGAAAGAGTTTCAACAAGGGATTCACCACAAATGTGGCAATTCTGCCATGTTCAGTTTCCCCCACCAGTCTTTGTAAGTCATCTGGATGGGCTATGCATTGCACAGTGCCTCCTTAATCTTTTTCTGCTTCTCTGTGAGAGAATATAGAAGTGCTTGATGGTGTCACCTCCCATTACACCAGGCAGAAGCCGCAAGCTTCTTGGTGGGCTTTCTGCTGTACTCTTTTAGGGGTGTACGTTGGAACACTCCTACCTCAGCAGTCAAGCACATCTCTTTCCAGGAAGTCTTCCTTGGGGAGGGATATGCCTGACTGCTGAGGTATGAACAAAGGCCATCACGATTCCCAGACTGGTCTTATCACGAACAACTCAGAGTTCCATCTGTATCGTCCATAAGATTGAGTGTAGTCAAGGACGGGAGTGTAGCTGAAGCATTAAGAGCACATAGTACTTCATTAAGATTAAAATATCAAACCCTCATCTTTTATTTCTGTATGGATCGCATCATGGATTGTTTTTGGATTCTGGAAGCTCTTCTGCTGAGTAATGTTGATTTCTTTGCCAAAATGTTTTTTTTTGTAGACAGAGCTAGATAGTGATATGGCACTTTTGTTTGCTTCCTTGTGGGTGGAGCTGATTGTTATATATCCTAAACTGCAACTTCTTGCATTTGCAATCATACAATTAATCATTAAGAACATTACAGCAATGAATATGTTCATAAAAAAAGTTGGTCAGTTATTGAACCACTCATTAAAATTAAGATTTTTGTCGATATAGAAACTTTCCTATAATTTAGGCTAGAATTTTTATTACGAACATCTTGACACAACTACATACCACATTACCTGGAAGGCTGTTGTTATGGCAAAGATGTAGGCCACAAATATTAGGGCTTCATGAAATACCAAGACTCCGATGACCCATGTTATCCCCATGACAACCACAAGAGATATGATTGTCTTCAGCCAATGACTAGCATAAAAAATAGAATTTTAATTATCAGATATAAAACATGGTTGTATTTGTTATTGTTATTTACCTAGCATTTATTAGTTTGGAGTTATCTCTAACTTGCTTATTGTGTTTGCACATAATGGAGACAGCCATGATGAAGAATCCAATATTTATCTGAAACAAGTGACAAGCAAGGACAACCACAACCACAACAACATCAACAACAACAACAATAATAACAACAAAAACTAATATAAAGCAATATAATAATTATGTACAGGACACTAACCATAACTAGAAAGTCTTTCATATAAAATGCAAGGACCTTGTACACAGTTGCTTTGGTCCCCATGGAGCTTACTTCTTCCTGCCTTAACACAGTGTGATGTTAATCCAGTGAGTGTCACAATAGTCAATCTACATCAACCTGCCTCAACCCATTGTGATGTCTACATTCAGTGTGTGTCCAAACCATTTGTAAATAATTATATATCCTTCAAATATCTACCTACCAAAAACTCTTTGCTTTATTATCAATATTATACTGGTAGACATAATTTTTTAAAAGGTAAAGATTTTTCCTCTAAATGAGTATGGT
This sequence comes from Cladorhizidae sp. MBARI D1340-BT2, assembly GCA_028752905.1. NCBI lineage: Eukaryota > Metazoa > Porifera > Demospongiae > Poecilosclerida > Cladorhizidae > Cladorhizidae sp. MBARI D1340-BT2. Next base: position 27,402,006 of record JAQNBH010000010.1, read on the forward strand.
TTACATGGGCATTCTTTTTCCCCTTTCCCTTTAAACATATCTTCCAATAGAGTTGTCTGCTTAATATTATATCACCCTTCCTACCATGGCTACAAACATTTCAAGTGTTCAAACAGAGGAACACTAACTGGGCAAACATAATACGAGCCATACATCGTCAATCAGGTTTGGACTAGGTGTGCACTAGTTTGGCTCATGCTTGATGGATACAAGCACAAATGCTAGTGCCCAAATAAAGTGTGAGCAATCATTCCAGTTCACATCCAACCCTGCTTCAGTAGTTTCTAGTTCATTTTTGTCATTGCTATCTCAGAGTCCAGAGTAAGGGTCACTAGAATCCTCAGCTTTCTAGCTTGGATAAGCCAGGCAATTTCTGATTACTTCAGCAGCCACGTCTACCTGCTTTAGCAGCAAATGTTACCACCTTCTTTGCCAGCTATTGCCACTGAGATTCTGCAGACCTTGAATTCTAAGCTAATTATATCTTTGCATACATGGTGTGAAAGTGTTCTGCAAACACATGAAAGTGTTCTGCAAACACAAACAGACATCCAACACTAGATCGTTACAGTTTTGTAAATGTATGAACACTTCAAGGACATATATCATTGAGGGAATTTGAAAGCATTAGAGGAATACGTTATATATTTTGATAGACTATATTATGTTACTTTATGTACATACGATGATAATGACAAGGACAGGAGTGATGAAGGCCCAGATGAAGTGTGTGTCATAACGAAGCCAGCATCTGTTAACATCAACAACACTAGCACATCAAGAACTAAAAACACTAAATCAATTTACATAATTGTTAATTTCATTGTAAATAATGTTTTTGGGTGGAATTAATCACAAAAATATATCGCATGATAAAAAAAGTACGCAAGAGAATAATTAAAGCATTGAAATCTAACATAAAAATTAAAGGTTAGTGCACTCCAGCATGCATGCAAGCTATACCTAGATTCTCCCTAAGCTGCACTCTTAAAGGATGAAGCTTCCACATGAATAAGTCAAAATTTAACTGCCTCCAGCAAGGATTGATGTCATCATTATTTCCCTCACAGTTAGGTACTAGGACTTGGTTGAAGAATAACCGAAATAATAGTCAAACGTTACAACATGCTGTTGCGCACTTCTCTCCTCTCCTTATAGCCGAGTTGATTGCCATGCCAGCCATTAACACAACAGTGTTGGGTCATTTCAAACTCTTCCTCCCTTAGCCTGAGCAATTGGAAAATGTGACTTAACCTGGGTTAATTGTTTTGAGTGTGATAACTCTTTACGGCTAAATAAACAAGGAAAAAAATTGGCACTAGGAGATTTATTCTCGCAATTAATTTTTAGTTATATTTTCCAAATCATGGCATATAGAACTTGCTGTAATAAACACATAATCCTGACATCTTTACAATTAGTAATAATTATAGTGGTCTTTTCTTGCCAGCTGATGGTTTACTATCACTCCGTATATAAACTGTATTGATATACACTTAAAACAGTTACCTTAGTAGGTTTCGTCTCCATGTCAAAATGCTTAGTAATCTCACAATATACAACAGTATTACATATACAGATAGTAATCTCAGGGTATTCTATAACTCACGTTTGAGACACACTGGAGCTTCCATATTGTGGACGTCCCTGGTCATCCTTGATTGTGAGACCTAACGGCACTGCCACGCAGAAGACGTAGAGGGCAGGCAACCCATAGCTTACCACAGTGAAACTAATTATGTAGAGATGTGGCTTCTTGATAAACACACATATGAGAACTATGTATAAGACCACACCCTCCATCAGCATCCACATGAATGTCGCGAGGAAGAAGTAATGGAGTACAATAGCTATCGTTTGACACAATTCCTACATACACGGTAATAAAATAAAAGTTGCATTTTTCAGAACACATGCTGTAAACTAAATAGATTATGAGAATGGAGGTTACTATTGGTTATTAGTGCAGGAGGTTTATTACTAAAGTGACTAATGAAGTTCACTTTAAATCGCATAAAAATGAATATTCTATTTTAACCGATTAACGGAAAGAAGCATCTACAGGCACAAGCTCGGACATTGTTCACAAGAAAATTATAAAAATTGGACTGATCACACTAAACTTAAAATTCTTTTTATCTACCAGTACCCAGTATACTCTACCATTATAAAAATAATCATCTGGCTTGAATGGGCGTACGAGCAAAATAAAAGAAAAAAATGGCGACTGCCATCATGAACTGCCTTTTTCTGGCTGTTTTTGGAAGCTCTTCTTTGGGAGAAAGCTTTACCGACATCTATGGATCCTCTCCATTCTTTTGCTCTTGAGAAACAACTTCCTTTCCTGTATGCATTTCAAGTTTTGTCGTAGACATAGAGTGATGCATTGTGTAGTTTTTGTTTGCTTATCTCAATGGAGTTGATGCAGTCTAGCGATGTGAATGGCTTGCTATTGACAAAGACTATAAAAATAATTGTGAGAAATAGAGTTGGTGGCTAATTGGTTCAAATAAATACATGCCTACATACAGAGAAAATGGTAATGGTAAGCTATTGATTATGTTTCAATTATATCCCATCTTAATTAATTAATCACCTCTAGGGCAGTTTGGTCGACAGCAGCAACAAAGATGACTTGAGATATGCTGAGGCAGACACACAGGTTGACATGGATGAATGTGCGCATGCCCCACAGTTCCCTGCACAGATATGAACCTGTTAATAAAGTCTAACTGGGTGTAACTTAACCGGTTTCGATTCTTCAACCACTATTGAATAGCTGAATTCTTGTCATTTGTATGTCATATATTCAGGCCACACTCACTTTAAAACAAATGAAATAAACCTAGCCTTTTGTCCTAGTGACATATCCAGCGCCACTCTTTGCCTTAAGGGCATTCTGCTCCCAGCTCTTTCCCTCAACTAAAAACCCAATCAAAGTGGTGAAGACTGGCTAACGAATTCCTGACCTAATATTAGCCTAATACTAACAGTCCCTTGGGACCAATGGCTTTACATTCCTTCCAAAGGATGGCGTGAAAATACCCTCATACCTGTGTAGAATCTGGTGCCTCGCTAGCTACATGCCCGCTGATTGTGAGTTTACTCACTTGAGGAAAGTGAGCGTAAAAATTGTAGCAATCATACAGAATACAGAGAAGGCAACTCCGACATAGCTGATGGTCTCCAAAGCAAACTTGTCCTTAGTATTTATCTGGTAGATAGGAGAGGAAGGGATGCAATTGTGGGAAAAGGAAAAAAGAATAATGGGAAGATGATAGATAGGAAGGGAGTGTTTGGTAAAGATGGTAGTAGTGGTGGGAAGAAGAGGAGGAAGGAAAGAAGAGGGGTAAGGCAGAGGAAGGAGGAGTCAAAGAGAGGGGTGAAATAGAGTAGCGATGAGAAAGAGAGTGTGTTAAAAGAGAGAAAGCGGAAGGTAATTTCAAAGATCAGTAAGGAAGACAACATATCCAAGAGAAACATAGATAGAGGGAGCAAAGGATTGCTGAGAGTATTACCATTAACTCTTTAGGCCCCAAAGTTAAAACAATGTGATGGTTATGTGATGAAGTAAAAGCAAGAGTCACAATTCCTTCTTTAATGCTTGAGGGCTCTATCAGGTAAATACTGTTGTTATGCTAGCCTGCCAGCAACAATAAAGGTAAATATAATGTTTGCAATACCTATTTTGTCTCTATAGCTTGCTATGATTTCCCTACCAGTTTATTTTAGGTTTTAGCAAGCTAGTACATCCATCGACTAAGCTCTAGTATGGCAGGCAAGAAATTTGTCTCAGAGTTCTTCTCTTCTTTATTATTCCCTAGGCAATTAATTCTCTACCTATTTGTCTACTTAATTTTTTTGCTCGAAACATATGACGTCAATGCTTGTTACTGTAAACCTCAGCATTCCAGCAACTGCAGTGTTTTTCTATTAGTGTCGAGTTATATTGCACCCTCGCCAGTAAACACCTTGAGTTAGAAGATTGCAATGCGTGACCTGTAGCCTTTTGGTAATGCTTGTTAGAGTTGCATTCTTTGTGTGGATATATCTGCTATCATTATTGATAGAAAAGTGCATGGCTATTGACACTTAAGAGTTAATTATTTGAATGGTTAGCTCTAACCTAGGTATTTTCCTCCTTTTCTGGAATTTGTTTTGAAAATGATCAAAATTCAAAATATATTATAAAATGCTATAATATAGTTGTCCAAAAGTAGCATTGGGTGATATGCATTAGTCGTGTCAAGGGCAAAAGTTTCAGAAACTGCCTCGTAGTTGGTATGCTAGTTTTACCTTTCACTTTCAATGTGGCTAGTGTATGAAGCTTATAACAGCTTTCTAGCTATATTTAAAGCCTTATTACTTATATGTAATATGTATATATGTATCCATGTATATTATGTATGTATGCATGTATTATGGATGCATGCATGTATGCATGTAATACGGATACATAATTATATATATTTATATGCATGCATGTATGTATATATGTATCCATGCACACATGTATGCATGCATGTATTTATGCTTTGTATGTGTGTATGTATGTATGTCTGTCTACAATATCATGCAAATAAAGAGTGAAGCAAAGCCACTATAGCTACTTACCTCTATACCAGGACTAAGCAAGATGGCAAAGTGGGTAAGGTGATTACACTCACAGACGGAGAAGGAAGAGTTGGACAATGTGGAGTTGCGGTTACAACCTCTAGATGACCAAAGATTTCTGTGGAATGTGAGAGTGTAGGGTGGGTAAGGGTAAGGGGGGGGGGAGGTAGAAGTGGGAGGGAGTAGAAGTGGTAGCATGGAGGATATAGGAGGGGAAGAAGTGAAAGGTGGATATATGAGGTAAAATCACCAAAATTACCAGCACTGGCTGTAAAACACAGCAAGTGCAGATCATGTTGTATCTGCAAATGTCAAAATTGGAAAGATACCGCCATTTTTACCTCTGCACCCAAAGTGACACAGTGTTGGTGTGGCATCAGAGTGCACTAGCAACTACCAATATTGGTTTGACCCATATTTTAAAGTGGCAGATGCCAAAAGCATAAAAAACACAGCTTCTTAGCTAAAATTTTAGTTTGGCAGAACCTAAACAATACATTTTAACTCTAAAAACACTTCGAACAGGCCCTAAATTGTTTGCTAAGGTAGTATCTAGTAGTCTAAAAATCCTGAAATTTCAAGGATCTATCTATCTATCCATGAGATAAATTACTTCCTCCTAATAACCTGAATACTTCATAGCAAATTTTACTACCAAGAAATTCCACATGGTCCAAAGGAATTGGAATTATACTCGATTCAGTAAAAAAAAGTGCCATCAACATAACAGATAGACTCATTTTAATTAGGACTTACTTTTCTAAATCGAAAAAGAAGCAGCCTGGCATCTCATTACCACTCTAAAAAAGCAAAACAACAACAACAAAGACATTAACAACAACAACAACAACAAATGAGGTAAACATGTCTATGTGCATTAGTTAACTCACTGTTTCACTAAAATGATGAATTTCAATTATGACTGGGGTTTCCAGCATATAATTACTCGTGTTGCAACTTCTGCCCATGCATTCCAGAGTGGCAGATAGAACAGGAGACCCCAGTCTAGTAAGGCTACAAAGATATGCAGATGAGAGTCATGTTTAAACATGGACATACATACATCTGCATTGAGCAGGATTGGAGGTTTTGCCACACGTTATGAACACCCTTTACACTGGTAGTTGCTTAGATTTTGATTAACCAACAGCTTTGATTAGAGGGGTGTCTGTCTGCACCTCTCAACAACCATAAAATTGTACATGGCTACCACATATTTTTCAATTTTCAAGTGCCTTCCCACTCACAAGAAAACTAAACCTGAAACACAATAGACTGTAGTGCAGCCATTGAAGCTAATTCTTTCCCTGTCCTCATGAATTGTATCATGATAACAAGTGGACAATACAGGAATTTGTCGGAATATTTTCTATGGGGGGAGGGGGGGGGCCTGGGGACATGCTCCCCAAATATTTCAGTCCTTTGTGGTGCATTTTCACGTAATGTGGGACCAATTCAATATTCCTGATATCTAATCGAAACGTCAATAATTACGATGGACTATTGTAAGGCTGTACATGAAAAAAAAGTTGGTTTATTGCAAACTTAAAAAATACATTCTGCAGCAAAGAAAATAGAACCAGAAAGTGAAAGGTTGAGATAAATTTTTATCATCAGAAAGGGATTTTCCTTGGAACCATGGAAGTTGCTTTAGATCTGCCACTGGTAACATACTTTAAAAGTGATACGTTATCACCTTTGATGTGTTGTTCCAATATTATCTAGATTTTAAGCACCTCTCTAGTCATTAAAAACCCATCTTTGTTAAGCATCTATATGGCATCTCACCATGGAGTGCTGATTTCACTGTCCTCGAAAAATATAAGCACAACACATGAACAGTAGCATTAGCATCACTATTTCGGCAAAATATTGACTGAGGGCAACAATTACTATCATGACATATAGAAGTGACTTCACCTACTGTTAGCTGCAGTTTTTTTAATGAGTTTCTTGATGCCTATAAAAATACAGTTGCAGGTTACTCCCAGTTTTTTTGCTCCCTTCTTTTAGTACTTCATTGCCTATGAAGTTCCAAATCGCTTAGTAATTCAATTCACATCTCAATCATGGAGTACACCAAGGAGTGTTCACATACTTAATATAAACATTCATCTTCAAGGGTATTAAAACTATTGAAGATTCAATCAGCTTATGTTTTTTGGCCAACATTAATTCAGTCAAAGACATTGGTATTCATCATGGCAAGTGAAGGATCAATCACATTGCCAGCAAGTATAGGTGTTCTATTTATTAATTCATTTCCCAGTTAAGACAGAAGCCTTCAGTGTAAATGTTGGCCCCAAATCCAGAAGGAATAAATATTTGATAATTTTTAAATGAAGTGAGCTCAAAATTACCATAATATTGAGGTGTGTGGTAGCACTGCCTACATTGGCACTTTAAAAATGGTGGACACCACTCCCTCCAAAAACAAACAAAAAAGAGCAAGAGCAACAACAACAACAACAACACAATGTGTAAATCACCAATGAACTTCTCGAACACTCGATGTTTCGGCTAGATTCTAGATGCCTTCGCAATCATTGTGAAGGCTAGAGCATCTAGCCAAAATGACAAGTGAGTAAATTTAAGCTGATTATTGAGAAGTCATTGATATCTACTATGTCAACTGAGAGTTTGTTGAAAACGTAATCTGAGCTAAAACTCACTTTGGCCGCTTCTTAGTATCCTAAGCATCCAATTTTAACTCCAAAATACTTCCTATGTGCCTTGAATCTTCTGCAAAGGTAGTAAACCAGCAACTCCCCAAAAGTGTGAAAATGAACTTCAAGATCTTCTATCTATCTACCTATATATCTATCTTCCATCCAATCCCACCATAACTTGATACTCGCAGAAGACTTCAAACACTCCAATGCATTGCAAAAATGAATGTGCTTCTCGATTCAGTAAAATGCCCGAAAATCCACCAGAGACCATCTTATGATAAACATGCTCATATAGGTACAATACCAAGTCTAGCTGAGCCGAGTCTGCAGGTAGCTGCACGTTTTAGCTATAAAGAAGTGATCAGTTGGCTTCCTCGTTAAAGCACATCCCTTCAACAAAACCATACAACCCCTTATAATCCATGTACCTATATATGAATACGGCACATGCATATATTTTTTAGTGCTAGACATGATGATTATATACTTCTGGAGTGATCCTATGTCTTTTAGGGAGATGCTTGACTATAAAAAGAAGTGCAAACAAAACAAAAATAAAAGGATTAACGAGTCGAAAATGAAACGAATTCACCAATATAGACGCCACAAACATTTACAGGAGACCCTTTACCTATTAATTAATGCAGTCCAACCTTATACGGATCTTTAAAAAAAATCTCTGCAAATAGTTGTGGTCAACATAGGTAGTTTCTTGTTTCACTTCTTTTTTTGACTAGTCAACCTTCAGTGGTTACTTTCAGTGCTTCTGCATACTTACAACTTCTTCCCCTCTGCCTCTGATGTGGTGCCTCACCACTCAGCTCAAGTTGGCTCCTCCAGGTAGCCATTTGGGTATACATTTTTATGCCAATAACCAGTCTGACGATAATCCCAAAGATGTTTTTTTGCTAGCTTCTCCCAAATGCAGAAATATTTTGGTCTATGAGCGAGTGTTACCACCATAGCAATGTCTTCCCTACTCATTTCCCCCCTACCAACAGCAGTTAATTCTACATATCTTCTATTTTTTTGTTGCTATCACATACTATCATGCGCATTACATGTGCCAGGGTGTGGTCTGATCATATACCATTATTGGAGAGCTATCTCCATATTCATCTCACATTATAGTCTTTTTTGCTTCATTTGCCTGAGGCCAACTGATGAGTAATATCCATAATATCGAAAAATATTTTGTAGCTTCTTCTACGCTCAAATTACGCAAAGTGAAAGAATGAATGGGTTTGTATTATTTAGCAATGATTCAGTAGGTGCCTATTCATTCTTAAGCATGACATTAGCTTGGGGGGTTTGATTAGAAGTGGGTGTGATAAAAATGGTCCACATACTTACTTCATGTTGTTATCGTCAGTTCCTTCTGGCACGACCCCTGAAAGGTTCTTGAAGATAAAGAAAACACAACGAATCCCTGCAACAATAACCAAAGTTTCGCTAGGTTACAGAAGGAGTAGAGTAACGTAAACTGTGAACAATTTAACTGTGCCTAGAACTTTATGAAAGAAGAATTTGAAATTCACATGTTGACCATTGTTTACATGCCAATTAATGTGTTTTACCTCTATCCTCCGAAGTATATGAAGCAAATGCAGAGAGTAGTTCTCCTGGCAGAGATATTGCCCCCTCAGGTTCACGAAATCCCTCCAGTTGTTTCTTGGGGTTCATGAACTCCTCAGGTAAGAAACCTCTCACAACCAAAGCTACATAATTATGAGTGTGTTACAAGTGCTATATATATCACTAGTGGTTATGTCAGTTAATGATACTCAAACAAGTTTTGATACCACCAGCATTAAATATCCTTCTCCTCACACCTCACCACACCTCTGGGTGAGAGATCATTACACAGACCATATATTTAGCATCTAACATCTACAGTTCAATCTCAATGACTCTCAATTTACATAACATTGATGCAATGAATTTCTTGATAATCAACTTGAACTTGTACACTCGACATTTCGCTGTATGCTCTAGCCTTCATCAGGATTAAATCTGCTCACTCAATACTTCGGCTAGAGCATCTCACTGAAACGTCAAGTAAGTAAATTTAATTTGGTAGTTGAGAAAGTCATTGTATCCATAATTCAATTTTAGGAATATCATCTAATTAACAAGTAATTAGAGAGGCAGTTCTGGCCACCTTCCTAAGCAGCCACCTTTCTAAAGTGGCCGATTAATGTGGGCCACCTTTTCCTTTTACACCTTCAGAGTTCAGAAAGTGCAGTTATGCGACTCAGAATACCAACTCTCTATACTACAGGGCCAATCACACATCATAACACAGTGTCACACAGAGCCCTCTCATTCAGAATCCAGGATCTATCTAGAAGCCCTGCAGATCCCACTTACAAAGACCCTTCTCACATATCCCCCAACTACACTGATGACACCAAGAAAAAAAGCTCCCCATTGTCTCCAGGGAGTCCTTGGGACATGCACCAGAAACACTTTTCTGGGTAGGGCATGTCCTCCTTGGGGAATTTCCCTCACCAGTCAGTGGCCTCTCCAAATTGCCCACATACTTATATAGAGATTTCAGAAAGATGCAATTTTAGTCAAGGTTAGAATGCATTTTCTTTGTAATCAACCGAAGAGTGAACCCACAATTCAATTGTTACAGAAATGGACGATGTCTTATCTCCACTAGCAGCAGCCGAACCCTTGGGCCAACAAGAGTCATGTGTGCCACACTCCTTCATAGGTACATGTTGTTCTCGTACCCACCAATGACATCCTTGGCATTCCCCAGTTGTAGCCGTCGCTCACCTCCCATTCTTTGTGTAAATGCATGTAACAACCATCAGCAGCATTGATCACGATTCAACTGAAGTCTTTTGTATCATAATCCCAGCACATGATCAAGATGTCCTTGTGGCGACTTTCAACAGCCTCTATCTTCATCCTTTTGTAGTCAGTTGCTCCCTGTTCTTTGCACAGTGAACGATAGCTGTATATCCATTTCCAACTGTGGCAACCACAGCCCAGTTTCAGCCACATATCCCCAGTCTTTGCAAAGCCATGTGATGTCTGTACATTCATTTGCCATGCTGCTGGTCTTAGTCAAACTAATTGCACAGCAGCATACAAACAATCCACATATCCACCACCAGCAGCCCATGCCATGGCCCAATTATAGTCAGCTGGAGGATTCAAATTTTAGAGTTCTGATCATATCCCCTGAGGTGGAAGGCCACATTGTGCATGTGAGCTTAGCAACAAGTGCAAGACTATCATGTGGTCCATGTTACTCGGATTAAAACCTTTAGGTCACATGCCAGAATCTCTATAAATGTTGCAATCACGTAATTTCTACCATTGAATACTGTAAAAATACTCTCAACTATAATCCTGCAATTGCAAAGGTACTTGATGGCTTGGCTATGGCTTAGGAGATTGGGAGTATGATTGGGAAAATCATGAGCTGACATTTCTTGACTAGAAGATAGCAAGCACAACCAAATTTCCCAGGTGGTTAGGATGGTGCTGGCCACCATGAGAGAGATAACCACCCAAGTGCTCACAGAATAGCTGTATCTTGAGTTTGTACAGATCCAGAAGCAGTAGTGGTATATTTTTAGGATTGAAAGCATTACATTCATAAGAAAGACCAGATCAAAAAGCAAGTCTCAGTAGTTGGAAAAAGAATGAAGAGCATAAAAATGAAAAAAATAGCTGCTATGGTTGCAGCCATGGAGGATGCCAAGATAGCAGAAAGAGGCTCTTAAAAACAACAACTCATCATAGTGTGTGTGTAGATTCATCAGAGACTTCTTGGAAAACTCAGTTCCGTACATAACAGTGTGTTCCACCTCAGTATATTCCACAGGTATGAAGGGCCGCACTTAAGAGGAAACAAGAAAAAGCATGTATTAACATGTGCACGAATTGAAGCTCCATGTCAAAGGTTAGTGCAGCAATATATTAATGAGTAAATGATCTTGCTATCTTTCACAGGACTTAAATTGCCACTCAACTTTTTGTTTAGTATTCTCCATGGGGGTAGTGGCTGGAGTATATCGAGTACTCTTTCACACGATGCCTGATGTTTTGCAGCTGTATCACATGACAACACCAACTGTTCCAGAGTTAAAATTGGCATGACAAACCACACCCCTTTAAAATCTGTAGCAGGGCACCTCACACACATGAATGATTACCTGGGAGAATGTGCCCATGCAAGCGAGGTGTAAAAGTGCAGTCTCTCTGCTCCAGATAGTGAGGGCTGAGTTCTACTGAGTTTAGGTATCAGGTAAGAGGGACGGGATGGATGGGCACCATAAGAAATGAGCACAGTAGTCCTAGTTACTTTAAACTTGCCAATATGACTAGGCTTCATACATTGTGTCATGACAAGGGCACATGGGACTAAGACTGGGCTATGACTTGTGCTGCCTACAATGGTAACAGTGACATCTGTGGAAAGGGTTGGGCATGATCAAATATGAATGATATGATCCAAACTGCAGAAAATGGCAGTGCTGACATTACGTTCCTGTACAAAAGGTGGGATTCAATCAAATATGCCTTGACCATGATAAATAGTCATGCAGATATCATGTACCCATGCAAAGAGTTGGGGTTGTGCAAAACAGTAGGGCTATTTGTATGTCTTGAGTAGCTAAATTGTCTTGCGAACATTCAGTTTTTCACTTGTGTTGGGTCGAGTGATTTACTCGATTCCCCCCACCCCCCCTCCCTCCCTCTAGCCCTAGAAAACTTCTACCTGCACCACATATGTGGTATCCCAGTTAGACCCCCATGGTAGCGTCAATGGTGTTCTAAATAAATCACAGTAAAGTGGACCAGAACCTCAGACTAGGCCGCTTTGGAAAAGTGCCCAAGAAAAATGGCTCCTTTGGAGGGTGGCTAAGAACTGCTACATAATGTACAACTGTTGAATCATATAAACACTACTCAACTAATATAACTATATTCATGACTCATGGGACGTGCACATTACTATGATGATATGTTTACACATGTACACCCACATATTCTACACACATCAACATCTCTACTAATGCAGACACATACACACACAGCACATATATTCACTCTAACCCTAGACACACATATACACCTGCTCCATACTCCACACTTCAAGGAGAGAAGACGACATTCTTCATAAATGTAGTGTTTTATTTAGAAATAATTTAAACCTAGATAAAAACAACAACAACATATATTAGGATATGTTGTTTAAAAACACAGACAAATATATAGGTGTGTATTTTTTAAAGGTAAAGGGTCACTAATTGATTGCGGTCTACATTTGTAAGCACTAATTTCCTTGATAAGCCAATCATAGAACACATATCAGCGCATGCTTATTTATATATATATATATTGTATTTGTTTCCCAATCTACTGTATGGCAGCACTCCCTATATTGCTTTCAACTCAAAAAGGAGTATAGCAAAAAGCAACAACAACAAAAAGTTTATATCTTCAGCCAAAACTTACTTCAGTAGTTTTTCGGTATCTTAATTGGTTAATTGGTTCCGGCTAATTATTTCTCAAAAAAGCACTTTCACTTGCCTTGAATCTTTGTCAAAGTAGTGAACTGGCAGCCACAAAAATGTGAAAAACTGTGAAAATAATTTTTAAGATCTTGTATCAATCTATCTATTTTCTACCTCCTCCTCCCCACCCCTCACCTCCATGCATGACTTTGTTACAGTGTTACAATTCCAGAAGACTCCAAATTGTCCAACTTTGATAAATTCAACCCATTCATTGGTGAATTTTGACAAAATTGTGTCTTTTCTCCAGCAATGGACAGTGAAAGGAGCTCAGATCTGCTTTTTGCTTTTTAAGAGAAGATGAGAAGAATGTGGTGCATAGGATGCAATAGTCTATCATCTATTATGTAGCTCAGGCAAATAAAGCACACCATTATTAGAATAGAACTCAAGTGCATTCAAACACATTACAGTAACAGGATTCTTTGTGACTCATTGCATAGATGCATGACATCCACAATATCACAAGTGTAATGGTTTGCAACACCGTTTAACATGGGCACATGTTGTGACATTACTTAATATATATAATACTACATTGCAACACGATGTACCACCATGTAACACTGTGTGACAATAGAACACAATGCAGATGAAAAAATTATTGCTACAAAACATTATCAATAACACCATAATGTTTAGTAACATTGCATATGCTGCATTATACAACAAGCCAATAATCATTCTCTTACTGAAGATGTTATTAGAGAATCTTCCCCGACTTGAAAAACATCCACTAAGAGCAATCAGATCATATTGTTCCAACATAATCCCCGCGAGCTTAGGACCAGCTCCCTGAGATAACATATAAGAACATGTTTACCAACTGATTCCATCTACTATACTATACATGACTATAAACGATAGATGGGTTTTCAGAGTAATGTACAGATAAAGTTTATCTTGTTCAGGTGCCGGTGTTGTGATATGATTGTTTAAGTTTCAAATTAATCTCGTGAGATTATGCATGCTTAAATGAACATATGCTCATTATCATCCTGATAATGAGCATAACGATTAGGAATTGTTTTTCCACTGAGTTGCAAGTCCGACGCAACTTGTCCTTCCTTCTGCATCCTCCACTGGCTGGTGTTCATTTCATTTACGCCAGGTTATCTCCATCTTTTATGAAGGACTGACATACAATTTGAAGGATACCTGCACCCACTCTACAGTGTAGTACTTACTCTTGGACTGTTGGGCATGGAGGAATGGACTGAGTTAATAGTGAAATTGGGCAGGCTACTAGATGAGAGCATGCAATAGTTTAAGCAAACCATCCACATTACTGAAGAATAATTACAATGACAGTAATGCTTGATAACAGTTAACCTTTCAAGTCTATACCTGGCTATAGGCTCACTAGGGGCAGATGTCTTCCGACCTTGAGCATGTGGAGTAGCTTTAGCAGTTACTTTGTTAGCAAGTAATGAAGGAATCTTGGGATAAATATGCCACCAGGCCCAGCTTAGCAACTCCTGAATGGTCACTATAAAATAAGTGGTCAAGCTGTATCAATCATCAACTCTCGATAACTTACATAATTGACTACATATGCCAGGTCATGTTTAAAGTTGTGCTCTAGCCTCTACCAAGAATATTCTCCTACTTCCTCTGATTAGAGAGGGATCATAGCCTATGTGATGTCGCTCTCTTCCTTTGAATATTTTTTATTTTGGAATTGTGGGTGGATTTTATTTGGGATGCATGTGTGTATAGGGTTTGTTGTCATAGTATGCATATTGCAACACTGTATTCATCATATGATTCTGGTCTTACCCTCAGCATAACGTTCATGTGATAATTATGTCATTAACATACGATGTACTGGCATCTATAGCACACTTACCTTTATTATCTCTTGAATAGCATCTGTGGCGGAGGCAATCAAAGTCTAATAACAAGAAAAGAAAGTTGAAATTATTAATTATTACATATTGGTTATTCTAACTCCATTGAGGTACGGTGAAGTAACTACAGAAGTATCTCCAAAGATGAAACTTTTTGATGATTTCAAACTGCCTCAGTCCATTGGTCCAGTGTGTGTCCCCATAGAGCTATTATCAACCTACTTCAACCTGCCTCCACCCAGTGTGGTGTTGGTCCAGTGTGTGTCCCCATAGAGCTACTGTCAACCTACTTCAACCTGCCTCACCCAGTGTGGTGTTGGTCCAGTTAGTGTCCCCATAGAGCTATTGTTAACCTACTTCAACCTGTTTCAACCCAGTGTGGTGTTGGTCCAGTTAGTGTCCCCGTAGAGTTATTGTTAACCTACTTCAACCTGTTTCAACCCAGTGTGGTGTTGGTCCAGTGTGTGTGTCCCCATAGAGCTACTGTCAACCTACTTCAACCTGCCTCAACCCAGTGTGATGTTGGTCCAGTGTGTCCCCCCATAGAGCTACTGTCAACCTACTTCAACTTGCCTCAACCCAGTGTGGTGTTGGTCCAGTTAGTGTCCCCTAGAGTATTGTTAACCTACTTCAACCTGTTTCAACCCAGTGTGGTGTTGGTCCAGTGTGTGTCCCCATAGAGCTATTGTCAACCTACCTCAACCTCTCTGGTTCAGTGTGTGTCCCCATAGAGCTATTGCCAACCTACGTAAACTTGGTTTGGTGTTGGTCCAGTCTGTGTCCCCATAGAATTATTGTAACCTACTTCAACCTGCCTCAATCCAGTGTGATGATGGTCCTATGTATGTCCCTATAGAGCTATTGTCAACTTACCTCAACCTAGTTTGGTGTTGGTCCAGTGTGTGCCCCAATAGAGCTAATGTGTTGTCAACCTACCTCAACCTGGTTTGGTGTTGGTCCAGTCTGTCTCCCCATAGAGCTATTGTCTACTTCAACCTGGTTTGGTATTGGTCCACATAGAGCTATTGTCAACCTACTTCAACCTGCCTCCACCCAGTGTGGTGTTGGTCCAGTGTGTGTCCCCATAGAGCTATTGTTAACCTACTTCAACCTGCCTGCACCCAGTGTGGTGTTGGTCCAGTGTGTGTCCCTATAGAGCTATTGTCAACCAACTTCAACCTACCTCCACCCAGTGTGATGTTGGTCCAGTGTGTGTCCCCATAGAGCTATTGTTAACCTACTTCAACCTGCCTCAACCCAGTGTGATGTTGGTCCAGTGTGTGTCCCCATAGAGCTATTGTCAACCTACTTCAACCTGCCGTGATGTTGGTCCAGTGTGTGTCCACATAGAGCTATTGTTAACCTACTTCAACCTGCCTCAACCCAGTGTGATGTTCGTCCAGTGTGTGTGTGTCCCCATAGAGCTATTGTCAACCTACTTCAACCTGCCTCAACCCAGTGAGGTTTTGGTCCAGTGTGTATCCCCATAGAGCTATTGTCAAACTTCAACCTGTCTCAACCCATTGACAGTGTCTGTTCCCATAGAGCGATTGTCAACCTATTTAAACCTGTCTAAACACAGTGTAATGTTGGTCCAGTGTGTGTCCCCATAGAGCTATTGTCAACCTACCTCAACCTCTCTGGTTCAGTGTGTGTCCCCATAGAGCTATTGCCAACCTACGTAAACTTGGTTTGGTGTTGGTCCAGTCTGTGTCCCCATAGAATTATTGTAACCTACTTCAACCTGCCTCAATCCAGTGTGATGATGGTCCTATGTATGTCCCTATAGAGCTATTGTCAACTTACCTCAACCTAGTTTGGTGTTGGTCCAGTGTGTGCCCCAATAGAGCTAATGTGTTGTCAACCTACCTCAACCTGGTTTGGTGTTGGTCCAGTCTGTCTCCCCATAGAGCTATTGTCTACTTCAACCTGGTTTGGTATTGGTCCACATAGAGCTATTGTCAACCTACTTCAACCTGCCTCCACCCAGTGTGGTGTTGGTCCAGTGTGTGTCCCCATAGAGCTATTGTTAACCTACTTCAACCTGCCTGCACCCAGTGTGGTGTTGGTCCAGTGTGTGTCCCTATAGAGCTATTGTCAACCAACTTCAACCTACCTCCACCCAGTGTGATGTTGGTCCAGTGTGTGTCCCCATAGAGCTATTGTTAACCTACTTCAACCTGCCTCAACCCAGTGTGATGTTGGTCCAGTGTGTGTCCCCATAGAGCTATTGTCAACCTACTTCAACCTGCCGTGATGTTGGTCCAGTGTGTGTCCACATAGAGCTATTGTTAACCTACTTCAACCTGCCTCAACCCAGTGTGATGTTCGTCCAGTGTGTGTGTGTCCCCATAGAGCTATTGTCAACCTACTTCAACCTGCCTCAACCCAGTGAGGTTTTGGTCCAGTGTGTATCCCCATAGAGCTATTGTCAAACTTCAACCTGTCTCAACCCATTGACAGTGTCTGTTCCCATAGAGCGATTGTCAACCTATTTAAACCTGTCTAAACACAGTGTAATGTTGGTCCAGTGTGAGTCCCCATAGAGCTCTTGTCAACCTACTTCAACTTGCTTCAACCCAGGGTGATGTTGATCCAGTGTGTGTCCCCATAGAGTTGTTGTCAACCTACTTCAACTACTTCATCTGCCTCAACCCAGTGTGGTGTTGGTCCATTATGAGTCCCCATATAGCTATTGTCAACCTAGTTCAGTTTGGTGTGGTGTTTATCCAGTGTGTGTCCCCATTGAGCTGTTGAACTTCAACTTGCCACAACCCAGTTTATTGCTGTTTCAGAGGGTCAGAAATATCCTAATGATACTAGATCACACAGACTAAATTGCTAAGGAATTTTTTTTGGGGTGATAGGGTGTGGAGATTCATAATATGTACAGGGAGGAGCCAGCTATTTGCTCTCCATTGATTAACTAGTTAATCGATAATATAACAAAACTGCACAAATTTGATATGGGCATTCCCTAGCACATATGGCCATACCCATTCCTGCACTATGGATCTTTCATAACATTATTGTAACTTACGTACATCGATAATTTCTTGAGGAATTGATCCATTGTACTCTATTTTCAAGTCACACAGTTCTTTTTTGAAATTTCTGATTGATTGTCTTAGCAATTCTAAATAGAAGTATACATATAATAGCACTGCATCAAAATTATGGCTATTAAATAGACTACAAAGAATTCATATTAAAAAAAACATGTGTAGTTGTAAAATAATACTGCATAACAGGTAATTCTTATATAAAATATTCCTCATGTAATATTATTATTCCTCCATATCATTCTAGAATAGAAAATGAGTGCAAGGGATTGTGTGGTGATCCGGAGCACTTTGGCAAACTCTCCATGTTTTTAAAATTTTTTATTTGAAATCCCAGCATTATTAGATTGCATTTCTCTAGACAAGGGCTAGGACTAATGCTAAATACACTAGCCAGGTCCAAATAATTCATGTCTATGCCTGCAAAGTAAGGGAGAGCTTAACTAAGGAGCTTAAACTCAAGAGTTTGCCATTCACCATCATAGCAGATGAGGTTACTGATCCTCATGCAAACCAAGAAATCCTAGGAATGTGTTTGAGGTATGTGGATTTAAGTTCGGTGCAAGCCCCCAAGATCAGAGAATGCCTTATTAACCTCGCTAATTGAGAGAGCAAATGCTTCAACAATAGCAAAGAAGATCTTAGAAGAATCACTTTCACATTCCTCAATATCTTTGGATCCATGTAATATATGTGGCCAAGCTTATGATTGGGCTGCTGTTATGTCAAGAGAGGGCTGGTGTCCAAGCAGAGTTTTCTCCTTTGGCTCTATACAGTACACCCATTGTTTTTTGCACTGTCTGAGCCTTTCAATTGCAGCTTCGTGAGGTTCAAGAAGTGAGAAGCTTAATAAATCAGTCATATTTGTTTTTGAATAAAAGTCCTAAGCAACAAAGATTTTTTGAGCGAACACTGAACAGTATATTTACCTCAATCTTCACATTCTAAGCTTCCTGGACTATGTAAGACACGTTGGGTGGAATGGCACATATGCTTTGAAGTATTTCTTGAGTTGTATGAGTACTTTATTACCTTCTTAGATGCTTTAATTTCACCTAATGATTATCCAGCTCTGCTTTCAGATGGTGAAAACTGGAATTGGGACAGGGAAACAAAAGTGAAAGCTAAGGGGTTGCATTCGTCACTTTCTTCTTTCCAATCAATAGCTACATTTTTAATAACAAAAAATGTCCTTGATGAGGTAAAAGTTTTGGCTACTAAACTTCAGAAAAGAGACCAAGATATTGTTGATGCATACAAGATGGTGGATAGTATCAATGAGAACATCAAGACAACCAGGAATGATGTTGACATGATTTTCAGCTCCTGGTATGATTAGATTCTTCAACTTGCGGACAGTATTGGAACTTCTGCATGTTTTGCGAGGAAGACTAGCTTACAGAGGAACCAAACCAATGCTCCCAGTGAGAACCCACAGGAGCACTACAGAAGGGCAGTTGCTATCCCACTTCTGGACTCTCTCCTTGCTCAGATGAGTGAAAGATTTTCGGATGAACAGCATCGTGTTCATGGTCTACTCAGTCTTCTACCCACAATTATTGTGGAATTGATACCCATTCCACTGACATAATGTCGGCCAGGTTACTATTTTGGGAATATGACCTTCCGTTTGCCAAGTCCCTTGGTAATGAGCTTAGTAGGTGGAGAAGTTTGTGGCAAAGAAAGGACCACAATGTGGCCAGCAATCATGTTCTTCATTCCTGATAATTTGCTATAGCTCTTGGAGCATGTGATA
This sequence comes from Cladorhizidae sp. MBARI D1340-BT2, assembly GCA_028752905.1. Classification (NCBI taxonomy): domain Eukaryota; kingdom Metazoa; phylum Porifera; class Demospongiae; order Poecilosclerida; family Cladorhizidae; species Cladorhizidae sp. MBARI D1340-BT2. The sequence goes on from JAQNBH010000010.1 coordinate 27,421,503, forward strand.
AGGATTCTTTCCCTAGCATTCATAGCCTTCTTGTTAATTGAATGCACAATACCTATCACTAGTGCTGAAGCTGAGAGGTCATTTTCTTTAATGAGGAGGATTTGAGGTCTACAATGAATGAGGAATGTTTGTCAGATCTCTCGATTATTGCAATGAATTTTGGTGGGAGAGTTCCTGTTGATGAAGTGTCAAGCATTTGTTCAGGCGCATCCAAGGAGGCTCTTCGAACCTTCACTATTTGATAACTAGTCAACAATTATAACTACTCAATCACACAATAATATTGAAGTTTCCACAATAATTGAAGTTCAGATATGCATTACACAATTATGCCAAAACCACACTTTAAAGGTGTGTGTTCTAGGGCACAACTTAACAACCAACACCTATTATAAATCCTAGATCTGCCGCTGATGGTGTGCAATAGAACTAAGTATATGAATAGTGTGCAATAGAACTACAGAGTGCACTAGAGTGCCAATAGCTCCTTTAGCCCTCTCACCTTCAGATTGCTAGTAGGCCCCCAAAAAATCAAACCAACTTCAGTTTAAACATCTCTACCAAGTCAGAAATCCACTAAAGTCCCTAGCGACCATCAGTTTTTGCTGTACACTAAGCTCATCCACAGATTCTATTATTGTTATCATCTTATCCTGGCTCTACATTGTGGAAAACATGCACGTTCAGTTATGCGCAATAATTCTATAAGCCTATTTCTTGCTCTATTTCTATTAGCCAAATTTGAAGAGCATCTCTTCCTGGTAACTAAGGGGGGAGAATCTTGAAATGCAGGCAAAGAAGTCTAGCAGAAGCCATTTATCTAGCAACAGGCAGTACTCTTGACTTGTCTGAAGATTATTCTAAGATTGTGGTATCCTTTCTTACTTAGCATGTGTGTGTGCATGTTTGTATGTTTGTGTTTCAGGTGTTAAGGGGAAAATGTGGGAATCAACCATAGTGGAATGGTTGACACAATATCACATCTGTTGGGTTAAAAGAGTGCATGAACTTGCAGCACAGTATGACATGTAAAGCTATAAAGCTGAGATGACCATGAGCATAGAAAAGTTTAGCAGAGAGCAAACTCTCTCTAAATGCCGACCTAAGTCTTACGATTTTACAATTCACATTTCATGATTAATTTTTTTAAACGGTATCCACAAAATTATCTTGATCTCACAAACTGATATCAGAATATCACTAACTTTTTAGCCCATAGATCATAAGCATCATTAATGGTCCCATGGTTTCAGGACCAGAGCAAGATGAATCAAATCAAGTATATAGCTCCCTCTACCATTTTGATGACAAGATTGATAAAAAAGTGTCTAATATGTAGCTAAGTACTTGCTAAGTTCTAGCTGTTATAGAGCTAAAACAACTTATATAGCTATACCTAAGATAATAGAATATCTGGGAGACTTTTTTTTTTTTGTATTGCCCATGTGCAATAAATGTCACCATTTTCATATCCAGAATACAGAGATTTTTTTTGACATTTGGAAGGTTAGGGAGTTGGGAAAGATTCGGGGGCTATGTGGTGAAGTCTCGCTTCTTTAATCTCTAACATTAGCTAGAACTGTCTGAGATCAAAATAATCTCTTCCCTTCTTATTTCCACATTTAATGCTTATTGTTATGGGAGTGGTTCAGGCAATAATTACAATAAAATTCAGTTTTATTTACCTTATCATATTATTCCCTGCCATCCATACCTTTTGGAGTGGATAACACTACATGAAAAATGCTATGAGATCATGACCTTACTGCTGGAACTCTGGTGAGCTGGTCAACCAAGAGTTGTTATTGTTGCTGTGGTAGTCATGTTCAGATCTAAGTGAATATGCTGCATATATGGTAACATACCCTTTCCCCCAGGTGTAGGTGTGCTCTGAAATGATGAAGTTGCGATCATAGCAGTAGAAGTGGTAGAAGTGGTGTCAGCGATTACCATGGAAGTGAGTGTTGTTAGTTCAGCTGAAGAAAAACAGTTAAAATTATTAAAATGGAATCAGGGGGAGGGAAACCTATTAACCTGCTTTAGTGATACTTTATTAACATTGACCACTAGATTATTATGATGCATATTTGTCTGTCCCATCACAATGTAAGTCCGCACAGTAGAGAAAACTGCTTTTTTGTTTTTATTTTAGCTTCTCATGAGAAATGTTAAAAAAGGAAATTTTTATAGGCTATATATGCAAGAAATAATATTTATGCTAGTCCTGGACCTAAAGTGCATAGAATATTGTGATAGCACCATCCTAAAGTGCCTCAGCTTATGGACACAATGATAATGCCATCCTAAAGTGCCTCAGCTTATGGACACAATGATAGTACCATCCTAAAGAGTCTCAGCTTATGGACACAATGATAGTACCATCCTAAAGTGCCTCAGCTTATGGACACAATGATAGTACCATCCTAAAGAGTCTCAGCTTATGGACACAATGATAGTACCATCCCAAAGTGCCTCAGCTAAAGACACAATGATATACCGTAAAGTGCTCAGTTTATGGACAACAGTGATAGTTACTTTGGCTCTGCGAATAAGACCAGATATAGCCATACATATTAGGTCCAAGATTTCTAAAAGTTACCACACACGTCACGGTCTATATTGCATAAAGTGCCTCAGCTTATGGACACAATGATAGTACCATCCTAAAGAGTCTCAGCTTATGGACACAATGATAGTACCATCCTAAAGTGCCTCAGCTCATGGACACAATGATAGTACCATCCTAAAGTGCCTCAGCTTATGGACACATGATAGTACCATCCTAAAGTGCCTCAACTCATGGACACAATGATAGTACCATCCTAAAGTGCCTCACCTCATGGACACAATGATAGTACCATCCTAAAGTGCCTCAGCTTATGGACACAATGATAGTGCCATCCTAAAGTGCCTCAGCTCATGGACACAATGATAGTACCATCCTAAAGTGCCTCAGCTCATGGACACAATGATAGCCATCCTAAAGTGCCTCAGCTCATGGACACAATGATAGTACCATCCTAAAGTGCCTCAGCTCATGGACACAATGATAGTACCTCCTAAAGTACCTCAGCTTATATGGACACAATGATAGTACCATCCTAAAGTGCCTAAGCCTATGGACACAATGATAGTACCATCCTAAAGTGCCTCAGCTCATGGACACAATGATAGTGCCATCCTAAAGTGCCTCAGCTCATGGACACAATGATAGTACCATCCTAAAGTGCCTCAACTCATGGACACAATGATAGTGCCATCCTAAAGTGCCTCACCTCATGGACACAATGATAGTGCCATCCTAAAGTGCCTCACCTCATGGACACAATGATAGTGCCATCCTAAAGTGCCTCACCTCATGGACACAATGATAGTACCATCCTAAAGTGCCTCAGCTTATGGACACAATGATAGCCATCCTAAAGTGCCTCAGCTCATGGACACAATGATAGTACCATCCTAAAGTGCCTCCACTCATGGACACAATGATAGTACCATCCTAAAGTGCCTCACCTCATGGACACAATGATAGTGCCATCCTAAAGTGCCTCACCTCATGGACACAATGATAGTACCATCCTAAAGTGCTTCAGCTTATGGATACAATGATAGTACCATCCTAAAGTGCCTCAGCTTATGGACACAATGATAGTACCATCCTAAAGTGCCTCAGCTCATGGACACAATGATAGTACCATCCTAAAGTGCCTCAGCTCATGGACACAATGATAGTGCCATCCTAAAGTGCCTCAGCTCATGGATACAATGATAGTACCATCCTAAAGTGCCTCAGCTTATGGACACCATGATAGTACCATCCTAAAGTGCCTCAGCTTATGGACACAATGATAGTACCATCCTAAAGTGCCTCAGCTCATGGATACAATGATAGTACGATCCTAAAGTGCCTCAGCTTATGGACACAATGATAGTCATCCTGAAGTGCCTCAGCTTATGGACACAATGATAGTACCATCCTAAAGTACCTTAGCTTATGGACACAATGATAGTACCATCCTAAAGTGCCTCAGCTTATGGACACAATGATAGTTGTCAGAGAAAGCCCTAACAGCTGTTAGAGAGGAAGCTGTTAGAGGGGAAACACGTCAGAGGGAGATAGACAGTACACAACCACGTTTACAAACTACAAACCCACAAGTGGCAGGAGACATCCACCAACTCAGAACCAAAACCGCAACTATGGATCATCCCACTTCAACAGCAGAGACCCCTGATTGGTTAGAAAAAGCAACTCCTGATTGGTCAGATCAGTCTCTCTGAGGAGAATGATCTTAGGCACAAAACAAGAGAAACCGGCTGCCTATAAAAGAACAAGAGACTTCGAAAGAAAGGAGAGAAGGAGAAGGAGTAATCAACAAGTCGGGAGAAAGAAGCAAAGCCCCTCAACAAACTAACTCCTCAACGAACTGAAGAGAGACTCAGAACTGAGCTGACCTGGCTCTGTGTAATATATATATACTTCGGTAGAAAACAATAGGAGTAATGATGTATTGATAGACGTTGTGGTCGTGTACATCATTTTGTTATTGTTGATTATAATCAACTTACCTTATACAGAAAAGGAGGGCAGAGGTCTAGAGAGAGAGAGAGAAGACTCTGGTTGATTATATACTTGGTCTAGATAAGGCTAAAGCAATAGTAAGGCTGAGCATCAAAGAAAGCGAACCTGGAAAGAGAAGTTGTGCTGAGACTTCTTCTGAAGAATTATATTGTTAGGAAGTAATATTCCTAGAGTGGGAGAGGGTTCGCCTTTCTCACAATAGTACCATCCTAAAGTGCTTCAGCTTATGGACACAATGATAGTACCATACTAAAATCCCTCAGCTTATGGACAATGATAGTCATCCTAAAGTGCCTCAACTTATGGACACAATGATAGTACCACCCCAAAATGCTTCAGAAAGTGCCTCAGATTATGGACACAATGATAGTACCATCCTAAAGTACCTTAGCTTATGGACACAATGATAGTACCATCCTAAAGTGCTTCAACTTATGGACACAATGATATTGCCATACTAAAATCCCTCAGCTTATGGACACAATGATAGTCATCCTAAAGTGCCTCAGCTTATGGACACAATGATAGTACCACCCCAAAATGCTTCAGCTTATGGACACAATGATAGTATCATCCTAAAGTGCTTCAGCTTATGGACACAATGATAGTCATCCTAAGAATCATAGCCCATAATATGTAAGACATGCTAAAAAGTGAAGCAAGTCATGAAGAACAACAACTCCAGACAAGCACAAGTAACAAACTTACTCCGAATCTTGACATTGAAGGATCTATCTGCAGAGCCCAAGTTGTTAGTGGCGACACAAGTGAACGTGCCAACAGTGTTCGTAGATGCATTCACCCACTGCAATGTAGAAGTGCCACTAGACAGACCACTGGTGGTGGTGGTGATAGTGATCGAGTCATTCCTGCTGCTGAGAGGTTGTCCATTGTGTGTCCACTTCAGTGATGGGAGAGGTACTCCCTCAAAGCTACACATCAGAATCAAAGTGCTGTTTATGTCGAATGCTTCCAAGGGACTATTGGTGGTAGTCACATTAGGTGCAGCTAATAGGGCTAGAGAGAATATAACCACATTGTTAATAAGGGATCATATAATATACAACATGTAGAAGCACACTTCAATGGGTGCATATAAAATGGACTAGGAAGAGCCTGTGGTTCACAGAGCATACCTTCTTGATATTCAACTTAAAATTTCTGTCACCTTTAAGCTAGATGTTCTAGCCGAAATGTCGAGAGAAAATTTTAAGTTGATTATCGAGAAAGTAATTTGCTATGTAACCTAGGTATTTGTTGATATTTAAGTAATGAAACAGGAGGATATTATATCCCCATGTGGACCATAACCAGTTAGATGACATTTCAGAATAAAAATTAAATTATATATAAAATCTGTACTCTATATAATTAGAGTAAAATTTTTTAAATGTTTTTCCAACTTGTTGTGGTCTACATCGTGGTCAACTATTGCTTGCTTTCTTAAAAAAAAAATTTCATGTTGATTCCTAGTGACTATTGGGGCATGGTAGTCATATAGTGCACCCTGCATGTGGGCATTCCATGAGTAGTTCATCAGTCTCTTTAGTGCGAACGTACGCTTGACCTCATGAAGCAAAATACGAATGGGAATATTAGTATCTTTGGTTCTCAAGGTTGGTATTTGAGGTATTTTAGGTATTTTTGTAAAAATTGCTCTCACAAAGCTTCTTAAACCACCTACAAGTGGGTGATATAGTTTGTCTTACACAGCAGAGGGAATAAAATCACTACAACATTGCTTTTTGTTGATGTATAGACTATATAATATGCATATACTACATGTGTTGTGCATAGAAATCCACCTTCAATGCATCTGTTTAAAATTGTTTAGGGAGTATCCTGTGTCCAATACAAGATACCTACATGGCTTATTGCAGGCATCACCCAAGGGTACATTCAACACCTCTAGGGGTGTCTGGGATAAGCAGGCATAAGCTGTGGCTGTGTATAATAACACCTCGAAGGTGGTATGGAATATGGAGGCATAGGCCCAGGTTCCACAGAATACACCCCCTTGGATGATCTGGGATTCATCACACTTAAGGAGGGTTTGGGATGTGTAGAACACATCCATAAGGAGAATGTTAGGCGCATAGAACACATCCTTATGGAGGGTTTGGGGTGCATACACAATATACCATTAATAAGAGTAGCTGATGAAAGAGATTGTCATAGAGTATTTCCATGTTCTAGAGTTAATAAGAGTCGCTGATGAAAGAGGTTGTCAAAGAGTATTACCATGTTCTAGAGTTAATAAGAGTAGCTGATGAAAGAGATTGTAGAGTATTACCAGTATCTACTTTGAAGCAAGCCAAAACCTGTGGGTGTATTCATCTCAGTTGTGGGAGTAGTTATAACACTTGCGAAAATGGTCATTGTTTTTGTGGGCATGGTTACTCTAGTAATTGTGGTTAACAGTTAACACACTTGTGGGCATGATTGTTATTCTTGTGGGTGTGGTCATAATTCTTCTGTGTAGTTGCATCACATTTCTGGATGTGATCATCCCTGTTGTGTATGTGTGGTTGTGCATGTTGTAGGTGAGGTTGCGAGTGTTTGAACAGCTCAGCAGATGTGGAGTGATAGCCACATGGCGGACAAAATATAACTAATACTTAGTAGCTGATCAGAAGTCATCCTGCAACACATGAAACTTCATCTGAACAATAAAAGGCCCGGACCTGTATCACATGCTCTCTATGTACATGTGTGTGGTGTGTTTGCATGTGTGATATGTTTCTGTTTTTAGTGTGTGTGTATGTGTTTGTGTGTGTTGGTGTGGGTGTGTGTTTGTGTTTGAGGTGTCTGGGCAAACTGTAAGAATTAACATCAGTGGAACATCTGATGCAATATCACACTACTCTGGGATAAAAGTGCGTGACCTAATAGCAGTACAAGTTATAAGTTGTGGTAAGTCTTCAAAACCATGAGTTAGTTAGCAATAAACTGGGGTTGAGGAGTTGGTGCGGGGGAGGGGGGTAAAGATCTGCCTGTTTAAAATTAACTTTCCACTGTACACACTCTTTCCACCTGGGTGCCTCCAGCTCTGGGGTATATACAGGAGTTTCAGAGTTTCAATAGCCTGCCTTCAAAAAATTAAATGACCATGCTTGGCACATGTGTGGCAAAGAGTAATACTCCTGCCATCCCATTATTATAATAATTATTTAGCAATCAATAATTCACCTGATTTTTTTCATTCCTATCAGATCCCTCACCCATTTGTTTATCAGCCTATATGAGAAGTTGAACTGCATGTAGATGGTACGACATCATGACCTTACTGCTACAGCTCTGGTGAGCTGATAAACTCAAGTTTACTGTTGCTATGGCATCATAAGAGTGCACATGCTGTGTATATTTAGGTACGGTCTCAACTGATGCAGGTCAGGTCATGGGTTTGGTCAGTACTTGTCATGGCTTTGGTCTCAGTACTTGTCATGGCTATAAGCATGGTAATAATATCTGCAGTGTGCATCTCAGCAGTTGCTGTGGTAGTAGTGTTGGTAATTTCTGTATTGATCACTGGGGTTTGGCAAATTATTCCAGCATAAATTGGGCAAATATAGCATAATGCCAGCATAATAAAAAAAGATTTGAGCATTTAATTATATATTTTTAAATTTATTTGTTATTTTGCAATTGTGTTGCAGTGCTCTGCTTTGGTCTTCTCAGTTTTGAGAGTGCTGCATATCCTGCAGCTAAAGATAGGTGACAAAGTAAAACTTGTCTAAGTGCTGCTGCCCAACACAGCATTTTTCCCTCTTCAGCTCCCCTTTCTACTTCACTTTCAATTTTATGTTTAATACTCCCTCAGACCTAAGAGACTGGTAACTCCTTCTGGAGCTCGGATGAAGGCTTTCATGTCTTCAATCACAGTAGCATTGGGATCGAGGTGTATAACCTTAGGAAGATTAAACACAATAGCTGCTTTAAAAGTGGCAACTACAGGAAAAAGTCATCCAAAACTTGTTTCCAAAGCAGGAGGCCAGGTCTGGGTATAGTCCATTATTTGCTGTTGGCAGAATTGCACATGTGAGGGGAGTGCTTTACTTGCAAGGACACTCTACAGAAGACATGATCCATAACAAGTAAGGTGCGAGTATGCATCACTATCTAGGCTATTACAGGCCTTTATAAAGGACTTGCAGGATTTTTATGCTTGCTTCAAAGTAAATATGGTTTTTAACAGTACTTTTCTTCAATAAAAGTTCTTCCCTGTATAACAAACTGAAGAGTTTTTGGTGTCTCACTTCAAGCTACTCATTAGGTAAATCCTTAACATGACAAGCAGGTGAAATATTCTCTAGAGATATGTAGGGCAGGTATTGAAATCTTACTTTTCTTTTCACCAGAGTATTTAGGGTTTTCAGGTCTCCTCTTTTGAGTTTGCTCAGATGAGTTTAGCACTTCCAAAAGAGATGTAGCTTCATCACTATTGTCTAGAAATTCCCCAGTGGTTTGGCTGTGGCTAGAATCTGTTCAGTCAGCTGCGGTCATCACTTGCAAAGGCTACATTAAATCTACTGAGTATGTTCATTTGTCATGAGATCAACATTACTGAGAATAACAATCATAATAGTACCTACTGGCAAACATAATTATGGCAATATTGAGCATACTAGCAAAGCATAATGAAGACATTTAAGCATAATTCCCCAATGCTTAGTGGCCATCCCAATAAGATATAGGAAGCAACAGTGAAGTGGAGCTTAACAATGAAGAAACAGAAATCATCCAGCACGGTTATTAGTTAATTTTACCCAATAATTACAGGTTTACAATCCTAGAGGTATCACCGTCATAGCATCAATAACGCTGCATTTTGTATGATACACTAATTTTTAAAAAAATCAAAAAATCTCCATTGAAAAGTGAAAACAAAAGCAAAGTAACAAAACAACAACGTTATTCTCACCTCTGCTTTCACTAGACCAAGAAATGTCAGTCAGATTGACAATAATATAGCGCCTGGTAGGTTCACGATCCCCACTTCTGGAACTATCCATAATGTCGGAATCATCACTACTACTGGGACTCTCTGTACCGGTGGAAGTATCCATATCTCTGGAACTCTCCTTATGATTCCTTCTCCTGTATCTGGTGGAATTCTCCATACTGTTGGAGCTACCCATACTCTTGGAATGACTCCTATCTCTGAACCGAAGGCAATAATTAGTTGTTGATCCACAATTTCCCCCCTGCTGTACTTGACCTAACCTCACATCATAGGAGTCCTGCTCATAACTGCTGAAATCTTCACTGAAAACATGCAAAATGCATGTCTCATTCCAAATCCTGATATTGATATCATCAAGGATCCATGAGGCATCGGCTCTTTTGGCTCTTATTCCAAGTATCTGCATCCAGCGCAATTCCAGTTCCATGCCTTGAGAAAAATTCTGTACAAATTGTCCGCAGATGTACTCCCGGATAAGAAACAATTTGGACAAGTTGACAAGAAGAAGCGGGAAAGAGGAGTTGTATTGTAATGCTTGATCTGTCACAGACTCATTTGAAGAGCTCAACTCCACAGTACCATTTGGCACCACAAGGCTTGGTGTGTAATACCTGATAAGATGCCAATCATGGGAAATGGAGGAGTCTTCCGACGACAATCTGACCTCTAACCTTACACCTTGATCAATGAAATGTGGATGACTGTCAGATTCAAAGTTCAACTTGAACTCAATCTCCCTAGAAATAACATGGCAGGTAATGAAGTAGAGAAATGGCATTTGAGCAGTAATTTTGTTGAGGGGAGAGGGAGGGTTAGGAAATGAGCCAAGCAGGGGAAGGTGGGCGTGGGGGGGGGGGGAGGGGGGGGGGAGGGGGCAGGAGGTGGGGGGTGGGGGGTGAGGGTGGGTTGTGGCTGCCTTTTGATTATTCTATTTATTTGTTGTCAGTGTCAAATTAGAACTGATTTGTAGGAAACAACTCAGTTAATTAGCACCAAATTAATTTACAGTCAATTAGCCACAGTATAGCAGGAAACTTTTGTTGTAAGAAATTTTCATTTAGCTTGAGAACACTTTTAAAATGAAATTGCACAGAAAAATATATTTCATTGTAATGCAACTAATCACACTATCAAACCACTCCCCCTGGTTCAAAGCCATAATTTGTGGAGGTCTAGGTTATAGAAACGTTTTTGTTTATGGATGTGTGGTAGCTGCACCACACCAAAAGAATTAACTTGAGGCATTTACAACCATTCTGTCTGCTTTGCAAAAAGTAGTCTGGCATTGTAGCTACCCATGTTCCAATCCCATGCACTCACGAAGGAGGCAGCAAATGTGGGTCTGACGTATAGTCTGACCCCCTGACTGTGAAAATAGAAGAGGAAGGAAACATAGAATGGCTTCCTCAATAATAAAATTAAATTTTCTCACTTGATGTTTCAGCTTGGTGCTCTAGCTTTATCAGGAATAATTATCTCAATGAACTCTCAGTTGACATAATAACATTACAATGACCTTCTCAATCAACTTGAAATTGTATTCTCTCGATGTTTCGACTAGATGCTCTAGTCTCATCAGAATCATTTTTCCAGATGAAGTCTAGAGCATCTAATTGGAATGTCAAGAGAATAAACTTTGATTATTGAGAAGGCTATTGTAATAATAATCCTATTGATGGCTAGAGCATTTAGCTGAACAAATTTCATTTCATTATCGAGAAAGTAGCTGTATCTTATTCTATAATGTCAACTGAGGGTTTGTTGAGAGGATTAATTTGCTCTGATCAGTGTTGAAGGATCTAGCTAAACACTCAGTATTCATATAGTAACTAGCTTTAGTTCGTCAGGCTTAAGATCCATAGTTTGAGTGCACCTCAGCATTAAGAACCTGACCAATTGGAGATACTAAAACCTAGCACACAATGAACTGCACTATCAGATTTTTATGGTGTTTGAGTATTAAAAGCTCATTGAAATGTTGAACAACTCCACCTGAGTGTAGCAGGCACCTGCTAAAGCATACATGGATATCAAGGTTGAAAGACAATGGCAAGGAACAGGTAGTAGTTCAGGTTAAGAGTTTTATTTTGCCAACCAGTAAATTTCCTGCTAATGTGTATGGTTTAATTGAGGACACATTCCCTTGAGATAGTAAATGGCGCACAGTCTTACAAAGGGGGGTGAGTTCTATTATCGGGTCTGTTCTAATAGGAAATATGGTATTTATGGATGTGTATTACATGGAGACTACAATTTATGTATGTAAAACTGGATGCAAGGTGCCTAAAATTACTAAACATGCAGCTGTAAGTTCAAATTTCATTCTATGCCATGCAGATATGAAGAGATTTTTCCAACCTGGCTTCTACACTTAGAGACTTTAGAGCTAGCTTAGTGCATCTAGTTGTACATAGCTGTAGGTGATAAGATTGTGTCTAGATATTGGCTTCAGTGAAAAATTGAGTCTTCACACAGTTTAGTACATGTTGATCAACAGAAAATGATAGGAAAGGTACCAAAATAAGACTGGAATGGCTATGTTCATATAAAGGTAGAAGTATAGCTCTAATATGAAATTGAAACCCTGGTTTCTTAAGACAACATTTGCTAGTGTTGTTTGTTGGCTATTTATAGCATATTATCCAAACCCTACAGTACTTGGCTCTGTACCTTGTACAACCTCGTAACCCAAATATGCATACATTAAAAACTGGTGCTATAGACCATCCAAATAAACGTAGAGGAATATCCTGTTAAATGTATTTCTGTGAAGGAACAAATTTTTTATTCTCAGACTGGCTGATTTTACTAGTTCCTGACCTTTTAGGGCTGGATGAGCAAATTTTGAGTTGCTAGAGGGAGGAGGTGTGGTGGTATTTTCTATTTTTATAATCTCAAAACCTCAGAAAGTGAGAGCTAAATGTATGCCAAGTTAGTTTGGGGTGGGTGGGTGGAGGGGAGTTGCAGCATCCCTTGCCTTCTTGCCCCTGCCCCCCATGCACCTCTCAAAAAAGACTGGGGTTTGACAATGTAATATTGGAACTGGCTACATTGAAAATATCAATCGTCCCATGGGGACAGATAGCAAAATAATTAATTTCACAACTTTTACCAAACAGAAGAAAGCAAAGCAGCAAGTCGTATCATTCCTACTCAAACTACTCACACAGACTTTTGAATTTACTATATACCATGCCACTTTCTGATCTGAACTCTAACGGAAATAACTGAGCAAGTTTTTATGGTGGTCCTAGCCAGCTTCCACTCTGCACTTTAGCTGGTTCTATATATCCAACATTTATAGTATATTCAAATCTTCATCTCACATAAATCTGTCCTGCACAGAAAAGTTGGTAGGCCTGGCTCCGCTTTGAATACCGCCAAGAGATGCCACGTCTGCTGGACAGGTTGGAAGGCGATGATTAGCATATTGCGCTGAGGATAGCTTAAATGGTAGGAGAAGTAGGCCGGTAGCAACTGCCACTGCAGCTAGCTGTAAGGTGAAGCTACTGCAGAAATTCATATCAACTGCTTATGGGTCGACAACTGCGCGTTTTCATTAATTTTATGTGCTGGGTTTTCCCTGGTGGTCTCGTGACCTGGACGTAGTTATCACGAAAAGGGCTTTTCCCCCCTCATACAGAGAAGATTAATGAAGATTATACAACAGCACGAACAACAAGTCAATTCATGCTCTTCTCAATTCGTATCACTCCCTTACAGCATAAACTCTTACCATGACAACTACACTCACCCCCCTCCCTCTTTCCCAACTTACATGAGATGTTATTCACTAGGACACCAACACAGATGGATTCATAAAGGGATACACTTTCATTAATCTTTTCTGCCTTAAACCTGCCTGAAACCAAAATTTGCATTTTCAGGGGTACAGCTGAGGACTAAGATTAGAGCTAGATGAACATGTCCACTACACTCTATAGCCTTAGAACTAGAAATGATTAGAAGAGTATGGCTATGGCTAGTCTAGTCTAGCCAAGCACTAGCAGTGAAGAATTAATGACCTTCCACTATCCTTATATCATATTATAGCTATAAAATATCCTTGCTTATATTCCGAAGAAGGGGAAGCTAAATCAAAAGCTCATTCAAGACTGTGAATCTTGGACCATGGTCTATTAGAAACCTTAGGACAAGACAGGGAACACCTAACATGAGATGTGCTGCATGTAAAAATGTGATATTTTAACTTTCCTACACCTGCTACACCTTACAAATGATATGATATCCTGACAGAGCTCATTCTATATACAATCTACGATGGTATTTAAAATCCAGAAATATAAGGCATATTGATAATAATAGAAACTCACTTTATTACCAACATGGAGTTGATGCAAAGTTCCCATTCTCGGTATTTAATTTTTTTAAACTTAGTCCTAAGGTCTCAATGAACTCTCAGTTGACATAATAGCATTAAAATCACCTTGTCAATAATCAATTTCAAATTTTATTCACTCGACGTTTCGACTAGATGCTCTTCATCAGAATAAGATTGCTGACAAGGATAAAGCTCTCCAGGAAGATTTTCATTCCTCAAGCTTCTTTCATTCCATTACATTTGTCTGTATTCTAGCTGCCATCTTTTTTCTTCATTTTTCCTTTCGTCTTTCTTCCCACCAATGTGCCTATTCTTATATATTTGCACACCAATAAGTGGTTCTTTTTTACTGCGTCATGCAATAGGTAGTTCTACAGATGGCTCATCATCTATCTACTCAATACTACATAGTTGTGAAGTAGTTGACGGACTCATTTTGACATCTTAGTGCATGCACTGTTAAATTCTGATGCAGATTTACAGCAAGTATCAGACCTGGCTATTAGTTTAAGTATTGAAGAAATTATGCAAGATTTTATGGCAAAACCAGACTATAATTTCTACAGATATGACTTGGGTCAACGCACATCACAAGATTTATATTAAGGAGGTGGGCATTGAGGCAGGCCAGTATATTTCCTTTTGCCAACCTACTTCAAATTACCCCAATACAGTGTAGTGTTGATCCTGTATGAGCCTATTGTCAACCTACTCTAATCGGTCTCAACCCAGTGTTGTTGATTTAGTGCGAGTTACTATAGAGCTATTTTCAACCTACTTCAACCTGCCCCAACCAAGTGTGGTGTTAATTCGGTATGTGTATCCATAGAGCAATTGTCAATATACTTGTGTGCACTACCGTACAGGTAGATTTAAACGAACAAGCTTCTTTAAACCTCTTCACTTGTAGTTAAGTTGGATGGACTCTTTCGACCCACCAAGGCTTGGAAAGCCTCTTTACAAGACCAAAGTAACGAGTGATAATTAAATTTTAAGATTAGTATACAGATACCAAGAAATATTTTTTCATTGGTATTTATAAACCACAGCAATGTCATGTCACGTAATTCTGACTGAAGAGTAGTCACATGATTGGTATTTATAAACTGCAGCAGGGTCATGCCACGTAATTCTGACTGAAGAGTAGTCAAGTGCATGGATGCTAAATTACAGATTACTTTTAAGTTGCTTTAATGTGGTGAGGAACATGATTGTTCTAATTGCTGATGAAGGCTCGAGTCTCTAGTTGAAATGTCGAGAGAGTTAATTTCAAGAGAAGGCCACTAAAATTGTTCTTGATGATGTTTGTCTTACTATGTGAATGCTTATTTTATTCTCTTTCCAAGGGACGTCCAATACTTATATTTCCATTTTACTTCCAAGTTGTGTTGAATATGTTACACCCACACACACATGAATGCATGAAAACACACACACACACACACACACATGCATGCATGCAAACATACACACACACACACATGCATGCATGCAAACATACACACACACACACACATGTATGAATGCAAACACACATACACACACATGAAGGCACGAAAACACACACACACATGCACACATGCATGCATGCAAATATACACACACACACACATGCATGCATGCAAATATTCACACACACACACATGCATGCAAACATACACACACATGTATGAATGCAAACACACACATACACACACATGAATGCATGAAAACACACACACACATGAATGCATGAAAACACACATACACACACATGAATGCATGAAAACACACATACACACACACATGAATGCATGAAAACACACACACACACATGAATGCATGAAAACACAAACACACATGAATGCATGAAAACACACACACACACACATGAATGCATGAAATACACACACACACACAAACATGAATGCATGAAAACACAACACACACACATAAAAGCATGAAAACACACACACACACATGAAAACACAGACACACACAAACACATGAATGCATGAAAACACACACACACACATGAATGCATGAAAACACACACACACACACGAATGCATGAAAACATACACATACACACACGAATGCATGAAAACACACACACACACACATGAATGCATGAAAACACACACACACATGAATGCATGAAGAAAAAACACACACACACACACATGAATGCATGAAATACACACACACACACACATGAATGCATGAAAACACACACACACACATGAATGCATGAAAACACACACACACACGAATGCATGCAAACACACAGACACACACACACATGAATGCATGAAAACACACACACACACGAATGCATGAAAACACAGACACACATACACATGTATGAATGCAAACACACACACACATGAATGCATGAAATACACACACACACACATGAATGCATGAAAACACACACACACGAATGCATGCAAACACAGACACACACACACACACATAAATGCATGAAAACACACAGATGCACACACACATAAATGCATGAAAACACACACACATGAATGCATGAAAACACACACACACACACACACACATGAATGCATGAAACACACACACACACACACATGCATGCATGCAAACACACACACACACACACAAAACATTATTGTATTGGTCGTATTGTTTTACCTCTATACAACAATAATATATCTAACAGTGTTAGTCACTCAGAACTGTCTTTCCTGCTTTCCTTACTACATTACTTGGAGTTGTCAGGATTCCAGATGCCTAGTCACTTTCTGAAATCTTTGCTTCAGTTTTGATCAACATAACTGTTACATAACTAAGCATAAATGTCGAATGGCAATGATGTCCTGTGATATTCCATCAATTTTGCCTCTTTCACAACTTTGTCCAGGAGTCCAGGGGAGTGATATATTTCTCCAGGGACCTGGATGATATGCTGCATGACAATTCTCACTGCATTGCAGTATTTTCTCTGGGTAGATCAACACCTTATCCACTTGCAGACCCTACGCCAGAGTTTATAGTTCTTTTAAGCTCTGACTCCAATAGAAGGAAGACTGTGTGTGACTTTATATACTATTATAGAATGAGGCTTACATAGGCACTGCACAGATTATAATGAAGATAGGCTATTACATAAATGAGTTTACTACAACAAGAGCAACCTATTCCATGGCCCAAAGGAGATGTTTGTACCTAGACAAATCCTTACCTATGTCCAGGTTGACCAGGTATAGGTATCATACCCTTTACCAAGTGACAGATTAGTGGTGGTTACAAATATGGTGACTGTTCTTTTTAATTTCCTAAACTATTTTCAGTCTGTAACATTTTAGTGGATCTTTTAATCCATTTTATGTTTCTTGTGACACTCAGGGTGGTTATTTACATAAAAAGGTCAGTGTTTAAAAAATATAATTCATGCAGTTATGTTTTTCCTGTGTATGTAACTCTCCCTATGTGGCAAAAAAGTGTAAAAATGCAGTTATTAGTCTCTTACCATTAATTTTTAGAGTTGGTATGCCAAAGGTCATTGGCCTGTATACATGAAAATGGGTTTAAGAGCCAACATTTGTTAAATTTAACATGCAACCATTGTTTTGACCATCAAATTAACTGAATTAATTTGGTAAATTGGCAGAAGCAAAAACAATTGATGTATAGTTGGTAATAGTTGCAGCTACCTTGGATTATAAAAATGGCTGCTACAAACCAGATTTACATTAAATAAACTTTGAAATTCAACTTGGCCATATGTGAAAAATCATAAAAGTGGATGGCTCTAGATTTTAAAGGTCTGTGAATCGATTTAAAATTTCTAACCATAGTTTCATATGCTGCCAAAACATAAAATATATTAAGTGGGGTGGAGGATGAAGGAGGGGTTAATTTTTTCATATACCCAAAGTTTGTAACCTTTATAACTTAAAAATAACAACTTTATTTCTGCTAATTTTGGTACCAAAAGATAGCTTGTTTCATGAGCTTCCAATAATTATTCTTTGATGTTAATTTTGGTACCTTCTTTCAAGAGCGCTTTATAAAAGCTAATTAGTGGTATACAACAAGTATACTCCTTTAAAAACCATACACACTGATCGCCTTAAAAATTATACTGCCTGTTCCATTCACAGGATATGTAACAGAACCACATAAGCATGTCTTATATCAATCTAACTATTATATAAATGCTGTTTGTGTGTGTGTGCATGTTGTGTGTGTGTGTGCATGTGTGTGTGGTGTTTGTGTCTGGCTCACATACTTAGCTACACTTTTTGGATGCTAGGAAGGTTTTCGACCTGGTTTTGAGCCCTTAATTACACCATGCTCCCCGATCATCCACCCCCCAAACTTAAAATAACTCTTGGAGCCCCCGAACTTAAAATAACTCCTGGAGCCAACTCATGGGCAGTACATCTAATTATCCAATATTGAACAACACTGAAGGATAAAACCATCATTGTCCAAACTGGATACCTACGTCTCACATACATAATTAGAAACCTCTTGACTCCATAAATGTTTTGTACCTATATAATATATCAATAATATATAATGAAATGAGTGTGAATCAAATCAGATGGCGTAATAAAAAGATTCTGCACAAGTATAACATTAGTCATATGGTTATTTGTGTTGGTCATGTGATCATACCACTTGTTCTCTAATCTAATCATGATTGCTGTCTACATTGTATTCGGCGATGCCACTAGTAAAATTTTCTATGATGGTACCGAAACCAATGTCCTCTGAAAAGGATTATTTATTCGGAATACCCACTTGCATATTTGTAAGCTGCAATCCTGATGGTGCTGCTGCAAAAGGTACAAAACAACAACTTGAGACATGTTCATGTTCAGTGTAATACTCATGCTCTACTCATCAAGACTTGAATACCATCTTCAGCAGTGCATTAGCTAGCTCTACTGCCAATATCTAATTCTTATGACATCGTTAGTCATTATGGAAAGATAATATGATGGTAGAGTTTCATTGGCCATGGGTTAAACTTTTTTTTTAATACGTCTACAATAACAATAACATTAACAACATTGTCTACACCTACCTTTGTCTCTGCCCAAATTGTTGTGGAGTGCTTTGCCTTTTGTGGCAGAGTTGGATTCGGACCGTGTCGCTTTTGAACTATTGCTCCATCCAACATTTCCAAAAGAAGAAAATAAATTGGTAAGCAATTTAGACTCCCCCTTCTTACTTCGCCACCAGCTTCTGTAATGATCCCTTACCTAATATTAGGTGCCATGCACAGTGTGTAATACATTTTGCATGTGGTCACCACTTTTACTCCCAACCATAAATACTGATTGTTTAGTGCCGGCTTCTAAACAGCTGGAACCCCCAAAACAACAACAACAAACAAAAAACCGACAAAACCACCACAACAACAAATGGGGCTCTTAATTCTGAATTAGCACTTATAAATACAGCATTTCTAGTGAAGCACACTCACTGAAAAATACATTGCACAGTTTGTTAGATCGAACAGATGGGGGAGCTAGTGTCATGAGTCAGTCAGAAAAAATAGCTATATAATCTCTTGAGCCAGACTAAAAAAGACAGTCTTTTGGGCCAAATTAGCTACAAAGGCGAAAGGCACTCTAGGAAAACTCAGAAGGAGCTAGAGAAGGCCTCTTGAGCAATTTTTGAACTTAGTTTACCCTTTAACCCTCTCACTGGCATAAGCGACTTAAGTCGCGAAAACGGACTAACCGCGACGAAACAATTCATAAAAAATTAACCATAAGCGGTATTAACTTCAAAAAGTGTACGAATATGCCCAAAGCATGCATCTAATATACTCCTGAATATCTGGAAAATACGGAACGAGGAAAGGGAAGTAAACATGCCAGCAAACATCACTTCCGGTTAATTCCCGGTCTCGAAGAAGAAATGGCGACTTGCTTTAGAGTAGAGACGAAGCGTTAGACTTCCTATTTGAGGATGACTTCGGCCTGTCCGAGATTGACGTTAGTGAAGGAGAGGAAGAAAGTGCCTGTGCTTACCTGGGAAGTGGCGTAGTTGACAGTGATGCTATGGTAGCTATAACAGATGCTGTTGGCACCGACCACGAAGCAAGTTTTCAAAGTATAGATCGCCCTACTCTGCCAAGCGAAGCTTCAGACGATAGCGATGGTCATGAAGACTTCCCCCAAGGTAAGAATAGATAAGAGTTGTATAGTAAAGCCTAGTAACTAGCATAATAGTAAGAACTATTTCTCCTGGGAAGGTAGTTCACTCATGGAGCTGCAGGAGGAGGATGAGGAAGCAGCAGAGGAGAAGACAGGGTTGGAGGAGAGGTTATTTTACAAACAGTTGTTGTTGTTGACTAAAAGTTGACCAGCTAACATTGCTGGTTTCATGTGTAATTGAGATGATATAAACCCGATATAAACCCTTTTATTTTACTTCCTGTCTCTTATAACAATATTCACATTTCTGTGGTTTGTTGCTAAGCAACTAAAATTTAACATAACGTCCCTTCATGCATCAGCTGTCACCTGATATATAGTTGTTGGGTACTTGTCTTCATAAGGTCCTCTATAAAAAAAAATATGTGAAATTGTGTCAATTTTTGTAAAAAGTCCTCCGTAAATCTGCCAGTGAAAGGGTTAAAGTATGTTGGTTTACTTGTAGCCAGTGCTTCATGCCATGTACTGCTTCATGCCATGTACTAGATCTAAGATTTTTGTCTGATTCTTGCGGAATCAACATGACGAACTGCTATGTGCATAAAGTAGTTGGAATTATGACTGCCCATAATTAATGCTGGATCGAAATAGTTAATTGTCTTTTAAGGTGTTTTACTGGATGGATAATTCCATGAAAACTTTCTAGGTACCTTTTTCAGTGAGAGGCAAAAAATGGAAATTTCACTATTACTTTAGTAGGACAAATGTATCAATATATATTATATGTAGTGATGCAAGCTATCCCATCGACGCAGGATGCTGTGATGTTACTGGAGAATAGGCAAATTGTCACCCAATCAGATACTACCAGATCTATTGTTGGATAAGCGACGATCGAACTTGATTACAAAAAAAAGAGTGTGAATAATTAATTAGTTAATTAGTTTAGTATTGTAGTCATTTGAGTTGTTATTGTTGTTTTGCTATATCACTTATTGTTGTCGTGATATTTATGGAAGCATATTATTTATGTCCTATTAATTTTAAGGCCTTGATAATTAAAGAAGATTTAGCATAAAACCCAACACTATATTTGGGGGCCAGTCTGGGAGGGAAGGGTTATTTTTTGAGCAGATGCTATCAAAGCCAGGTCTGACAGGACCAACCTATGCAGTTGAGAGAGACCAAGCTAGGACAAGTTGAAATAGAAAGATGAAGAACTTGAACAGGTAAACCAATACGTTTGAGACTCAGCGGAATGAGAAAAGGGTTATAAAAGATTTTCAAACAGCTAACCAAGAAGAAAGAAAGCCAACAGACATGCATAGATTTATTAGAACCCCTCATAAACCAGATGCTGGAAAAACTACCTTCCAATCATTAATACACCAAAATTGCATAGTCAAATGTTCATCAAGAAAGGACTAGGAGATGAAGAAGATACAGACAGAACCAGTTCAAGTTCAGAGGAGCAGCCTTGGTCTGAAATGTGCAATAGAAGAACCTGAGAGAGACATAAATTTTGTCTTTAGCAATTAGTTGGAATACCAAATTTTTATTGAAGTATAAAGAGTTTGGATGGTTGATTGGACAAACCAGTTTTAAGTGTTTTCTGGAATATATGGCTGGAATAGTCAGGAGGAGCATTGGTAAGCAAGTTATGCTGGGCCGATCTTCAGGATAGAAAAGGTCCTACCCCAGTTTAAAAGAAGCCTTTATAGATCTATATACAAACCATATATGTTGCAGATGTTTAATTAATTCTTGTCAGCACAGAGAGTCCATAGCACAATACTGGAGTAATCTAACTTCATCACAAAAGAAAGCCTATTCAAAATGAGCAAAGACACAAGAGCCAGAAGGGGAAATGATGTTGATGGTGCAATTTCTCAGAGGACCCTTTACACACACTATGGATTAGATGGTTGATGTGACTGATGCCATATGAGAGGTACTTGATAAGGCTAGACTTCAAGAAGCTTATTCAAAGACTTATGGAGAAAGAGATATTTTCTGAAACAGATTCGTGTTATGAGGAGTCAGAAAGAAATGCAGATGATGGAACCAGAGAAACATGGTCAGGACACTTTAAGAGAGACTATACAAAGATCATTGCCTCGTGAAGCTCAAGGAAGGAGCCAGGCCTGCAGACCAAGTGGAACAAAAGAAAAAGATTTATTGAAACTACTATGACAGTCAGAGGGATAAAGATTGGGAGAACTGGGTGAAAATGATTAAAGAGCAAGATTGAGAGTGGAGCTTAAAGCTACGAGGAAGTCGAGGAGCTGACACTAAAAACTCTAGTGATTACCCAGGGTAATCATATATATGAAGTGCTTGTGGACAGTCAACTAGTAATTGCACAGTGGGATATAGGTTCCCCTGTCAATTGGTCTCCTTCAGGCCTGGAGAAAGGAGAATGATGGTATTTCCACAGAGAGGGAGAAAGAGGAAGCTGGGATCTTAATAAAGAATTCCAAGATTCTTAGGAAATTATATGAGGGAACAAGAATATTCTGTTTCTTTGCAGAAGTGACAGTCCAATTCTGTATTGGAGTAGCACAGAAAAAATTTCATTTATTGGTGCAAGAAATGCCCCCTTCCCCAAGATCTATTATTGATGGACTATTTTAGATCATTTAGATATAAGTTGGTGCAAGGAAATTTCCCCACTAAGGAAACTAGAAGTCACGAGGAGCAAGGTGCTAGAATTCTGGAACCAGTAAAGCTGCTGAAGATATCTAGAATCCCTGTACTATTTACCTGTAATAGTTACCAATGCAAGAGGTATTCAGTTAAAGCACTGAAAGCATACTTGCTTTGGAGCCAGGAATAATTGAGCCAAATGAAAAGGGCGAATTAATAGTTGCTATCTCGAATACCAGCAAGGAACAGGAGAACAAACCACAATTGGAACCGTAGAAGATATAATGGAGAAGGAACCAGTAAAATTATGAGATGTATCTCAGGAAGACACAGTTAAACAGATCTCTGAAGAGAAACAAAAACAACAGGATGAACTATTAGCACAAACATTGAAATTGGACCAAGCACAATTGATGGAGGAACAGAGGAAGGAAGTGGCTCAGTTTTAGCAAAGTTTTCACATTAGATGACAGTGAATTAGGAAGAACTGAACATACAATTGCATCAACCTATTACAGATGAGTCCCTCATGCTTTAAGAGGAGAAGTATGGTGCATGGTGGAGGGAATGCTTACACAATCAATGATAAGGCCATCAAAGACTCCATGGGAAATTCCAGTAGTGCTAGTCACAAAGAAAGATGGATCACTGAAGTTTTGTTTCAACTACCGCATGTTAAATCATGTTACTAAATCTGACATATTTCCTTTACCCAAGATTGATGATTATCTCGACACTTTAATGTGACACTTCACTATGCTGGATCCACATTCAGTAATCAAGATGAAAAAGACCTCAATAGACATTTGTCACCCACGCTGGAGTTCACAGTCATGCCATTTAGATTGTTCAATGCACACTGAACATTCCAGCGATATCGTAGATTGACACCTCATAGCTCTATTGAATATATCGATGACATTCTAGTAATTAGAAGGGCATTTGAAAAAACTTTGAGAGGCCAAATTGAGGACTCAAGCTGACAAAATGTTGTGTAGCCAAAACATCTGGTATTTTGGCTACCAAATCTTACTTAGCAAAAGTGGAGGCAGTGCAAGATTTACTAACCTAGCAAGAGTGGAGGCAGTATGATTTTCTGACCCAGAGTGGAGGCAGTGCATTACTGACCCAGTAAGAGTGGAGGCAGTGCAAGCATTTCTAACAGTGGAGGCAGTGCAAGCATTTCTAACAGTGGAGGCAGTGCAAGCATTTCTGACCCAGCAAGAGTGGAGGCAGTGCAAGCATTTCTGACCCAGCAAGAATGGAGCAGGCAGTGCAAGATTTTCTGACCCAGCAAGAATGGAGGAAGTGCAAGCATTTCTAACAGTGGAGGCAGTGCTGACCCAGCAAGAGTGGAGGCAGTGCAAGCATTTCTGATCCTGCAAGAGTGAAGGCAGTGCAAGCATTTCTAACAGTGGAGGTAGTGCAAGCTTTTCTGACCTAGCAAGAGTGGAGCATTTCTGATCCAGCAAGAGTGAAGGCAGTGCAAGCGTTTCTAACAGTGGAGGCAGTGCAAGCATTTCTGATCCTGCAAGAGTGAAGGCAGTGCAAGCATTTCTAACAGTGGAGGCAGTGCAAGCATTTCTGATCCTGCAAGAGTAAAGGCAGTGCAAGCATTTCTAACAGTGGAGGCAGTGCAAGCATTTCTGATACAGCAAGAGTGAAGGCAGTGCAAGCGTTTCTAACAGTGGAGGCAATGCAAGCAGTTCTGATCCAGCAAGAGTGAAGGCAGTGCAAGCATTTCTAACAGTGGAGGCAGTGCAAGCATTTCTGATCCTGCAAGAGTGGAGGCAGTGCAAGTATTTCCAGTTCCAACCAACCAAGATTTTTTCTGGGGTTGACATCTTATATCACAGATTTATCAAGAATTATGCCAAATAAGCGAAATCATTGCACTAATTTAACAAGCAGGATGTGCCCTTTGTGTGGAATAGTGAGGCAGAAGCTGCATTCAAGGAATTGAAGAGGATACTTGCAAAATCAGCGGTATTGTCATTTCTTGTTTTAAACTTACCCTTTCTGTTGGAAATTGATGCTGCTTCAGAACTTGGATTAGGAGCTACACTCTGTGTGACACTGAAGAAAAATTAAGCCACTCTCTTATGCCTGCCACACATTACAAGATCACAGAGCTAGAAGGATTAGCAGTTATATAGGCAGTAAAGCATTTCAGATAACTACCTGTATATGCATTAATGTCAAGTCATTACCAATCATCAGCCCTTGAGATTGCTGTTGAATACTCCCCACCCCTCAGGAAAGTTAGTTCATTGGGGATTAGCTTTACAAGAAATAGAATTAAGGAGAGCCTATCAACCAGGAAAGCTAAATGCTCACTATCGGGACCCATACTAAAAGAAATTGACTTGGGACCCGAATGGGTTAACCCAATCAGTTTTCAATTGCCCAAGGATGATGAGGAAGCATATAAAAAATTCTGATTTAGCAGAAAAATACTCCTTCTTGAAGGAATTCATTGACTAGGTTGAGTCTTATGTCAGACCCACAAATCCTATAGCAGCGAATGCAGTTAATTATGAAGTAGAAAATGGACAATTATATTGGAACAATTGTGAGGATTGTCTATTCATACCTCCAGAAAGTGAAATGGAGAGATTAATTGTAAACACAGACACAGGAGTAGCAAGAGGACATCTGGGACTCAAGAGAGTCTTCAGTCTATGCTGTACTTGATATTGCTGGCCAAAAATGCCAGAGCAAGTCTACAAAATTGTTACCAGCTATGATGTTTGTAGGAGTTGAGATTCAGGATTAAACAAGATGCTGACATCTAACCCTTCTATTCAACAAGTTACATTATAGAGATATTGGGTGTAGCCTTCTATCAACAAGTGACATTGTAGAGAGATTGGGTGTAGCCTTCTATCAACAAGTGATATTATAGAGAGATTGGGTGTAGCCTTCTATCAACAAGTGACATTATAGAGAGATTGGTAGCCTTCTATCAACAAGTGACATTATAGAGAGATTGGGTGTAGCCTTCTATCAACAAGTGATAGGGTGTAGATGTGCTACAGTTACCCAAAACTCAAAGAGTACAGTCATCTTTGTTGTTTATTTCACTAAATGGTCTGTATGGTACATGCTATCAGGTATAATGCTACACACACACAGATAATAGCTAGAGTACTTATAAAAGAGATTGTACTGGAATACATAGTTGCTCTCTGATATAGGAGGAAGTTTCTAATGATGGAAATGTGCTACTTGTTAGGAATCAAGAAGCGAAATACTACTGCCTAACATCCACAGATGGATTAGTGGAAAGGTTTAACAGAACTCTGATCAATATGCTGGCTAAGTCATCCCATAAACTGGAACAAACGGTTACTTTTTGTGTTGCCTACATGCCCAATGAGTCCTCAAAAGTCCACTGGATACTTCCCATTCTACCTAATATTTGGAACACATCCAGCACTGCTCACTGCCAGGTATTACAACCAGACAGAACCAGACCAGGAAAAGCAGACCATGCCTGGATATGCAGAGGAATTTGTGGAAAACCTTCTATCTGCTTGCAATGCAGATAGAGAAAATAATTTAGTAAAAACATATGTACAAACCCCAAAATGATTTAAACCCCACCCTTCCAAATTGGATTTCTAAGATTACTTTCGCCGATTTCATCAAAAATACTGCAGTTTTTTACTTTCCCCCCTTTCCCCCAAGATTCAACTGAATGCTTTGGTCTTCATCATGAAAAAAATAAAACAAAAAACAAACAAAGACAATGCAGTACATTCATACTCCTCACTGGCATGGTTCACACAAAATGCATGTGATTCATGATCCATTGAATATCAGAGTATATAAGCAATAAGCATAGTATAATATCAGAGCGATAATAATGGGCAAGATATCAGGTACATAATCTTGGCATATTTACTGACACCTTGGTTATTTTATTTTGATTTGCACATGCACAGCATGTGTGTAAATAAGTTCCCAATCACAATCCCAAATCCAAGAATTTGAGCTGCATCACATCCATGGTCAACCAGTAAGATGGGAGGTATGGTTAGGAATTAAGTTAATATTAACAATATAATTCATCACCTGCTTGGACATGACCACAAATAGAAGGAAGATGAAGGAACCCTATAGAAAAAACAACCAAATGAGCATTTTATAAGCAACCAAAAATATTTGAAGGAATTGTTAATAAGACAGCCAAAATACAAAGATATTCATCTACCAAAGGTGCTCTTAAATTAATGTTAATTAGGATAATCATATTCATTACCACAATGGTCAGACCACTAAAAAATTGCCGGTGCTACCCCTGTCTAGGGATTTTAGTTGTACACTAAACATAGCCTCACTTTAAAACTACACATCAGTACTCCCCTTTGAGAATTATGTTAACCCTTGCTGCCATCAAATCTTTTATGTATAGGGGAAAATAGCTAAATTATCTCTGGAAATTGCAAGAGAGCATATTTGGGCTGTCCAGTTAAGTGTAAGTGCTTTCTCCCACATTTGTACTGATGTTGTCCTCAGAGGAGTTAAAATTATCCAAGAAAAGCTGATGGATAACTTGATCTCTGCTATATATAATGGCTTTCCAAATGGTGTTCTGCAGGATATTTGCTATAGTCATCCCAGCTGTGCATTACTTGTACTTCATAGATTGATACAACAATGCTCTTGGCATGCTCAGATAATGCTCAGATAATTCTGAATCCCTATGACTTGAGGGATTCCTCCTAGATTGAAGTAAGTTTTGTTGTTGTTGAAAGTGAGTTGTTACAAGTTTTTGTTTGCTTATATCTTGTGGAGCTATATAATTATTAAAAATGCAGCTTATTATTATATGTAAACTAATGATACTTTTTTTTGGTGAAAAAAGTTTTTGCTTTAAATTAATGCTGATTAATATAAAACAAAATCAGTTGATAGACTATAAGTTAGTTACTAATTAATTTCTCACATAAATTAGTATTTGTAACTATGTAGATCATTGCCCATAATCAGTTTACCAAGAGGGAGTAACTCAAAAATAGTTCAAGAAGGAAATATTACAGGAACCAACTAGCTTGACACACTTTCACACAACTGCATATCATAATACCTGGAAGGCTGTTGCTATGGCAAAGATGTAGGCCACAAATATTAGAGTTTCATGAAACACCAAGACTCCGATGATCCAAGTTATCCCCATGACAACCATGAGAGAAATGATTGTCTTCAACCAATGACTAGCATAAAAAAAGAATATTTAATTATCAATTATAGACCACGGTTGTATTTGTTGTTATTGTTATTTACCTCGCATTTATTAGTTTGGACTCATCGCTAACTCTTTTTTTGTGTTTCCACATGATACAAATAGCCATGATAAAGAATCCAATATTAGCCTGCACAGGTGACATGCACATACAACCAGAATAACAACAACAACAGCAACAGCAAGACATAATAAATAATTCATTGTCAAATAAAATGTGTATGGGGCACACACTGAACTAAATAGATAATCTTCCTTATAACACACAAGGACATTGCACACAATTCTATGTTGCCCTTACAGGTATTCTCAATGTACTTCAACCTGCCTCAACACAGTGTGATATTGGTCCAGGGTGGATCCCCATAGAGCTATTGTCAACCTGCTTTAACCCAGTGTGGTGTTGGTCCAGTGTGTGTCCCTATAGAACTACTGTCAACCTAATTCAACCTGACTCTACTCAGTGTGATGTTGATCCAGTGTGTGTCCCCATAACCTACTTCACCCTACATCAACCCAATGTGATTGGTCTAGTGTGGTGAGTCCCCATAGAGCAACCTACTTCAACCTGCCTCAACCCAGTGTGATGTTGGTCCAGTGTGTGTCCCATAGAGCTATTGTCAACCTACTTCAACCTGCCTCTACCTAGCATGATGTTGGTCCAGTGTAGAGCTATTGTCAACCTACTTCACCAGCTTTAAACTTAATGTGATGCTAACCCATTGTTTTCCTCCAAAGTTTTCATCAACTTACTTCAAACAATTGTGATATTGATTCAGTGTATTTTCCCATAATACTTTCAGATGGGCTCAATGTACTCATCCATCTATCTACCAAAATTGTTCTGCTTATATTATATTTGGTGTACAGGTGTTTATGCTTAAAAAAATATGGTACAGCTTCTTCTAAATGCATGCAGTTTAATTGTACATTCCTGTTCCTTTTCTGTCATCCAACAGTTTCTTTGCCTAATGTGCTAGAAATGAATTGTGTAGCGAGGTGAAACACCATGCCATGGCTTTACTTTCCCTTATAACTGGACTTGAATGATTTTTAAGGATATCCAACTTATGCATGGTTGCAAAACTTGATTCCCTGCAAAATAATGTGCTGGCTGGTTGTGAATGAAAATATATGTGAAATATTGCTGTGAGAAGGAGCAGTGAAGGATAGATGATGCAGAAGTTAATGAGAACTAAGTGAGGTCATCAGGAAGTACTTACTAGCTAGCAGAATTGTCAGAATACTGAAGAAAAAACCTTGCAATATCCCATAATAACTTTAGATATTTCTAAAAAATAATATTTTTTTCTCTTGAACCTTGTATTCAATGCGTTTTCCATCATTAATATCTCTTCCATTGACTAAATGCAGTCAGTTATCATTCCTCTCTACACTAGATATGTGTTGAGTTCTCTTTTGCTGCTGTTTGATAGAGCTGCACCTAAGGGTGGTAGTGTATGCAAGCAATTGTGTTTTTACCTTTTAACAAGCTTGATATAGTTTGTACACCATCATGACAAATGGTATATCCACCTACATAACTGTTTTGTGGAATTGAGAATCTGTCATAATGAAACCCCAGCAATCCAGCCATGACAGCTACTAACTTAACATATCAATGCCATTCTTGTTTTCCATGATATTTTCCACAAAGTTGACCAGTTCAAGTTTTCATAAGTCCATGTTATTTAAGGTGGGTGATCCTTTCCTATTTTTTTTTGCGGGTGAACCTCCGGCGAATATAACATATCTGGAGTGGGTATATAAATCAACTTAGCTTGGGCTATGCATGCACTTGTTTAGCTCAGCAGACACAGCACCAAATGGATAGAATGGAGTGAAAATAGGGGGTAGTGTCAAATAAAGTTATAAACCTGTTTTCCAGTCATGATCTAATAGTTGTCACAAGTTTCGATGTAGGATTAAAGGCCAGTTTACAATATATTGTGAGGCCACTGTATTGTGCTGCATTGCATCGCTTCAAACAGTTCACAATATCTGCTTCATCGTGTTGCATCTCGTTGTTTTGAACTAGCTTAAAAGTTCCTTTTACCCGGGATCACACATTAATTTATAAACCTCAAGTCCTTGTAGGAGTTGTACTTTGATGCCTGAAGCAATCATTCATGGTACTTCTCTTCCTTCCCTGAAATAATTTGTTGCTGAAATACAAATAAAGCCCACCAGCACATGTTGACTGACGAGTTGAAAGTGAATTTATTGAGTATATTGAAGTGGTGTGATGCGACATGATGAGTATAACTAATGTGTTGTGTCGTCTCCACTTTGAGTTGCTAGTGCGAGCAACATATATGTGAAGCAGCCCTTAAGGATTGCTAGAATCCTCTTGGTTTTATAGCTTGGATATAAGTCATGTAATTCCAGGAGCCAATTCAGCTGCCACCTCTCTTTGCTTTAGTAGTGAATATCACTTTTGTCACTGCCAGCTCTGGTGACTGTGAGGTTGCACATATCCCTTGAATGCCAGGCAAATTATATTTGTAAGTGTGAATGCATGCTGATGACATAATTAGGTGGAAAACACAGGTTTGGTAAATGACAAACATGCTTTGGGAACAAATATTATTAAGGGATGGTATTTACCATGATGTTATATGTAGAGATGTCTATATTCTTAGACTATATTATTAATCTATATGTACATACGATGATAATGACAAGGACAGGAGTGATGAAGGCCCAGATGAAGTGTGTGTCATAACGAAGCCAGCATCTGTCAGCATCAACAACAACAACATGTCAAGACATGACTTCAAATGATGCAACCTATTGCTAATTACAATAGTTTGGGATTCTTTTGTTCTAAAATTATTGTAGATGCAGATAAATATGACTCATGAAATATACAAGATAATAAATAATTATAGTCAATATACCTCAACACAACATAGTAGCATTACCAACAAACTATGCTAGCTATATTAGAGCTCACCTAATGCAAAATGTTTGTTAGCGAGGGTGCTTCTAGCCTTGCTGTATTAGAATAACTAGATTTATGGAGGGCAGGTTCAAATTTTTAGTAGCCATAAAAGGAGTTTGGGAGAGTAATTATGGAAAGTCATTTTTTTTATGAAGACCGAAGTATTTTGGTTGAAACAGGGACACAAAAAACAAAAAAACTGAGAAATTTTTATAGTATTTGATGTCAGCTGAAAATAACCATACAAAAACAAATTAAATGTTATTGACATAGGAACCTATTGAAGCATGAAGGATAATGAATACATAATTAGAACTTTTCAATATCTCCACGATACCTAACAATAATAATCTAGTAGTATACTATAACAATACCTATGCCTGGAATGGAAAAAAGGCTGTTTTTTTTGCCTGCCTAATAGTGTATCATCACTCTAGTATATAAACTGTATTGGTTTAAAAATAATTATCTTAAAATGCATTTCCTCTCCACACTACATATATTAAACATGAGGTATTCTACGACTCACACTTGAGACACACTGGAACTTCCATATTGAGGATGTCCCTGGTCATCCTTGATTGTAAGACCTAACGGCACTGCCACGCAGAACACATAGAGGGCAGGCAACCCATAGCTCACCGTGGTGAAGCCAATTATGTAGAGATATTGCCGCTTGATAAAAACACGTACGAGAACTATATACAAGACTACACCCTCCATCAGCATCCACATGAAGGTGGCAAGGAAGAAGTAATGGAGCACAACAGCTATCGCTTGACACAATTCCTACAATATTTATTTTTAGAACACATTTTTAGAACACATTAGTAAACCACCCAGAATATATAAAAGAAATGAACAACAGACACGAAAGATTATCGAGAAAAGAGAATGCAGGTTACTATTGGTTATTAGAATAGGAAGTATATTACTCAAGTGACTATTTAACTGATTTTAAATAACATCAAGAAGTATACTTTTATATAGAGGTTAACACTTATAAAACGTGGAAACTACTAGTTGTGTTTAATATGCGACAGAACCAAGTGGAAATCATCCAAATTGAAAAAAATGCATCTGTAAATGAAATGACTATAAATCCACACAAAACCCTCTTTATTTACTTTATGGACTCATTAGGGGCTTGTGCAGATCAATAATCAATGATAACTTGCATTCATGTATGCCATGCACACACTATTACAATGTATTGTAAGCTAAAAGTGCTCTAATTGTCTTGCCAACAGCTGCTTCAAACTGA
Organism: Cladorhizidae sp. MBARI D1340-BT2; assembly: GCA_028752905.1. Classification (NCBI taxonomy): domain Eukaryota; kingdom Metazoa; phylum Porifera; class Demospongiae; order Poecilosclerida; family Cladorhizidae; species Cladorhizidae sp. MBARI D1340-BT2. The sequence continues at coordinate 27,453,620 of JAQNBH010000010.1, forward strand.
GCTAAAATATCTTCTACTGTTTCTTGCCAACAGCTGCTTCAAACTGAGCTCTACTGTTTCCAACAAAAGCAAATGAGAGTGGCACGAGAACTACAGTTCATGCAGAGCCAGAATCATCCACAGGTTTCAAGAATTGCTTAAAACAGGTAGATATTGAAACTGTCTGAACAAGCTACATGTAAATAACTATTTACTGCCTGAACATGATAGTTTTTCTTCTCGCTACATCGATTCCTGCTAGCTAACTAAGTTAAAAGTAATGTACTAGCAATGTATCATACAATTACCTTGTTTTACCCACAGAAGTAGAGTGGAATGGAAGGGAAATGAGACAAGTCAGCAATCAGTTGTGTTGCATATTGAAAATCTTTAATGCACATACACACTAATAATGGAGCCCTAAAGTGTGGCAGTTAGGTCAAGCAATTGATAAGCGTATTAATAAAATTGAATTTCAGGGGTGAGAACTATTGCCTGAGGTATTGATACCATCAATAATCACATTTTTCAAAAAATGGAATCATTCTTGAGACTGCCACATATCCTAATTAATTACCTCTATGGTAGTTTGGTCGACAGCTGCAACAAAGACAACTTGAGATGTGATGAGGCAAATGCACAGGTTGACATGGATAAATATGCGCATGCCCCATAGTGCCCTGCAGAGATATGAACTTATAAATGTCATCTAAATAACAATGACCTTTTCAATAATCAACTTGAATTTTACTCTCTCGATATTTTGACTAGATTCATCAGGAATAATGAGGTGCTAAAATGCATGTGAGCTTGTTCTATACCAGTAGCTAGCTATTGACCATGTGGTCCAAACCACACCCTGACACACACGTCCAGCACAGGAACTGGACGTGGAAAAATAAAATAATAATAATAGTTAATAAAGAAATGAGAAAAACACCAAATATAAATATACAACAACAACAATAAAAAAATAAAAAAAAAATAAAAAGACAAGTTGATATTAAAAATCAACAAAGAATGATAAATAACTGGCCTGGTCTAGGACAGAAGAAACTAATAGTTGAGGAGGCATTGCCTATCAGTCTACCAAAGTGTGAATGGTTCAGTTGAGATTATGGAATTGTCTGCTGGGGCCACTCTCAATAATTAAAGCTAAGACCACCATAACCTTTTTATATTCTCATTCTTTGTTCATGTTTTATATCAAGCATGTCTTTTTTAAATTCTTTATTGTCATTGTTGTTGTTGTTGTTGTTATTATTATTATTATTATTATTATTATTATTATTTTTATTCTGATTTTTATTCTAAACTTATTCTAAACTATAATTATATTTATATTGTTTTGGTGTTTCTATGTTTCTATAGATATTATTATCATCTTTATTTTATCTGCTGGATGCATGTGCCAGTGTTTAGTTTGGATCATGTGGTTAATAACTAGGTACCGGTATATAACAAGCTCATGTGAATCCTAGCATCTCATCATTCTTGATTAAGGCTAGAGCAACTAGTCGAAAGATCGAGAGAGTAAAATTAAAGTGATTATAGAGATCATTATAATTTTGTTATATGTCACCTGAGAGTTCATTGAGAGATCATCTAAATAGCATAAACTGGCTGGCAGTAAAGTGGGTGTAACAGTTTTTCTACTTCAACCACTATTGTATAGAGGAGATTGATTTCATTAGCAAATATTTTAGGATACACTTAAATTTAAGCAAGTTTTGAAACAAACCTAGCCATAGATCTAGTACCATAATTCACCAATCTTTGGTCTATACCCAACCTTTTCCCAGCTTTGCCCCTGAATGGAAACTCCACAAAATGAAATAAAGACTTCGAGATTGAATTGGTATAGTACATTGTACACAAATTGCTTAATATTGTTCATGCCCCTGCACATTAATTTTGTCCATTCATGTACTCTTGATGTTCCCCCTCCCCTTTCTCCATTAGCCCTAAGATGAAGGCTTGATTTTAATATTGACACATCCCTTGCTAGGCATAATATATTTTCCAAATTGAAATTCCTCCAGGCTCCAGGGTGGCTACATGTATACAAATTGTGAGTTTACTCACTTGAGGAAAGTGAGGGTAAAAATTGTAGCAATCATACAGAATACAGAGAAGGCAACTCCGACATAGCTGATAGTCTCCAGAGCAAACTTGTCCTCAGCATTAATCTGATAGTTAGGAGAGGAAGGAATGAAATTGATGGGGAAAGTAAAAGACAATAAAAGGAAGACGACAGAAGGAAAGCAACATTTGGTGGTAGTCATGGAGGAGGAGGAGCAGGAGGAGGAGGTAAAGAAGAATATAGTAAGAGTAAAATAGAGGAGAGATGGAAGAGATGGATGGGAAAAGAAAGGGAAAAAATATGTTCAAAGGTCAGAAGATAAGTTAGGGAAAAACAAACAAGGATAACTGAAGAGAGAGAGAGCAAAGGATTGAACATTTTATCTCTTCAGGGATGAAAATTAAAATAATGTGATCCACATGTACATCTGAATAATTTTGTTAAAGTCATCTGACAATGTACCAGCAAAAGTCACCATTACCTTCTCCGAGGGCTGTACCATGTTAACTTGCCAAGCAACAATACAGTAAATAAAAGCACTTGAGAAATATTTGTTTTGCTGCTATATATAATATAGCAAATACCAGAGGTTATGCTATATTTTAGCTAATTATTACCTCCACTGACTAAGCATTAGAGCTCTGCTTATGTATATGTTCCATCCAATCTATGAATCTGCCCAATCTATAGATTGAGCAGCACAATCTATGAATTCATAGATTGTGCTGCACAATCCTGCCAATCAATACACTCAAACATGGTAGCATATTAACACCCTTTGCAACAGAGAAACAGTGATTGCAACTGAGAGTGTAATGATGTAGAAAAAAGTGATACCAAGAAAAAGTTCCACATGGACTTGGCAGATAAAGAACTAAGTGACATGGCAAATGCAGCTAGAGCAAAAAAAGATATTTGAAGAATATTGCTCTGTCAAAAAAGATATAATGCACAGTTTGTAATACCACGAACACTCACATAACTGCTATAGTGCCCAAATATAGAGAAACTTGCCTCTCAAACAGCTCCTCTCCGTTCTTCTCTTTTTGTGGGAGTAATGCAGGCTTTGTAAATTCCCGTCGACTATCCCATATTGTGTGGGTGGGTTTGTAATACCACGAACACTCGCATAACTGCTATAGTCCCCAAATATAGAGAAACTTGCCTCACAAGCAGCTCCTCTCCCTTCTTCTCTTTTTGTGGGAGTAATGCAGGCTTTGTAAATTCCCGTCGACTATCCCATATTGTGTGGGTGGGTTTGGATATTTGGCTTGCACACTCGCTAAGTATAACTAGTCGATAATAAGTACTGGTCGATATGTTCCATCCAATCTATGAATCTGTTTCAAAGGGTGTTAATATGCTACCATGTTTTGAAGTGTATTGATTGGCAGGCAATAGATGGGCATTCATAGATTGTGCAGATTCATAGATTGGATGGAACATATATACTAAATCATTTATTGCTAGCAATTAAGCTAGATATGTATCCACTCATTTTTTCCTTTCCATTTCAGCAACTACTGGTTAGGTACAGCCTCACTCTAGCAAACAAGTTGAGTTAGATTTCAATGTGCAGACTTTACATTAGCTTTTAGGTAATGGATATCAAATCTGTTCTTTGTGTAGATATATCATTATCCAGGGGCGGACTGGAGGAATAAAATGTCCCAGGAAAGAATAAAAAGCACCAGCATATATACTAGCAATTTATAACAGTATGGGTAATATTACTTACCACTATGTATGACAAGGCTAGTCACTTTCATTGCAAACCATGTTATTTTGGCACATTTCATTGCATACTGTTTCAAAACTCTTCTTGTATTCTTCAGGACCTGACAGTTTCACAAAACATGGAAACTTTTTTGGTCACAATGAATTAAATTTGGTTCTCCTCCAGTCTTGGCACATGCAGTAGTTCATGCTTGCTCTCTATATAGATGGAGTTGTGAAACTACCTGGGATTGCCAGTCTGTGAATTGAATGTCTGGTAATTTGATCGGGAAGTGGTTCTAGAAATTTGGCTGGTAATTCGCGTAAAAGGCAGAGCCATAATAATGCAGTCAAAGGTCACATGGATGGCAATGGGAAGAACTATCATTCAGCATAGGCTTCCAGTCCATAGCTGTCCTTAGCTACCAAGCTTTAAAACATTCAAGAATGAGCTGCCTGGAACTGCTACTGCCTGCGATTTTAAATCATGGTTAGCAAGCAGATTGTGGAAAATTTGGCATATCTAGTGGGGCAGTGGGACAGGGACGATGATGATCTATTTCACGAGATGCGGAACAGATGGCAGATCTGATGTATGTATGGTATGTATGTGTGTATGTACATATCTGTTTGTCTTCAATATCATGCAAATGTAGAGTAGAGCAAAGAATATATGGCTACTTACCTCTATACCAGGACTAAGCAAGATGGCAAAGTGGGTAAGGTGATTACACTCACAGACGGAGAAAGAAGAATTGGACATTATGGAGTTGCGGTTACAACCTCTAGATGACCAGATATTCCTGAAGGGATAGGAGTGGGAGGGGTGGAGGAGATTAGGAGAAGAGGGACAGGCATAGATAGAGATGAATTAGGGTAGAGTTAAAAATACCATAAAGTAAACTAAGAGCAGTTTATAATGAATCTGTAAATGTTAAAATTGAAAAAGTATATTCCCCCTGAACATTCAGGTCAGTGTGCATTTTCGAACATTGATGATATAATTACCCTACAATGAGAGCATTAAGAACTGTGCTATGAGCCAATGAATCGATCAAGGTTGAACCTCAAGGAGTCAGCAGAACTAGCTCAACAAATGGAGAAAATTTGATGAACTGATTGAGGAGGGAATCCAGACCAGTGAGAATAATTGTGGTGAGCTGACCTCCTGTACCTCAAGCATGCTCAGAATTAGATATCCTGAGCCTTATTGTTTATTTGTTTTTGTAGGGGGTTACACTATTAATGTCTTCAAAGCTAGACAGATTCCATCTGCAATCAAGGACGAAATTGGCAGGGTACTGGATCAACTCAAGGTAGGCAAGAACATCAACCATAGTGACTGCACCACATTAATCATAGTGGTGCACAAGAAGGATGGCAAATTTAGAGTGTGTGGGAGAATATATAGTGACAGTTAACCCTACTTAGAGGTAGACCCTGGTCCCAGTACTCTCACTACCAACCACAGAAGATTTGTTTCCTTCTCTAGCTGCTGGTAAACAATTGGATTTGCACCAAGCTCACCAACAGATGCTACTGATGATAAGTCACAAATATATGTCACCATCAATACTCATCAGCATCTCTATCGATATCAGATATTACTGCTTCAGCCTCGACTATTTTCTATCGAACCAAGGATGGGATTTTATAAGTTATTTCTAAAGTGGTTTATTATTTAGAATATCATTATTACAGGAATAACTCAAGAGGAACATCTCAAAAAGTTCAATACAGAAGTATGCATTTCTCATCAAGGAGTAAGTGTGTATTTCTTCAAGACTCTGTAGAGAATCTAGGACACCAGAGAGATACCAAAGGTACACACATGACCTTGAATAAGGTAGAAGCAATCAATAATGCATTAAGGTCCAAGAACATAGAACAGCTTCATTTTTTCTTGGAGCAACTTTATTATTACGGGTAGTCCATGGCAACCTGCTTCACTGCTTCTACGTCTCAATGCACTGCTCCATTAAGGAATTAAATGGAGATGGTTAAATGATTGCCAAAAGTCATTTGTACAGGCTAAGCGGATATTTTTTCAGTCAAAGTGCCTGCTCACCATGATCCAAAACTTCTGGCTGGGGATGCAGCTGTCTATGTTATGAGGGAAGTAATTTCTCACGTATGGCTCTGAATGAGACCAATAGCATTTGTATCCAGAACCTTTTCAACCAGAGAAAGGAACTATGTACAGTTTGAAGAGGAGGCATATTCATTAATTTCTGGTATTTGTAAGCTCCATAAAAGACTTGCATGGGCAATGTTTCACCTTGTACACACACAGATCACAAAACACTCACAACAATTCTGGGACATACGAAGAGAGTTCCTACACTGGCTGCTGCATGAACAGTGTTGGATATATACTGACTCTTTCACCTACAACTATGCCATTCAATTCAAACCGACTTCGGAGCATGCCAATGCTGATGAACTGTCACATTTAGACATTTGGCACTTTTTTCACAGCAGTAGTATGTCACTTATTTGTAGCTCAAGAAACAGCTCAGCACAACACTATTTTAAATTGAGTACTCTTCTACCCAAGACGTGAGTGACCTGGTAATGTCTCTACAGAGTTGAAACCCTTTGAACTAGTTGAGTTTAGAAGGGAGTTTTGTGTTGTGAGGTATGCAGGATAATTCAGAAGTGGAAAAATTAGGTCCTACACGAATTGTGGAAATGACATCTTGATCTCCTCAGGGAAAGAGCAAATAGTCCACATTATTTTCCAGTGGAATAAAGGCAAGAAGTGGATTTTGGCATAATGAAACACTGAATATTTTGCTGATAACACCTATCGAGAGAAATCCTGACTACACGACTACTCAGCACACTCGAGCAAACACGACTACAATGAAGACATCGAGTTTGGCAGCAATATCTGTCCTACAACTATGATGAGAGCAACACATTTTTCATACTCTCGAGGTAATCACAAGGTGCAAGAGTTATTCAACCCAGCTATATATGTAACTATTACTGAGGGAGGGGCATGGTGAACTGATTTCCTCTACTTTGAGCATGCTCAGTAGTATGTATATCTAAGTCATTGTTCATTTTCATTCTCTACTATTTACCATTCTTATTATTCTAATGTTGTATGGTCTTACACTGTTAATTTTATCACATATATTCAGTTGTACATATATTCAGTTGTACATATTATTGATAAGTCTTATAGTGGAATGCTTTAATTATGTTTCAGTCAAATATTTATTTAAGCTGTCACAAAATTCCCTTGGTTATGGGTGATATCAAAAAAATCTCCTCATTCTATGAAATAATCGAACATATTCAGTATTATCTGACTCATTGTTGCTAAACAAATGCAGGTCAAGCTTCTCATCACTAGAATAGTGGCTATCATTTTCACTGTTCAATGCTGAAGAAAATACTTGATTGGGGTTGAATTCAACATTTGGAGTTCCACAATCAATACAACTTGAATGAAGTTGATCATGATAGAGTGAACATCCCAAAATGACATGATGCGATACAATGTAACCCAAAGCTTTGGCCTTATACTCTGAACTGGTCTCTAGGTGAGGTTTGGTTATTAATTGCTACAGGTTCAAACTTGGACAGCATTTGAAAAATAACTATTTAACATTAGTTAAACTTCAGATCTTTTTACATGCATTTGCCCAGCATACTGCTATATAATTAAAATTAATAAAAAGAAAAAGAGTTTACTTCTAGTTTGATGAAGAGAGTGAGCAAAAATGGGGAAAATTAGAAAGTGGCTGATGTAATCACAGGTTGTCATCGCCATCCCTTTATTGATATTTGTAAAAGCTCTTCTGCTGAGTAAGGATGCAGAAGGTTGTGAATCTCTTCACTATGAAGAAATGATGTGCTCTTTGACTTGAGTAAGTTTTGTTGTAGACAGAGCATGGTGTAGCACTATTTAGCTTTTGTTTTCTTACCACAGTTGAGCTGATTCTTTTACCACAAAACTGCTGCTTATTTTATTTTCATTCTTATTACATTAAAAAAAAAAGTGGCTATAAAAATCCACAAATCAAGTCAAGGGTTAATTAATTGCGCATACATAGACCACAACCAATTAGATTCCATTTACAGCATTATGGTATAAAAAAGCAGTATAACAGTGGTTTAGATTATTTTAAATGGTAAAGGGTAATCTAACTGTTGTAGTCTACCTAGAATCCAATCTTGTCCTATAAATATCAATTTTTTAGTTTTTCAAGTTTAGTGGTGACAAGTGTTTCAGGGTCTTCATTGTTGAACACTTTTTCCAACTAGTTTACTGTTGCTATCCAATAAAGTTACCAATACATGTCATATCTGTTGACTGTACCCATCTCATTGTCTGCTACACAAATGGCACCACTTACCATACCTCATAGATACAGGAACCAGAGAGCCATGGAAACCCCACATATTTTTGTCTTGATAATTTGGCCACTACACCATCCCACCCTAGATTTACACATGTGTTTACTGAAGGTATAAGATGATGAATTCACTTCATGTATTTCTGTAAATTATCTTTTGTCTTACAATTTAAAAGTATCCATATTTACTTCTATTATTTATAGCCAGTTGTAAAATTGCACCCCCTACTACTCAATTTATGCTTCCTCTGCTTGTGTATCTTGTTGCTTTGGTTGACTGTAACCATAGGGTGGCATCTACAGCCTCCTTCAAGGACTTGGTAACAAGTTGATTACCAAACAAAACCTACACATGGCTACATAATGATGTCTGTTAGCAAGGAAATTCATCCAGAGTCTTTCCTAATAAACAAGTACTTTGTTGCTTCTCTCAGTAGATGGACTTCCAGAAACAGAAGTGAAGTTCTGGAAGAGACCATGCATAATGCAGTAAACTGTTTTGATTAATTCATAGCTTGAGTCGTCATGTCTTCAAAAATGACAACTTTTACACGATTCAAGTTATATAACAGCACATGAGCGGCTTGATTGCATTACCAACTAGAAGTCTTGGTTATGCCATTTTCCTGCATTTGAGAGATACTGCAGTTTTTATGAATGGACCTATGGTGGTACCCTAGGTATGGAAGTGGGAAAAAAGACAAACATAGAAAGATAGGTACTTGAAGATGGATGGGTTTTTTGGTCTGCCAGTTTAGTGAAAGATTGAAGGTACACTGTGAGTTTTTGAGTTTTTGAAGCTAATAGCAGCAGAAAGCTCAGATTTGAAGCTGCCAATGTGAGTTATAACTGATGCATGAACTTTTTTAGGGGGAGGGGAGGGGGTGGGTGGGTTGCTATTCACCTTTCTAAAAGGCATGCCAATGCAAAACAAGCGGTTCTCTTATGTGATGTCTATATATAATTACTCTACAACAACACTCAAGGATAGTTGAAATATAAAGTAGGTGGAGCTCCATGTTTGTTCCATATAAAGTAAAACATGGAAAGTTTACACATTGTTAGTAAGACTATAAACATGCAATGAATAATAATCAGGAAGGCCTACTGGCATACATTTATGTCAATGCCACTGACTATGGCTGCAGATTACAATAGCACTGGATTAATTAGTACTTACTTTTCTAAATCAAAAAAGAAGCAGCCTGGCTCCATATTACCACTCTGCAAGATAAAAACAAAGCAAACTGCAATTAGGTACACATGTGCATGTGCCACTAATCTTTTAGCGTAACTTACAGGAACACTAATGTGATGAATTTCAATTATAACTGGGTTCTTCAAAGTATAATCACTGGAGCTACAACTTCTGCCCATGCATCCCAGAGTGGCTGATAGAACAGGAGAACCCAGCCTAGAGTGGCTGCAAAGATAAGCATGTGAAAATCACATGATTAAATATGGACATCCATATACATCTACATTAAAGAGGATGCCATAATATTAGAGGTTTGTGCCACCTCTATGAACAACATCTCTTATATTTGTATTTGCACAACTGGATCAACTGGAGGTATTGCAGTCGAGTTTTATATGTGCATCATAGCAACCATAAATTCCTTCATGACATCCCACAAAATATAATTAAAATTTCAAATACCGCCCACCCCTCCACATAAAAAAGGATATCTAGTGTGAAGTGTGAAATACGCTTTGTAATTAACTTTTCTCTCTCCTCAAGAATTCTACCATGATAATCAGCGGCTGATATAGGACTGTGAATAGGCAGTCCCAATGTAAAGGTGAAGGCTGAGTTTTTCCAGGGTGTCTAGGTGTATATATGCACCTGGAATACTTGGGATTTTGTCTTCTGAGGTGGATTCACAATCAGGAACCTATAATCCAACAAGTGCTATAGACCGTATTTATGTTTTAAAAGCATAATGCCAAAAAAAATGGTAACAAGTTGCAAGTTGCAGCCAGAAGTGTGACAGTCTGTATTCTTGATTAATCTGAGGATGACTCTAGTGAGAAGAAGATTGTGGCATCCATGCTTAACAAGGCGAACATTCCTGTGAACATCAACCTTTGGATAAGTTGGCTACATCAGTGAAAACTGTTGGAATGTGGGTGGATTAGCTTAGCATTATGTTGAAAATTGTGGTTTGGTCTCTGACAAGGAAGGCATGAATGAAGAAAGAAGGCTTATCAGCTTCATGAATGGGATCTAGCTCTAGTATTGGTTCCTTGTCCATAGGGCAGTAGCTTTTTTCCCCACAGAAAAGGTGGGTAATAGTCTGTAGCTAGCTTTCCAGGTATTGTGTACTTTGTATTGATGACTTGATTGGATGATGGGTATTAGTGAACCAGCCTCTCATTTTCTCCTATTCCTCCATCTTTTCTTACTAGTCAGTTATAATGATTCACTATTATAAACAATGTCACATGTAGATGATCATATGAGTGGCAAAGCTTACAGCCTGGTCTATGTCTTGTTAACAAAGGACTAAATGCATGTAAACAATAATAATACAACAATCCAATAACATATATAACAGTGTTGTCTTATTGGATATACAAAAACGTACTCTGTGAATCAAAGAGTAGCAGTATTACGTTTCCTTTATATCCAATATCTTAGCCAATCCACAGTAACTAAATGTTAGATTCTGCAGTATATGGATATGTTCAAATCCAAAATATTGATAATCATATTTTGTGATTAACAAAAAGCAGGCTATAATGAATATTTATCAAATATTGCTATCCATTAATATAGGGTTGCTAGAAACTATAGTGGATTTCTGACTTGGTATAGATGTTTAACTGAAGCTGATTCAAACAAGATGGTGAGAGACTTATGCACTTTAATCTTTAGCACTCGTGCTGTACTGCTCTCTTGTTATAAAATGTATTTGTAAGGTGTACATATGGCATCAGAGTATAAAGTGCTAATCTTACTGCCATTGAAAAAAGATTCTTATAACCATGCATAGCAGCATTAGCATCACTATTATGGCAATGTATTTTACAAGGTAAGAATTACTAAAAGGACATGGACAATGACTATTAGCTACAATTGTTCTGATGAGTTTGTCCATAAAATGTAGTTCTGAGGCACTTCCAGTGTCTTGGTCAGTCTTCAAGCTATTCCTCTAATGCCTATAAATTTCGAAATCTTTAAATAAACATGACCCCAAATTACATCTGGATCATTAAGGATGCCAACATCATGCATGACACAATTTTTCCCCATTTTTGGCTATAATGAAGATGAAGGGTATCCGAACTGTTTTGTAGATGGGATAACTATGAACTATACACTATACTTCGGAGAGTAAAGTCCGTCACTAGGTGTGCTGGAGGGGCCATTGCTAGTTCCTTCTTCATCTGACACATGAAAAAAGCTAGCTTTTTACCAACGTCACATCAATAAAAGAAAAATAATATATATTGCATTTATTCATTGGTTCTCGTGTGAGTTTCATTTGAAACTTGGGTGCTAAACAACTAGAACTTAAGGGGAATCCTAAATAGCAGCAGTCCACAAGTTTACTTTGTGTTGTCATCCTCAGTGTCTATCGGTAAAACACCTGAAAGGTTCTTGAAGGTGAAAGAAGCAACATGAATCCCTACAAAAACAACCATAATTATGCACGATCACAGAACGAGTAAAACAACAACATTCCTCCTTTCTCTAACTCACCTAGTGCATGTATAACATGCTCTACTGCTACTATATGGAGTGGGAGTGGATATCAACAACAAAAATATCTTGCAGATAGTCAGGTTTTGGGAAAGGTGAATGGTCATACTTGTTGCAGAACATTGCATGTAACACAGTTAAAGTGTGCTAATACTCACAAAAATTTAGGTTTCACATTTTGACCTTCATTCACATGCCATTTAAATGTGTTTACCTGTAACTTCCGAAGCAAATGCAGAGAGTAGCTCCCCTGGCAGTGATATTGCACCCTCAGGTTCTTGCAGCACCTTCAGATCCTCATTAAAGTTCATGTATTCATCGAGAGAAACTTCTCTGACAACCAAAGCTACATATGAGGATGTGTTGCAGGTGGTATTGTTGTCACTGCTGGTTCATATTAGCAATTATATTTTAACAAATCCAGAGAGGAACAGCCATTAAAACTCTGGCACATCCTCTCACACCTCACCATGACTCTCAGTGAGAGTTTTAACATACTGGCAATAGGTGCCCTGAATTCAATGTTTCCTATATACATGTATCTAGCATCAATTTTAAGATTTCCCACCTTATTCGCATGTACAGAACTATGCAGGCACTACTTGCTAACCACATGACATCATGATAACATACACATGTACAACCATGAGTACGCATAGACATGCACGCTCACACACACTCTCTCCAAGCAAAGAAGTAGGCCAAAAGATAATCTTGCAGATCGAGGCAATGGTAAGCTAGCTCAACTGTTACTGCAAGTCTATGAATTGAGAAAACTATACACACTCATTTTGCACAACACTTGCACACATACACACTTCACACATACATACATAGGGGGAGAATACCACATTCATAAATATTCAAAATAAAAAGTATATAAAATAACGCTTACCAAATCTTTCCTATATAGAGGACATCACATATGCATAAGTCCAGCCGCTAAGATGGCTTTTTTTCTTGTGTGCAGTTTTTGAGGGAGTACTTCACAGGTAATTGCTCTTAACAAGAAAGTAAGTTCTGCATGCCTTATTGGATCCACCATGGCTACAGAAATATTACGAACCCACTCTGACTTTTCAAAGAAGTAGTTTTCTCAATTCATAGACTTGAACAGTAATAGTTGAGCTAGCTTACCATTGCCTCAATCTACAAATTGTTTTTTGGCCTACTTTTTTTGTGTTCATTGTAGGTTGGGAATCTGTGTGACTGCTAGCATTGTTCTGGTGAGTTAGTGAGAAGATACTACTTACTGAAGTATAACCTAGTTCAAATAGTGAGCGGGAAAAAAAAATTCTCACACCTACCTTTTTTGCCATTATGGAAGCTGAAAAGAACATTTAGTATTGCGATTTCATGAATGTCTGAGAGAAAATTAGAGCCGAGAGACAACTAACTGCTAGCTTTGCTGACCATAATGTTTATCAAATGACCAGTTTTTCCTGTGGTTGCTGGCTTAACGAAGGATCCAAGGAGAGCCTGAAGTATTTTTGAAGCAAAGGTCAGATGAAACCACTGTTTAGGATGATAAGAAGCTGAATGCTCACAAGGAAATAAATGTTCCAAATGGCCTCCTACATTTCATTCGAACATATTTGAAGTGAACTTTTTGGAATGCATTCAATCTTGACAGCACTAATAATAATAGCGATGTGGTTTATGACCGAACTAATGCACTTTCAGTTTTTCAGGTATGATCAGAGCAGATGGCATTTCCAGGATAGATGATTGTTTTCTGAAGTTACTCTTAAGGCTGGTTTACAATATGAGGCTATACTTCCAACTCACCACCATCATATCATCTTGCAAAACACTCCTTCAAGTTGTTTGCAATATCAACATCAACTATATTAAATGTTCACAATCATTTACAAATTACAACCCCGATATTAATTAATAAACAAGTGCACTCTCCAACAAGGGGCATATATTCCACTTATAAAAAGCTCAACCTATTTTTGCTCGCTTTAATGAGGAGGAAGATAAGTATGTGGTATTTCAACGACAAGCTTCTGCAAGAGATTGTTAAACACTTCCCACACATGGAATTGAAGTGCCCAACTGCCCCAACAAACACTTCACATTTATTGTGTAGCTGGTAGTCAAACAAAGCAATCTAACTACAAATATGGCACACCAATTCACTGTGACCCATGTTTTACAACCAATCCAAGATCAGAAATCGTGTCTATATAAAATAGAGTAGCTTTATTTATATGCATTGTGATTTAATATGCTGATACAATATCACAAAAATGAAGGATTGCAACACCATTTAACATGTGGCACAAGATGAGTCACCATTTCCCACCACATAGCATTATGCATTATTTGGCAGACAACATTAAGGGTTATCACATATAGCATATAACCTTGAATATTAGAATTCACTACATACGCCGCATTACATATCTACAATGCACAACCATTTTTCTTACTAAAGATCTTATTAGATACTCTCCCATCTCTTGAATTATATCCTCTGAGGGCAAACGAATCCAAGGTTTTCAAGACACGTCCACCGGCCTTGTAATCAGCTTCCTGAGATAACACATAATAATAGATGCAACTACTTATGGATACCATCCACCAAGATGGCATGTGCACATTCTGTTAAGTGTTTTGCTTAAAGCTCTTGCCATGAGTATTCCATCTTCGTTTGCACATGTCCACCAACTATACAAGCATTGACTCTAGGATATAGATAGGTTTCCAGAAACAATGCCCAAATAAAGTTCATTATAGTGATCTGTCTAATTTTGAAGTTGGTCTATTGAGATAACATTCACTGTCCTGATGATGTGTAGAGCGATAAAAAAAATTCCCCCTGGATTTTCCTTGATTGCATATATGGGTGCTTAGGCTGACTAATTGCTGTCTTACATTCACATTGTGAGCACCCAGACTTGCTATATTTCATGGAACGTAATTTTTTTTAGAACTAGCTAGCGTAGGCAGAAATTTAGCTAGGCTAGAAATGATTAAAGCCTACCTTAGTCTGCATATTGCAATATTGTAATGATTACATGATCATGACCTTCGACTAGTTAGTAATAATCACATGAACATACTTCTCATGTGATGATCTCATGATTTACTAGCAAGTATATCACACTCACCTTTGATATGTTGTTAATTGTATCTACAGCAGATTCAATCACAATCTAATAACAAGAAAGCAAAGATGAAATCATGACATATTGGTATATTCTAGTCCAATATTATGTTGTGCTTTGATTAGCTTCTAAGTAGGTCAAAGACTTCAACCTCTCCAATCTTGTGTGATAGTGGTTCAATATGTCTGTTCCCGGAACTATTGCCAACCAATTTAAGCCCATTGTGATGTTGATCCAATGTGCATCCCCATAGAGCTATTGTGAACACCTTATTCAACCTGCATCAACCCTGATCCAATGTGAATACTATAAAATTATTGTCAACCTAATCCTACCTGCCTCAACCCAGTGTGATGTTGATAAAAAATGTCATGATTATACTAATGATCATATTTTGTTGTCAGCTGATAATGTGTACATGCTTCTGGAAAAATGCAAGAATTTGCACAAATTTGATAATAGTTTTTCCACCTCATAGCTACACCCATCCAACACTAGGGATAGTGCGCACCTACCCCCCAACCTAGACTCATAGTTGCTTACATACATTACTAATTGTTTGGGGGAGTGTTCCATTGTACACACTTATCAAGTCATCCAGTCGCTTCTCAGAATCTCCTTCTCTGAATAATTTTGATACCAATTCTGTACACAGATAGCACGTGCATACCACACATGTATAAAGCAATTTTAATACATTACAATAGACATCACATAAACTATCAAAAATGTCGAAATATAGAATATCCATACTCCATAGCTTGCAAATTATCATAAAAACTGGTTAAACAAGTCTTTATATGAACACACTTTTTAACCTCCTACTTTAGATTTGGTTCTAGCCTACATTTTTTTAAACGAGAGCATTATTTATAAAAGGGGCGTAACCAGGAGGAAATGGGGACTGGAAGCATTTCAAATGGTGATCTTGACAAGAACTGCCACAGTTTATATACAAACCCTATGGAACCCAGCCATGACTGTTTTCAAGAAATGAGTGCGGTAACAGTTTTTAAAAGTTTGCATGTCTCTTAACAACAGATAAAGGAAGATAGTGAACAGAGGGAAGTTAGGTGAGGTCTTGCTTGCTCTGCTAAGACTTTCACCTGATAGCTGTGTATTGTTTTAGTGCTAATGATATGTATTAGCTGATTGCAGTAAGGACAGGTACTTACTATACAGAAGAATGTACAAATTCTGTAGTAGTCGGAATTAATGAGACTGAAGGACATCCAGACAAATTAAATGGAGAAGCGGGAGGACAAGTGAGGGCCAGTTATGTGTATACATTAAGTGAGGGCCAGTAATGTATACAAGAACCCTGCATGGTACAAATTCCCTCTGTAAGCATGAAAAACTACTTTCACTACTAGCTAATTCTTGAAAATCAAAAACAAATGTGGATGCCATCACGTCCATAGGCAGAGCTTAGAACCCAACAAGTCTAGAGTGTTCTGGGGATATGCTTACCAGGAAACCAAGGCAACAAATCATGCATTTTAGGGTACCTACAGGTGAATTGATATCAATCATCATTACTTCATTTAACAGATGCAGTGCGGCATAAAGGGTGACTATGACTATGTAAAGTTAGATAAATAAACCTTGGTGCATGTCAGGCAAGTCAGCTACCTCATCTTCCTCATGAAGACTTCCAACTTCAAAAATTGCTTTCACTGGAGGTCAAGTGCTTCAACGGACGGTAAGCACATTAACACACTATAATTTTTTTTGTAGACATAGCATGATGTAGTACCTTGGCTTACTTAAAAGAGACAATTCTTATTCCAAAATGCAATATATTGTACCAAATTATACGAATATTTTGAAACGATTAATTAACCCTGAAATAAAATAAGATAATGCCCACCAAAGGAACAAATTAAAGTCAAGGGGTAAATTTGCTACAGCAATCCATTGTGCTCACTAAGGGGAGTAAGAGAGGGTGAAGCGGAGGAAATAATTTGCCTTCTACCTACTATTGTTTGTCTGTGGATTCAAACCAGTAGAATACATTAACACCTTCAGAGAGAGAGAGAGCTAGCTATCACATTGTATCCATTGGCAAAGCAAATCATATCAATAAGATTTCTGACTGATTCTATTCCTGGTCTGAGAATGCATCAGATTAGGCATATAAACTGGACACTCATTCGGAAGATATTTACATAGCAATCTCAAGGCTCCATGCCAGAAAAGAGCTCATAAAACCCTATGGTTACAATAAATTGTTAGGGTTAAAGCTACCTAACTAAAATCATATCCAAATTAACTTGGCTTGAAAATATACAAGGAGAAAACACCCACAAAACAATTAAATATATTACATGTATTATGTGTTGCTATTACACAGGTTGGCATTCCAATAAGAATTCACTATCTCCTGAACTTTACTGTATTAGAATTGCTCAGGATGACTCAAATAATCACTACTCGAAAGCAGAGTGACAATTTACTATACAGCTACCAAGAAATCAATAAAAATGAACATGGTTATCATCTCAAATGATCAACTATCAAGCAATAACACTCTACTGAAACTAAAAGAGCTATGCAAACCTCACCAAGACAAAAACAAACTTATTTACATTCCTCTGCATTCAAATGTCATCAATACATGGTCTCAATATCAATAGCACCTCAGAAATCATAAAAAGATCACAGTTTAGAACACACACAGGTGGCATGCCAACATTTATCATAACAGTCACTTCAAGTTAACTCTCTAGGTATAAAAATTAAAATAATGTGATGGAGGCATATGCCTGACTTTTATTTCAAGTATTTGAGGTATATACAATGTGAGTCAAGGATGCTTTCTTCATGGCTTGATGGCTCTATCAGGTAAGCCACAGCAGTCATTTTAGCTCTGAGTTAGGTAGTAGTTTGGTCTTCAAGCTCTTATGGCAGGCATTGATTCTCTCTCAGAGCACTTCCCCTTTATATGTGAAATCATTTGTTGCCTTCAGCTAGAGCTAGCCATACATTGCAACTAGTCTCTTATTTAGCCCTTAGCAATTTGTCGAAGATGAAGATGCTTGCTACTATAAATGTCACCATTTCAATAATGAAGCTTGCTGCTATAAACCCCTCAATTTTAGCAAGTGAAGTGTTATTCTAGTAGAATAGGATTACATACATCCTTGCTGGCCAACAGCTTGACTTAGATTTCACCAGGAGATCTTAAGCAAAGCTTTTTTGTATTGTCTTCCCATTTGCAATCTTGATCTATCCACTATCATCATCACTAGGTGAAACATGGATATATCCACTGTTGGCCCTAAAGAGTTATCTATTTTAACAGGATGTCATAAACCTAATTACCTGTAAACAGTCATCATAACACTGGGGGATTTCAAATGTAGAGAAAATAGACCTTGCTCTATTATTTATGTTTAGGTAGTGTATGATGTATATCAGTACAGTATTTACATTTGCATGTGTGTGTGTGTGCTGTGTGTGTGGCTGTCAGTACTGTATTAATCGTCACCTCCCCGCAGTTTCCCATGCTTGTGATAATTGGCTAAAGCTGCAGTTTTGGATCCCCTTGATTGATTCTGAGTAACTACAGGGTGCTGCCAGATAGCATCACTCAGTTCTTGACAATACTGTTCCCCTGCAGAGACCTTGCATACCTGTCGGGGTGAGCTATCTAATTGTGCACATAGAAAACGTCGAGTGCTCAGTTTTTCTGTGTGGTTTTTGGCAACATGGAATGTCAGGATGTTGCTAGATGTGGAGGGCTCTATTAAGAGTAAAATATATGGTTGCAGTGGTCCACTATTGATAAAAAAATAGATAGATTTAGTTGTGAGTGAGCTGGGTAGGTATAAGGAAGTTTTGCAGGAAACAGAATGGTTCGGGAGTGATGCTTACACAGTAGGAGATAGTGTCATGTTAACAGCTGGCATGAAGGATCATGTAAGACAAAAAGGTGAAGGTGCTGCTACAATGCTATAGGGCTAGCACAGTGTATGCTTAGAAGTCAGGTGCTAGTTACTGGAAGGTAATGGATATCTAGGTTGGTTTCGGCTTTTTTGAAGGTTTGGATTAGAAGTGGTGATCGCCTACATGTGCTATCTTGTTATGCTCCCACCTTTGCTGGGAGTAGAAAAGAGAAAAATGCCTTCCTTGGTTGCCTCCAGCAAGCTCTATTGGAAATCTCATCGTCTCAGCATTTCCTGATGTTGGGTGATTTCAATGCACATGTGGGATCCAGAGTGGTGGATGGTGAATGGTGATGGGAGAGGGGGGGCGGGCTTCATATGTATGGAGATCTAAATTAGGTGGTTTGAGAACAGGACATCTACAAACAGACCTGGCAGCAACCCATGTCCAAGCAGTGCAGTGCCAACGTGTATTGACTATGCTATACAAGGGATATAGACAGAAAGAAGTACTTGCATTCTTTGTTATGTGCAGCACTGATTGCAACATTAGTCAAAGGATGTTGAGAGTGAAGTTCATCGAAAGAAGAAGTTGTTAAGAAGAGATTGTGCCATTGATGGTGTGAAGAGGTGGGATGTAGACAAATTACTAGATGTGGATGTGAGTGGGAGGAAAATGAGTGGACTGAGATTAAGGGAGTCTTGGAATGAGGAAGGCAGTGTGGAGGATACTCACAAGTCTGCTTTGTGTGAATGCTGGCATGTGTGTGTATATGAGTGTGCATGCACAAGCATGTGCATGTTGTGTTTGAGGCATCTGCGAAAACTGTGGAATTAACAGTAGTGGAATAGTTGATATAAGGTCACATGACTCAGAGTTTAAAGTAGATGACTTCATAACTGTGACTTGTAAAGGTGAGCTTAGAAAACAGTAGCTAGATAATATAAAGCAATGTCCATCCAAATCTCAGATATATATAATTTTTCATGTGATCTGAATAATTTTTCTAAAATTTTCTTGATCTCACAGATGAGATAATCTCACACACAAAAAATTAACCCATAGTTTGAGGACAATTATTGAAAAGCTGTTAAATGATATCTCTGCATGAAATATAAAATCCTAGCTAAATGCACGTTTTTCGCGGAGAAAATTGGAGAACCTTGAACTTTGTTCCAATGCTGGATCATAAATACTAAAGAGATATATCTATCACAGAGACGGCCATGTGCAGCAATGAAACATTTACATTGAACTTCCCCTGAGGGTTCACTTGACTTTCCAAATATGTCAAATTATAATCACCTTTTCAATAATCAACTTCAAATTGTATTCACATAACATTTTGACTAGATGCTCTAGCCTTCATCAGAAATTCCTGATGAAGGCTAGATCATTTAGTCGAAATGTCATGTGCATACAATTTGAAGTTGATTATTGAGAAGGTGATTATAATGTTATTATGTCAACTGAGAGTTCATTGAGAGTTTATGTCAAATTAGTATTCAACCCACAGTCCACATGCCTAGCTCCTTCAAAGTGAGAAGGGTAGTACCCTTCGTGACAGACACAACAGGTCACCACAAAGCAATGCTTAACCTGGCTCTGTCAAACGAGCCCCTGCTACCTTCCTATGGGAGGAGCACTACAACACACTCCCCCCCTACCCCAACCCCAACACACAACACACAACACAAGTCACTAAACATAAAAATGTGAATAGCACTGTTTGAAAAATGTGAATAGCACTGTTTGAAATTAAGTGCAATGAAATGTGGGGGGGAGGGGGGAATTAAAGGTGAAACATGTTGAAATGCTTTATTTTTAAGACATGTAACTTTTTCATACAAGCCATAGATATAATTTTTTTACCAAAAGATAGAACTTTTTATGAGCTTTGAAATGATATGCGGAGGTAGCTAGGTACATTATTGGGTGGATGACTGGAAAATAGTTGAGATCTTTCAAATTGTCTCTCTGAAAAGCTTCCCCCAAGATCAGAATGTCTATAGGTTCAAACTTGATTTGTGTGTACTTCAAAAAACCTGCTATAAGACAAAACTACACCTTGAGGGGTATCTATTAGCGGTGCTCTATAATATAATGTGCCTACTAGGCTACTATGATTCTTTGAAGAGGTCATTTCCTTCAAAGTTATGGAACTTCCCTGTGTGTTGCTGCAGTCAAAAGTTTAGAATTCTGCTTTCTTATGATTAAAAAAAGTTTGAGATATATGTAAAAAAAAGACAGGTTACCTTCACAAGTCACGGGAGTGGGGGGTGGGGGGGAAGTACCAAAATAATTACTTTTTGTGCAAATTGTAAGACATACCTTCCCCTTCAATTAAGGGTATGGTCTGAGTTGATACAGGTGTGATCACAGTCTTGGGAATGGTTGATACAGGTGTGATCACAGTCTTGGGAATGGTTTCAGTGGTTGCCTTGGGAATAGTTGTGGTGTTCTCTGTGATAATCATATCAGTGGTTGTCGTGGAAGTGAGGTTGGGAATCTCGGCAGTGCTCATGTCATCTAGATACAGCGATTGATACAAATAGCCCTGACATGGCAAATATTAAAAGTAATAAAATCACCCAGCATAATAGAAGATGCTCTGCTTTCACATGCCAAGCTGATCTCAGTCTTACATGACGTAATTGTGATGACATTATCAATACTGCATTGATATTAGTAATTGTCTCACTTCCTCTTTCTCTTTCTCTACATATATATATATATATAATTATATATATATATGGTTACCTAGTACTAAAATGGAATCAATGTTGTTATATATATCTATGGCCCAACTGAGGACTCTAATTCCAGACCTCAATTTGGCCTAATCATTGCCCTATACCCATAGTGACTAACCTGTAGTACTGATGATGCCATGTCTAATACATCTTCGAAAAATGACGACTTATCTTAGGACATGAAAAATAAGCCAAAGAAATTGGATTTAATTACTAAAACATAAACAGGACATTATTAGACCAAAAGTGCCTATGGTATTTCCAGAAGTTTTATTAAGAGTGAAAAAGTGCATGGCAGATAAGGAGGAATTTTATACCAATTAATAAATGCTTTTTTGATCTGAAGGGCAACGTTTTTAATTTTAATTTTTTTAAATGCCAACTTTACAGAAATAAAGCTGCCACTTTTCACACAACATTGAGTTCTACTGCGACCTCATTTAGTAATTCGTGCGATATTTTTTCTGATTCCTATATACACTTGAAGTGAAACAACCAAAAAAATACAAAAAAGACAACTTATTCTTACCATTATTTTCACATGACTCAGAAATGTCAGTCTGACTAACAGTAATAATGTGGCTAGTATGTTTATTAGCCATAGCTGGCTCCATGAACAGACAGCAGTTACAACTTTTATTCCTAGGAGTACAGTTCAGTTTTAAAGAATGAGACTCCACCCCATAATAATCAATCTTAGTTTTTTCACTCAGTGCTTGCAAAAAGCATGTCCCATTCCAAATCCTGATATTGATACCATCAAGGCTCCTTTTGACATCAAAACTTTCTCTTGAGCTGTTTACAAATTCCCGCATCCAACGCAGTTTCAGTTTCATGCCTTCATTAAAATTATGTACAAATTGTCCGCAGATGTACTCCCGGATGAGAATCCAATTGCTGCAGTTGGCTTGATGAGAAGAGGGAGTTCTATGTGAATAATCTAACCTAACAGAACAAGTAGAGATACTTGGTTTTGGAAGACATGGTGTATAATACCTGATAGGCTGCCATTTGGTAGTGTTGGAGGAGGCTGCTGACTGCAGTCCTACCTCTAGTCTTACAGCATGACAACATTCGTTCACAAGTCTCAACCTGAATTCAATCTCGCTGGAAATAACATGGCAAGAAAATAGGGAATAATGACAGTAGAGCACTATTATAAAGCACACATGCAGGGGTTTATCTAATTGGGAGGTGTGGTGATGAAAGTAGTGGAAGGTAGTGAAGTAGTGGAAGGTAGTGAGCAGAGGGAGAGGGAGCAGTATGGTAAATATTGAATTTATACATGACTGGCAGAGATACTCACAGTATAAGCACAGAAAGGAACATATTCATATATTTCTGAAGACAGAGAATAGTAACCATTGAAGTAACTAAGATGTTCTTTAATAGAGTAGAACTAAAGGAAGTGTTCCAGACTTTGGGGCTTTAGCCTGGGTGGCGTAGCATGGGTAAAACGTTTCAAGAGTTACATTCAACCCAAAGAACAATAATTCTGTTTACATGGTCGAGAAATTACCATGAGAAATCTGCAATCATTGTGATAAGTACACTTTGATTCCCGATTGCTGCAAGCTTGTACGAATTACTGTTCAAGCACTGGAGAAAGCTGGTCGAGAAAACCCAAAGAAACCTTTAAAAAAATATAAGTTGCAGAAACATCCCCATGATCAGAAGTTATCACATTTCAATGGTCAATCCAGGACATTTCCCCCCCCCCTGATTATCGCTGGAAACCATAGTTTTATTCTCAATGTTAATAGAAGGCCTTGCTCTATATAAACTAGAACTAACAACTCAAAATAGATACTCAATTGAACATTGAATGTGCAATGTTATTCTGTTGCTCATCACTCCCTCACCAGTTGATTGACTTCACACCTGCACAGTAGTCCAACTGGTAATGCTAGCACCGTAGTGATGCCTATGGGTAGAGGCACTGTCGCTAGCAAACTGCCTACATTATGCGAGCTCTAATGTAACTAGTGTAGTTCGCTGGTAAATTTGTCATGTTGCAAAATTTGTGAGCTATTGTCTGGAATGTTATAAGCACATGTGCAGGTATAGCCTAAAATAAAATGGCAAGTGTCATACCATTTTGGCAATGGTGGCTTCCAGGAGCTTGGAGTCATTTTTTTTAGTGAATCAAATTTTTCCACCTAAAACCATCTCCTGGCCATGCTGATCCAGAATTTCCTTGCCTTCATTGCCTTCCACCAACCTCCCCCCACTCCCCTCATTATACTCCAGCACACCTCAACTCAAATCAAAGTAAAAAAGGCTGGGGTATGACTATATAATCCTGGAACTAGCTCTATTGCTCTTTTTTAAGGTATAATCTCATGGACTCTGCTAAATAGTTCATTTCACTACTTTTGCCAAAACAAACAATAGAGCAGCAAAGTTCTCAAACTTCAACCTTCTCTCTCACTCACCAACAACAAACTTATCCCTCCTACTACTTCAACCATGCACCAGGACTATTGAATTGGCTACCATACCACCTTCCAACCAATCCCTAGTTAGTTGACTGAGCAAGTTTTTACAGGACTCTTCACACTTCAACCCTTGCTCCTTCCACTAACCCTTTTTATGCCAATTGCTAATGCCTTCAGCGTAACATGGAACACTTTCCCCCCTATCCACTCTTCACACTTTATGGTTCTATAAGTCCAACGTTTATGGTATATTTAAATATCATCATGTTACTCACATAAATCTGTCCTGCACAGAAAAGTTAGTAGGCCTAGCTCCGCTTTGAATACCGCCAAGAGATGTCACGACTGCCGAACAGTTTGGAAGGGGACAGGAGGTAGTATTTGCATTTTGGGCTGAGTTTAGCTTAGGTAGTAGGAGAAATAGGCAAATAGCAATTACTGCTGTGGTTAGCAGTAAGTTGGAAGAACCGTAGAAATCCATAGAGTTCTATGATGCGCCTTCGACCTCGTTTGTGCGCATAAATATACGTTTGGTTTCGAAGATCTGGTGACCCCCAGTATTTGGTGAACCCTAATCCTCGTACTCAGTGACCCCCCGGTCATTTAGGCGTCCGAAGCAGAGTTTTAGCTTGTCTATAGCTGACATTATATACAGAGGACAAACCATAGGTTGTAGTTAGACCCTCTGGAGACTGTTAAAAAATCTCTCTGGAGACTTGTGATAGCTTCTCGCTCCACCAGCTCTTGGTGTCTGTCCTTCAACTTACATACTTTTCTATATCCACACAACACTATTCCACATTGTTATAAGTAAGAGAAAATAGCAGGTTCCATCCAATTCACTGGAATTTTACAAGAAGTAGCTAGGATTTCCCATTCTACACACTTTATTATGAAAATGCTTAGCACTGCTAGCTAGATTGGTTTTAATCTTAAAAATAAGAGTATTCTTCTCAACAAACTCTCAGTTGACATAATGTAAGATAAAATGGCTTTCTCAATAATCAACTCACTTGACGTTTCTTTGTTGATGGAAGCTAGCAAGTGAGAAAATGATTATTGAGAAGAGTATTGTTTATCGCTTGATTTGGAAATGGTTATAAGCTCAAATAATTGTGGATTGCCCTCTAAAGATGGTCAGTATCACCAAAATGACGCGATAACAATAGTTTAGATTCACTATTTTAAGCAGAAGTCAACTGCTTTCTGGCATTTGATATGATGCAGTTACCAAAGTCTGGAGGATTGTTTATGGATACTAACATTCATTAAAACAACAAAAGCATAAATGTCATATATTAATGGTTGCTTTTTCTAACCAAAGTATGATTTGTCCAATGTCGATCATGGCTTGGTCTTCATCAGTGTGATGCATGATACTTCTGCCATGACAACGATGGATAGTGTGTGTGGTTGTGCACAGTCTTGATAGTTGAGATCCAGCAACTGCAGGTAGTCAAGCCCTACATCTCTGCTGAAGCTCTGATCCTTGGGTTTGAGGTGGATGTGCAGAGCTTCCTTCACAGTCTTCTCACAACAAAATTGGGTGATAGTATTTAACAATGGCAGACCTCTTTAGTTTTCCTGTCTGCATGGCATCCATGTCACGTGTTACTTTTACTCTGGTCTCCAACCTCTTCTGTTCTCCACTGTATAGACTTTCCACAGCTGCATGGAATGTGATATATATATATATATATATATATAAATATCATTCAAAGTATTAGTGTTCTGTTCCTGATGCAAGATGAACACTTGTCTTGCTTGTAGACGAGTATGCTTTCAAGGTACTGGATCGTATGCCCGATCAGTCCCCCAACTGCCAGGCATTTACAGTGACCCTCAGGTGCCAGGCATTTACAGTGACCCTCAGGGTTAATGGGAGGATACCAGATACTGCAATATCTGTCATGAACTGCACCTGTAACACCTGCTTAGACAGGTCACAACAAACTCGGGGTAGGGTACTCCCTCAGAGGTAGGAAGGTCACTCTCACTGTTTTCTGTCACTGTTCTCTCATTCAAATGCACTCTGCACTCTCAGATAGGTCTCAACTAAGCAAGACAAATATTTTTTCCTTGCTATTCTAAAATGCAATCCTAGCTAATGGATGCAAGGCAGTGTGTAGTGAGCTCAAGCACCGGCCAAGCATCTTTCTTTTGAAGTGTACTATATGTTGTTTACAGGTGCCTGACTTATGCATGGTTGCACAACTCGATTCCCTGCAACATATTGGCAAGCTGGTTGAGAAGATATGTATTATGTAAAATAGAGGGGAATATGAAGGAAGGTCACGCAGAAACTAACGAGAACTCCAGTTATTGAAAGATCTTCAGAAAATACTTACTGGCGGACAGAATGTTTACTGAATGGAGTGTTCCATGCAGCATCCCACAGTAACTTCCTCTTTTAGATATTCTTTTGCTCACTTGATCTGAATAGCAATAGATATATCTCTCCTATATGCAATCAGTTATCTTTTGTCTTTCATCCCTCCCTCGATATGCAGCATTTTTTCTTCCATACTTTCTGCCTGAGAGAGCAGCACCTACAAATTGCAGTACATTGTACTGTACATGCATGCATAGAGTTGTATTTTTTACCCTTGATATAGTTCAATACCCTAAGAATAAATGGTACATAGCTATTGTGGATCAAAGATAAAGAATGGCACCTTGCAATATGTGCAATCTAACATTCGATTTCACCCATCCACTCTATCCTTGCTCCTTATCTGCTCTCTTAGAAGAAGAAATGAGCTGCTTGCCACAGCATGAAGTAAACTTTGATCACTAAGTATGCATTGACTAATTTACATTGGGTAAAATTTACTAATCATCACAAATTTATCAAAAATGCAGATTTTTTAAATAATATTGTCTCATAACTCTATACATCTACCTTCCATCTAGAAGTCAAGCTAGTACTGCCATGAAGAGTGGCTAGGGACATTATACCTGATGGTATCAGTTCGTGGTGCCATCCTGCAAGATCCTGAAAGCTATATGGGGTAGAATGTTTGTCTTTTGTTTTCCACATGTAAATTTTGACTAGTAATGTAATAATTAATTACCAAGCACAGATTAATTGCTTTTGTTCTATATAATGTTGCTAGAGTAATGAAAGAAAGGTAACAGTCATCTTTTTTATATTTCAGTATTTTGCAAGTTGCAGTAGATGTCTTACCCTTATACTTTTGCAATGAGCTATTACTCGCTGGTAACTGTACAGAGACCAGGGAATGGTGTACAATAACAAATCAGATCAAACTAACAACCTTTTAATTGGCTCACTCTTCATTATTTCCCTCCTCCTCCTCCTCCTCCTCCTCCTCCTCCTCCTCCTCCTCCTCCTCCTCCTCCTCCTCCTCCTCCTCCTCCTCCTCCTCCTCCTCCTCCTCCTCCTCCTCCTCCTCCTCCTCCTCCTCCTCCTCCTCCTCCTCCTCCTCCTCCTCCTCCTCCTCCTCCTCCTCCTCCTCCTCCTCCTCCTCCTCCTCCTCCTCCTCCTCCTCCTCCTCCTCCTCCTCCTCCTCCTCCTCCTCCTCCTCCTCCTCCTCCTCCTCCTCCTCCTCCTCCTCCTCCTCCTCCTCCTCCTCCTCCTCCTCCTCCTCCTCCTCCTCCTCCTCCTCCTCCTCCTCCTCCTCCTCCTCCTCCTCCTCCTCCTCCTCCTCCTCCTCCTCCTCCTCCTCCTCCTCCTCCTCCTCCTCCTCCTCCTCCTCCTCCTCCTCCTCCTCCTCCTCCTCCTCCTCCTCCTCCTCCTCCTCCTCCTCCTCCTCCTCCTCCTCCTCCTCCTCCTCCTCCTCCTCCTCCTCCTCCTCCTCCTCCTCCTCCTCCTCCTCCTCCTCCTCCTCCTCCTCCTCCTCCTCCTCCTCCTCCTCCTCCTCCTCCTCCTCCTCCTCCTCCTCCTCCTCCTCCTCTACAGTTACTAGTCTCAGTCTCCTCCACATGAGTCATGTCCTCCTCTTGGACTACAGAAAAAACAAACATTTTACTATTCTGGACACTTTACTACTCTGTATCACGCTATCACTATACTTCCTCATGAGAGTTCTCATCTATTTTAGTATTCTGCATGGACTATGGAACAAACAATGAAATCTGTGTCATGCTACCACTCTATACCTTTCCCTTCCCATGAGTGTCCTGGCCCTCCATTTCAGAAGAATCTTGCATGGATAATAGAACAGACATTTTGCTATTTGATCTCTACGTACCACTGAATCACTATATACCACTGCGTACGACTGTAGTACTATATACCACTCCATATCAACTGTACCATTATATACCACTCTCTACCAAAGTTCCACTACATACCACTCCGCACCACCATACAACTACATGCCAGTATATACCACTCCCTACCCAGCATACCTCCCTACCACTCCCCTACCACCATACCACTCCCTACCACAATACCACACATCACCGTACCATCATACCACTCCCTACAACTATGACACTCAATACCACTGATGATGCTTGAATGTCTAATATTTGAATGTGGGTGTGATTTATTTTTAACATGCTGGCATCTCAATTCCTAATGTATGCCAAAATACCAGTGTTTTTTCTCTGTCACCCAGTTAACAGGTTTTTCTATAGAGGTAGTGAAAATCTCAGAATAGAATGCTTAAAAAGCTGTCCACTGAGTACCACTATCCACTGCACCACACCACTCCATACTATTTTGTACCTCTCTGTAAGATTCCGTTTCAGGATACTCTACTATATAATACTTCAAATACTCCAAGGAAACTAAATATGTTTCTGGAATTTACTTGCAGTCAAGAAGCACTTGGACCATGTGAAAATATCTGATAGTCCATAAATAACAATATAATCCATGCCACCTGTGTCAGATGATGATGATGTTGGGCAACTAAACTATTGTACTTAGTGTCCGGGACTGCCTGGGCTCTCCCAGAATGTGCCAAGAAGTATTTCTTACTAGGGCTAGACAAGGATTAGGGCAAGGATAAGGACTAGAATAATTATATAGAACTAAGGACAGGACTTCTTTGGACATCACAGGTA
The DNA here is from genome assembly GCA_028752905.1 of Cladorhizidae sp. MBARI D1340-BT2. Lineage (NCBI taxonomy): Eukaryota > Metazoa > Porifera > Demospongiae > Poecilosclerida > Cladorhizidae > Cladorhizidae sp. MBARI D1340-BT2. The sequence goes on from JAQNBH010000010.1 coordinate 27,482,706, forward strand.
AGTCTGTGGCAATCCCTGACCAGCAATACTGGGCCTATAACCTTTCAATTTTTGACAATATCCTTGTGCCTTAAACTGAAAGGAAAGACACCATCATTAGCAATAGAATATGACATAATGAATTTGAGATAATTTCACTTCATTACTCTCCTTGCCTTGAACAGAAGACAGTCTGTAAAATGAACTACAGGACAATCTGTGTTAATGTTTTTTGAAATGCTATTAATATCAATGTGTTAAATTAGATGCTAACACTCACCCAAACATTTGCTGACTAACAAACACCTCACCACCTTCCTCCTTCTCTCTTCCCACAAGTCAACATCATAATCATTAGGTAATTGCAATTCATAGTTGGAAAGTATCTATGGCTTACAGTTCTTTCGAAGAAGCTATTGGGCTTGGGGCTCAATTCATTAAGTTTGAGTCATCCGAGTATGAAAGATAAAATCGCTCGGTTAAAGCTGTTCTGGAGAGGTGCAGATCCAGTGCACGCCTTGCGCACTTGCTCTGGTGAGGTACACATTGAGTGCTCACCTAGCACTTGTTCTGTGAAGGTGCAGGTCCAGTGTGAATCAAGCAAAGTTTCAAAGTAAGTTGATTGTACTTCATGTGTAGTACCTATCAAGTGACTACCTTATTATTTTACTCCCACCTGATTACAGAGAAGGAGCTTGAAGATGGTTCCACCACTGTCTTGCAGTGGAATTCCTTGGTAAGTCAGTCTAGGGCTTTGTGTATGTGTGTGTGTGTGTGTGTGTGTGTGCATGTGTGTGTGTGCATGTGCATGCATGTGTGTGTGACCACTCTGTACCACTCTGTACTAGTGTGTTTGTGTGTGTATGTGAATGCGCCCCTTTAATGTCAACCTTTTTATTAACCGAAGTCATTGCTCCTTGCCGACCCTTTACCAAGACTACAGGGGATAAAAAAATCATAGTGTAATGAAGTCATAAGGGGTTTGAATGACCTCTATCCATTTCTTTGTCACAGGCATAGGTCACTTACCGGGGTCTGTTATTAGAACAGTCATGGTTTAATCCAAGTGAGGTTCTGGGGGAAATTCCCCCCATCACCCCCTTTCCCTCCCCCCAAATGTTTTTGAACCAAAATTTTTTGTTAAAATTATAATAAAAAATTTGAGCAGAAATGAAATGGTGGTGGCAATGACAATAACACTCAACGTGCAACTCTCCAGACTAAGTGCACACCGGACCTGCACCTCTCCAGAGCAAAAAGGTGAGCATACAACAGGCACCAGAGCACTTGTTCTGGGAAGGTGTAGGTCCAGTGAGCACCATGCACAGTGTGCAACAGTGTAATACCAATAGCATGAGAATAGAATAACTGTTTAAATATGATTATAACATTGAAAACAGCAAATAAATGAAATGAAATAGCAACGCCCTAGCATAACATTGGTTCCTCGGCCTCAGAATCACAAACTTTCAATTGTTCAATCATGCCGTCCAAATTACAATCTAATAACCACTGTATTGCGAACAATGATTCTGAATGAAAAAAATCGTGTGACACTAACCTCAGAGACCCAGCATGAGCAAGCTCCTCTATCCCAATATGTACTAATATAAGTGGGAGGCTGTGGGGTTTGGCCCCAGTCTGTCAAGTCTAAGAGTATTAGGCAGCCCTTCTCTTCATCATAAATAATGTTTGCCAGCCTGACATTGCCATGGACATACCCTTTGGAAGGAAGAACATCATTTGAATAAGGTTTTTATAGAGAGTGGTTATCCACAAATCTTCATCAACCTTTCGTCTGCAGATACATCTAAATGCAGAAAGGAAGATGAGTACACCAGTACAGGCATTTTTTTCATTCAGAATCATTGTTCGCAATACAGTGGTTATTAGATTCTATGGAATAAAGATATCAGGAGGGTCTGCAGGAAGTTCAACATCAAAGTTGTCTTCAGATCGGGAATAACTCTGAAGACACAACTGAGCAGTATGAAGGATGTTTTACCAGCTAATATGTACTCATGTGTTGTGCACCACATCTCTTGTAGCTGTAGGAAATACTACATAGGGGAGACTGTTAGAAGACTGGAGACCAGAGTAAAAGAACATCAAGATGCCTGTAGAAAGTGTACTAAAGAGAAGCCTGAGCATGCATTAGATAATGGACATTCTATTTTGTGGGAGGAAGCCACCATCTTGGACCAGGCCAGAAGACAGAAGGAACTGCTAGTGAGGGAAGCATTGCACATCAGCCTGACACCAAAGTATGAGTAGTTCAATCGAGACTGTGGAATGGACTTGCCTGGCTGCTGAGGAGCTCCTCTGAAGAGAATGAACTTGAATCCATGGCCACCATAATTACTTTTATTTTGTCTTATTGATTTTATCTTATTTATTATTTATTTATTAATTATTATTATCATCATCATCGTCACCACCACCACCACCACCACCACCCCATTACCACCACCACCATCACCACCACCACCATGTGCTAGGCGCGTGTGGCGGTTCATGTGCTAGGCGCGTGTACTGGCACATGGTGGATAGAATAAATACTCTCAGATTACACACACACTCACTATGCCCACGCTAGAGGATCTTACCATAGAGCTAACCTCCTCTGCCCCAAACATACCACACACATCACACAACCTGAGAACCCCCCTCTCCCCTCTTACCAGGACCCACTGGGATGAATGGTACCCCTTTAGATTCAGGCCCCACGCACCAACCTAACATTAACATTAGTAGTTGTCATTAAATAAATATTATACTTTCCTCTTTGTGTATAGCTACATATTAATTTTATTTAATCTGTTTCATGTATAGCTAACTAACTACATATAAAATGAGCAAAGGGAATAAAAGGGTGAAATAAAAAGACAATGAAAGATAAATTCTACATTTGTTGTTACATTTGTTGTGTTTGTTATAAGATCATATTACTAGTTCTGTAGTTTAACCACTATTGCTGTCTACATTCAATTGTTCATGCTATCAGTCACTATTCATTTCATTTTCTATAATAGTACAGTTTCCAATATCTTCTGAAGAAGGTTGTTGATCTGTTCCTTTTCCAGGATGGCTTCTGGGATCTATTTTTGATGGTTGTTGCACATAAAGATTTTCAGTTACACCTTCAGATTTGAGCACGTTTCCACCGCAATCTAATATTTGTACATTTATAAACTGCAGGCGGCCAAAATCAATATCCTTATTGACATCAAAACTGGGCAGACTGCCAAAATCAGTATCTGTATTTCCTTCAAAATTGGGTGTACTGCCATAATCAATATCAGCACTGCCTTCAAAATTGGACGTTTGTTCACTGCTCTTCACCATTTGCATATTTCTAAGCTGCAATTCTGCTGTTGCTGCTGCTGTTAGAAAAGAGGGAAAATCATAAAATTGTAATATCATTGTGTTCAGTTTGAGAACAATGTCACAGTCATCAACAGCACACAAATATTTCATTGCTCTAGCCTCTAAACTACTTCCAAAGTCCAGTTTGAAATCATTAGTTATCATAGAAAGATAATATGGTGGAAGATACCATCATCTGGGGTTATATTCTTTTTACATGTACTATTTTAAAGATTAGATGAAGTGTAGCATTGACAGTATTATCCACAACAATAAGAGCAACAATATCTCCACCCACCTTTGACTTTGTCCAAATCGTTGGTTTTGGTTGGGAGTGTTCTTACTTTAGCGACAGCATAGGAATTAGATAGTGTTTCTTTTGGATTTTTGCTTCGTCCAACAGTTCCAAAAGAGAATAAATTGGTGAGAAATTTAGACTCGCCCTTCTTACTTCGCCACCAAGTTCGATAATGATCCCTTACCTAAGAGCACATGTTATATATTTTCCATGTGGTCACTACTTTTACTCCCATTTGCTATTTAGATCTTCTTTATGAAGAAACCTAAAGAGACACTAAACTGCGAGGAGGGGCATATGAACACTATTGCTAAATAAAAAACACTCACTGAAAATTAAGCATACACCTTGAATAATATGTTTAGACTGTATCGATGGAGAAAGGAGGAGCTAATTTCATGGGCCAGGCAGAAAAAGGAGTAAATCTCTCGAGCCAGACTAAGTCTCAGATAATGAAGAGCAAGTCACTCAAAGAAAACAAAGAAGGCACTAGTGTGGCCTTTCAAATATTTTGCATTGACTTTACTCATTGAACTATAAATATCCTTTATGGCAAAAAGCTCAATTTATCCAAGGATGAGAACAAGTGCATGTTCATAGAACTCTTAGACCATACTTGCTGTTCATTCTGTAGCTATGTTTATCTTGTCTTTCTTAATATTAGTAACATGTTTGCACCATTTCAGACCTCATTCATTCACACTAGATGGAAAGAGTGGGATAGATATGTGGCTGATGACTGATTCAAACTCAAGCAGAGAATGTGGCTGAAGATGATAACACACGATCTGACTGAAGCTGCAAGGAATAAAAAAATACTGACACCAAGGTGGAGAATTTTGCTGATGTGCCAAAGGCACTGCCAGGAGATAGATGTAGACATCATAGAGAATGAGCAGAAGAATTATAGACTCTGGTTGATATGAAGAGACAATGCACTGCCAGGAGATAGATGTAGACATCATAGAGAATGAGCAGAAGAATTATAGACTCTGGTTGATATGAAGAGACAATGCACCGTGACTAATAAGGTCGCTGGCAGATGGATATACTGAGAGGCCTCATAGACAGAGTTCAAAAGCAGGAGAAGTGGCAGACTGAAGGCTGACGAAGAGCGAGACATTGAGGTAAAAGGTAGAGCAGATGATCAATTCCCTTCCGGATGACGTCTGATTTTGTTGAAGGAATGGAAGCCTAAGATCAGCTGGAACTAGGCCAACTTGCCAATTTGTGTGCACAGAGAAGGGGGTGATATTGCTGCTGGAAATCCTAACAAAACAAAGTAGACTTTCTAGTGCAGAAATAGGTGTGGCTCACCAAGGATTGCTTGAGCGGGATGAAGGCTGCACAGAGGTTATTGACAAACAAGAAAGATAAATCCAGTGACACTGAATTTTAACAAGGACCTTAAAGATATTTCAGTACTTTAACTGCCACAATAAGGGAAATTATTACTTTGACAGCCCAGTAGAAGGACATTGACTTCAGGTTGAAGCTGCTGTATTGGATTCCTTACCAATGTCTGTGCCATCAGGGATCAATGTTCTTGATTTTGAACAGCTGCTCGAGATAGAAATCTGTAGATCAGTGCTAGAAGGGTGGATCCAGATCCAGATTCCTTTGCTGTCATTACAAGTTCACAGAGGAAGCATCAAGTAGAAGAAACCCAGTGACAGCGTAAGGAAGGCTCAAGCACACTCTAGCTAAGCCACTTGAGGTACTGAAACTGAGCAAGATTAGGAACAAGCGCCAGAAAAGAAGAACACAAACAAAGATACATAGAAGCATAGAAGATAGATCCTTGAAGAAGGGTTTAAATTTTTTTGGTGCTGTTAGTTTACTACTGAAAGTGTATTTAGAGTTAAAACACATTCAAAACCATTTAGGATGCTAAGAAGCTTCCAAGTGAATTATAGCTATAGTTTGAACTTTTTAGTCAAATAAAGGTCAAATAAATATAGAATATGTTAGCACACTTCCTGATCGATATTTTACCATGCTTTATTATAGGAAACATTATAGTAGTCTCATCACCTGCTTGGACATCACCACAAATAGAAGGAAGATGAAGGAACCCTATAGCAAAACAACCAAAAGTATATATTATATATAACAATACAACAGAATGGCATTCTAACAAGATGACCAAAATACACTCTATAAACAGACATTGTGTTCCCCTATAACTAGCAGTTTAATTACTCATGAGCATGCACAATGTTAAAACATAGATGTAAAAGAGGTGCTACAGTGCACTGTATATATATATATACACACACATATATAATATAATATATACTGATGTGTTTTAAGCTTTCCTGGGGAGTAAGTCATTTCAGATATTCACTACCAGAATATTCTGTGGGCTGTATTCCACCAGAAACTGAATGACAACTGTGCATAATTAATCCTTTATCATATTTGTAAAACATAACACACGTGACCAACACAATTAGCATAGCTATGCTAGTACCTCTCGTGTTGTCTTTTAATTCAGCATTAGTGACAAGGTTAGGATATAACTTCTAAAACAGCTGTAGTTATAATAGCTGGCACTAGTCTAGGCTATGCTAAGATTGAGTTGACGATCATTATCATTTCCCCATTTTTGAGAACCAACAATCTTCTCTCACATTACAATGACTAAAACTATACATATAGGATGTTAAGGCATGGTGTATTTTTGCATATGAATATTCGTGAGAAATGTTCCCCCCTTCTCATATGGTTAAGTATATCATGACACAACAGGGCCACAGCAACCACTCAGGCCAGTCAGAATGGCCTGACCAATATTTAGAAAATGTGGTTTTGTTCCAAGTTATATAATAATCGTGCTCAAGTATCATGCACAGGGTTCTTAGTGAACTCTGAGTAGAATGGCTAGTAGTTTAGTGATAGTAGAACCTCACGATTATCCATGGCTTCTCAGATTTATCTGGTCTCATCCATTCAAGCCAGCTACTACAGAATTTGTACATAGTACTCTACTGGACAGAAGTATAGACCTGACTGGCAGCAATGCTGCAAGTCTATCTGCTTCTTTACGAAAAGATCAAATTATGCCTCACAGAAGAAGGTTAGGCATGATGTTTTTATGTTTTTGTAAAGAAGTAGATAGACTTGCAGCTGCAATAGCAGACTCTTGACTACTATGATGTTGTTTTAGTGCTAATGGCATGTCATTAAAATAATAATTCTTCTTTTTAAAACAATATCACTTTTTTGTTTTAAGATTATTTTAAGAATTCTCATCCATGACATCAAGAACAAAAAGGCAATTTAAAGAGAATCGCTTAAAATATTTGATGTCAGCTGAAAGTAATCGAACAAATAACTATTATTATTGCAAATTATCATTGAAGTGGATGTGATAAGTGGCAGACTTTGGAACGTTTACCAGACACAAAACTATCTTGTCACATCTTCATAGGATTATATACCACAATACCTGCAAGCCTGTTGTGATGGCAAAGATGTAGGCCACAAAAGTTAGGGCTTTATGAAACACCAATACTCCGATTATCCATGTTATCCCCATGACAACCACAAGAGATATGACTGCCTTAAGCCAATGACTAGCCAAAAAAAAAAGATTTTTTTCATTAGTTATAAAACATTTTCGTATTTGTTGTTATTGTTGTTTACCTGGCATTTTTCAGCAAGGGCTTCTCTATAACTCTTTTTCTGTGTTTCTGCATGATGCCAATAGCCATGATGAGGAATCCAATATTAGCCTGCAACAAGTGACATGCAAATATAATCACAACAACAACAAAACAACAACAACAAGACAAGATAAAGCACATAAAGTAATTCCATTGTCAATTAAATTCTCTATAGGACATGGCAGACTGCCAAAACATTCCACCTTTTCCCATAGAGTAATTGTCAATCTACTCCAATATGCTTCAATGCAGTTTGATGTTGGTCCAGTGTGTGACCTCGTAGAGCTATTGTCAACCAACTTGGTCGAGTGTGACGTTTGTCCAGTATGTGTCTCGAAAGAGCTATTGTGAACCTACTTCAACCTGCCTCAACCAAGTGAGATTTTGGTCCAGTGTATGTCCCATAGAGCTATTGTACCTATTTCGATCTGCTTCAACCCAGTGTGATTATGGATTCCCATATAACTATTGTCAGTCTACTTCAACCGGCCTCAACTTAATTTAGTGTTGATCCAGTAATGTCTCTTCATGATTTTTATTTTCAAAATTCCTCAACTGAGTTGATGTTGATCTAGTGTATGTCTCGTAAAGCTCTTGTTAATCTATTCAAATTGGCTTAATCTATCCAGCGATTGATCACAAAAAAGTTGTTTATATATCAGTATATTTGGTATAGTGGCATTGGTTTTCATCTCGTCTACATGCTTTATTAGATAAGTCATCCTATAGAGTTGACTTGTTTGATAATGCTACCGTAAATTGGGAAAGATTTCATTGTTAATTTTTTTCTTTTTTGCTACTCATTTTCAAATAAAAAATTATGAAATATTTCTTACAATGAATAATCAAATATTATTACAAATCTCGTTGCAAGTTCATAGCTAGCTAGAGAGAGATCTCAATTGCTAGAGAATTTGAGTGAGCGATGGCTTTATTGTAATATTTCCAATCTAAGGATGGGCTACCCGATCTGAAAGGCTACTTGTCATTTTGGTTGCCATCTCTAGCAATAATAACAAGCAAATTGTGTAGTTCAGGAAGTCATGGCCAGCAGCAACAAGAAAGGAAAGCATGGACCATACAAGAAGTAAAACTACCCAGCTAGAGCTAGCCATGTTTTATCTTAAGCCGAATATAATAGCATACCTAATGGCTAGATTTATATAATGCATTAGCTAACTTGCCTCGTGAAATCGTTAAACTATTTTTGTTAGTGATGAAATTACAACTTGCAAAGATTGACCACATGAAAGTTTTAATTTTACTAATCATGGTATATCATACTTCCTTGAATGGTTACTAATTAAGGCATCCAAACGGAAAGGAAACTTAATGGACAAGCATAGTAGTTTTCCTGGATTAAGCATGCACTTGTTTAGCTCATGCTCTACAGACCCAATCACAAAAAGGATTGAATGGAGTGAAAATAAAGGCTAGTGCACCCCATAAGGTTATAAACAATATATTCCAGTCCTCATTTAACAGGCTTTTTTGTCATCATCATCATCACTATCACTGAGTTCAGATTAAGAGTCGCTACAATCCTATTGGATTTCTAGCTTGGAAGTAAGCTGTACAGTTTCTGGTGCTTCTTTATCTGCTATCTCTCCCTGCATTAGCAGTGATTGTCACAATCTTCAATGCTATCCATGGCCACTAAGATTCACATACATTCTATGCTAGATAAATACATCTGTACATGCATGGTATGAATGCATGCTGCAAACATAATTATAGAGCAAATGCTATGCAATTAAATAGGTAAACTCTCTTCAAGGTCAAATACTATTGACAATTAGAGCAATTATGGCTGTTTCTATTGGTAGACTATATAATGGTACTCTATGTACATACGATAATAATGACAATGACAGGAGTTATGAAGGTCCAGTTGAAATTTTTGCTGTAATGAAGCCAGCATCTGTTAACATAAACAAGAATGGTATATCAACAACTAAAAATTCATAAGACAGTACAACAATAATTTTATATATATTACTTAATTGTTAAGTACTTTTGGGGGAAGAGTTAATCACAAGAATATATCCAATGAAATATGTAAGAGAATGTGCAATTAGAACATCAAGTCAATAAAAACACCAAACAAACTGCTACAGAGTAGACATACAAGCTAAAGCTACTATCTGCTAGATCTCCTTGGTTGCACTCTCAGAGCCTGAAGTTGCTAAAAATGGACTGCCTACCTTCAAGATCCTCTAACATCATGATTTCCCTCACAGGCTATAGGTATTGGCCCAATAATGGGATGAGGGTTCCCGAGAACCCATTATAAAGCTAACCACTCTCTCTCAATGTGTATCAGACAGTTTTGAAACACAATATTATATAAGCCTTGGCAATTTTTGCACAAGGTTAGCCTTCTCCCCCCTTCCATGAGCCAAAATCATGAAGCCAATTTTTGCAACTTGTTGATGGCTAGCATCTTACAATAGCTAGCAAATCAAGTGTCAGCTCTTTCTCTATATATACACATGAAATATTCTTTGAGAATTCATTTCCTTCTATAGACAATACCCTATAAACAATAGTCAGCAAGAGTCAGCTACATATATATACAAAACAGTTTTCACGGTGAAAAACAGCCGTAAAATTTCATAATTGGTCCTTCTATAATGAACATTTTTCACATACATACAATATTTATGATTACATCATCAACAATTGTGCGCACAATGACTCAGCAATATCTACAGCTACAGTAGAAAGTCTCTGTCTATGCTTCAGTACTTCACAAGGCACACGAGTGTCTTTCTTTAATCTGAAGATGCTCCTGGGGTTGTAGCTTCTATAATACATGTTGCTGGTTGCTTTGTTGAATAATTAGTAGCATGAATCACTACAGCTTACCAAACTCAGTTGAATATTGGCTAGTATGCTGTTCTTGATGGAAATTCAGCAGCTTTGAACCTTTCCCCAGTTATTTTAACAGAACTCTCAATCGCAAGTATTATCCCTGTCAAATTATTTTCCAACACCATAAATATATAAAATTCAATTATTTTCTTATCTCTGAAAGTCAGCTCCATTGCAATAGGATATGGTAGGCTTTATCGAGTTCACCTACAAGTATGACCCTTGCCCTTTGTCTTTTGTAAGCTAGTTTTATTTCTGCCTTTTTCACCCAAAGAGCCTGCAGAGCCTCGGCAAGCCTTCGCAATTTTAGCACGATTTTTGCTCAGTATGGTCTATTGACAGTATAGGTACTACTAGCACAGCAATTATGTCCACAAATGTGTCATACTCTTAACCAAGAGCAAGAATTGCATTTGTTGTTGCTTATTTTCTTTCATTTTTCCTGTTGTTAGTTTAAACTTAGCCTTAGCTCCAAATAAAATTTCTATCACACACCAAAATTGTCCCCCTAGATATGACTACCTATATACACCAATAACAACTGGTTTATCTAGTGTATAATTACGCTTGAGAAAAACGTGATTAAATTAAAAAAGACGTCTCTGATCAGATGATGCCGGTATCCTTCTAATCTCCAGCATGCAACTGATCGAGTATTACTCGCCTGCACCATACATAGACAATGATATACTTAATACTCCAACACCAATCAACCTAGAGCAAACTCAAGTATATAGACTATATTTTGAGCACAATAGGTTTTTTGGCTCTACCTATGCAAACCTGGGCAAGTATGGGTTTGCTCCAGAGATATTTCACATCTAGGGTATGTTAAAGTACATATGACAAATGCATACCCTTCTGTGTGTGGGGGGGGGGAGGAAGGACCCTGTTCCACAGACGTATGCCACTAATGCTCAGAATTCTAGTGATCTTGACGCTAGTTAAAAATGGTCTCTGGTAGAAGATTTAGGCCTATAGTAATGTTAAAGGAAACTGGTGGCATCCCATTGACTCTTACTATGCTATTCGTTGAGTGCCAATGATTAAAATATATAACTGGAAGTTGTAGTCAGAACAGCTGTTACTGGCCCATATTCTTGGACCCTTAAACAAGTATGGATTTTATTTATGTTGATTATATGACCCCCACATTAATAAACAGGAACTTTCAGGTTTTCAACAACTCCACAGTATATTGGTGCACTAATTTTCATCAATACTTAGATCTATCTTTGAAAAAATATAATTTTTCTTGCCTGATACAGGTTCACTGCCACTCTGGTATATTAACTGTATTGATGTATACATTTATCTTATACCATTTCTTCTCCATGTCAAAATCCTTAGTAATCTCACAACATACACATAACACTATTACATACACAAATAGTAATCTCAAAGTATTCTGCAACTTACGTATCGGACACACTAGAGCTTCCGTATTGAGGACGTCTCTGGCTGTCCTTGATTGTGAAGCCTAATGGCACTGCCACACAGAAAACGTAGAGTGCAGGTAGCCCATAGCTAGCCAGTGTGAAGCCTATCATGTAGCGATACTGGTGCTTGATAAACACACGTACGAGAACTACGTATAAGACCACACCCTCCATCAGCATCCACATGAAGGTAGTGAGCCAGAAGTAATGAAGCATTATGGCAATTGCTTGACACAATTCCTACATGCAATAAAAAATGGCAAAGCAGACTATTGGTCACTATTGGCATTGGAGGCTTATTACTATGTATCTGATTTTAAATGATGTAAAAAACTGCTAAAAATATATTTTAGTTTGTATTTTGATATAGAGGCTAACACTCGTAAAAGATGGAAGCCTTGGTTGTGTTTAATATCTTACCTCTATGGCAGTTTTATCGATAGCAGTAACAAAGACAACTTGAGAAATAATGAGGCAGATGCACAGGTTGACATGGATAAATGTGCGCATGTCCCGCAGTGCCCTGCAAAGAGATGAATCTGTTAATTTGGATTAAAATGGCTACAAAAAGTGTGCATATATTTCTCTAAACTGAACCAATTATCATGTTTCTGTTGTAAAGCTGAGATAAACTTCTGTTAATTAGGATGCCATATATTAGGCCATACCCTCTTAAGCAAGCTTAAAACAAACCTAGAACTTCCCCTAGTACCACATCCAGCACACCAATATTACCCTATGCCTATTCTACCCCCAGTTCTTTCCTTAAACTGAAAAATAATTTAAAATGGTGAAACTTAGAGTGAAGATTTGTGTACATTGTTGCATACAATCTTCATAATGATATTATATCAATTCTGCCCATGCACAACTATGAATGTGGTATACCCTCATCCATTCATTTACTCATGGTATTTTACCTTCTGTATTAACCAAATGGGTGGTTTAGCACAAGTACTGGCTAATTAAGATCTGACCTAGTCCTAGCCCAATAATATCACAACCTTTGAAGCCAATGGCTTCACATCCTTTACAAAGAATGAGTTGCTAAAAATACCCCATGCCCTTGAACAATTTTGATTCCTGGGTGGCTTCATATCTGCAGATTGAGGGTTTACTCACTTGAGGAAAGTGAGGATACCAATTGTAGCAATCATGCATAATACAGAGAAGGCAACTCCGAGATAGCTGATGGTTTCCAGAGCAAACTTGTCCTTACCCACAATCTGGTAAACAGGATAAAAAAGGGATTAAATTTGGGAGGGTGGGGGGGATGGGAAAAGAGATACATAGGGGAAATAAATGAGAGGAGGGAGGGCTTCGAAAATATGTTGGTAATGGTGAAGGAGGAGAAAGAGGAAAAGAGGAGGGTAAAATGGAGGTAAGATGGAAGATGTGTATGGGGAAAGAGAGAAAAAGGAAGTGCGTTCAAAATAGTGTGATCCATAATTAGCCGATCATCATAAAGGAAGAATTACAGGGAGTGAGAGAAAGGAGAGCATTGCCAAACATATTAGCATTCACTTACAAGGAATATATATTAAATGTGCCTGAAAACATTTGTTATGTCATGTGACAATGTACCAACAAAATCGAGTTGCCTTTGCTGAGAGCTGTATCAAATATGTATTGTTGATATGTTATTCGCCTAAAGTGATAAAGTGAACAGAGTCTTGGACGCATGTTTGTTCTTCTAGATTGCTATTATTTAGCAATATTCATTTTATTTTTTGTCAATGTTCAAACATGGAGTGTTGAGTGTAGGCATATAACAATGTATGTATGGAAACCAAAATGTAGAATTAAAGTGATACACACACAGAGGTCGTTTATAGCTCTGTATATTGAGTATACCTAGCAAACACACTTGATTTTTCATAGCCTATCCATCCTTAGTTCTCCACTTTCTACACCATGCTTGCTCATTTCTAGTTCCCATTTTTATTTTCCTGCATTTGTTTTACCTGTTTCCGTCCTTATATTGAAATGTCCCATTGCAATATGAATAAGCGCAAGAGCAAAATTATGATGTTGCATCTCATAGACACATATAAGGAGGCCAATATTGATCTGTCTAATGCATATCTGGGGGGGGGGGGGGGGGAAGGTTTTTCCATGATTATACTCGATAATTACCTCCATCAACTAGCTCTAGAGTGGCAGGCAATACATTTGTCTCAAGAGTGCTTTTAATTTGGCCATCGACTTTTACTCCTTTTATTTTTGTTGAAACAATGCTTTCTGCAGGAACATTACCGCTTCATTAACTAGAGTGTTTGTTTATTATAGTAGGGTTCTATGTCTAGCCTCACTAGGTTTCGATGTGCCAACATTAGTAGAGTAATAGTTGTCAAGTTGTATTCTCTGTGTAGCTTAATGAGAATGCTATCATCCCTAAAGAGATATTTGTTAGCATGTATTATAAAATGTGTATGCATGAATTTTTGTTTGTAACCATGCATGTATAATGTATCTGCTAGTCTACAATATCATGCAAAGGGATAGTAAAGCTATAGTATATTTACTTACCTCTATACCAGGACTAAGCAAGATGGCAAAGTGGGTAAGGTGATTACACTCACAGACAGTGAAGGAAGAGTTGGACAATGTGGAGCTATGGTTACAACCTTTAGATGACCAAGTAAACCTGTGGCATGTGAGAGGGTGTGTGTTGGACAGGAGTGGGAGTGGTTGAGGATAGGAGGGAAAGAGGGCGAGTAGAAGATAAGGATGAGTTGAGAGTAGAGGTAAATGTCAGAATTAAAAATGTGTTTCCATTTTCTCCCTATATCTCCAGGTCAGTGCACATTCTTATACAATCATAATATCATTTCTCACAATGAGAGCATACAGAATTACACACCCCAACACACTGATTACACTCTAGTCGATTGAATCTGGAAGAGCACGGCTAAACAATTGAAGGAATGTGAGGAACACATTGAGCAAGAAGTTCACATCAGTAGCACTATGGCTAGAAGAAAGATAACAGCATATGTGGGTTTGTAAAGTAAAAATAGAGACCAGGTAACCCATGAAAATTGCCAATTATGAGAGATCTTGAGAAGTGAACAGCTAAACAATAACTATATACACACTGAACATGAAAGACAGCAAACTTATTCTTGAGTAAACAAAGTGGCACAGGATGAGCCAAAATGGACATGTGAGGACTGAACAGGAAAGCTGAACAGCAATATCTAGATATGTATGAGGTAAATAAAGGTGCCAGGAGAAAGAATATATCTACAATGACCAAAAAATGTTTTGCCTTGTCAAAGAAATAAGAAAACAATCCTCTACTCATGTAAACCAGAAGCAATTAAAAAAAGAAAGGAAAGAAAGATCAATATAGATGATCTCTAAAATTTTGTTCGTAAAAATTCTACGTGTTATTTTGTTAGTGTCAGTCGCTCCTTCAAGAATTAGTTGCACAGGAAAACTAAAAAAACAAACACACATGATGTTATAAGATGCAGATGCAGTTGACACAGCATGGTGTGTATAATGCACTTTTTCTTGACTTTTCTCTGTTTTAAGAAAAAGATTCAGGCACACTAAAAGCATTTTTTAAGCAAACAGCAGCCAAAACTGGTCCTAAAATTTGCCAATATGTGTTTTAGCTGTGATGAGAAGTCGGAGGTTTGATCTTAGGCTTTAAATGTTGGTCAGACTAATATGGGGAAAGCTGTTGCACTCCTTAACTGATTAAATGCCGTAAGAGCCACATGGTGTAAACTCAGACATTGCCAGTAAAAAAAATTGAGTTTGTATTAGGTACCCATTCTCCATAATTATGTGCTTCCCAATAGACAGTTTGATTGACATAGATTTAGATGAGATGTGGAGACAATTTTTTTTTTATGGTTGGCAATCGCAATTGTGTTCTTGAATGGCTCTTCCTGTGGCTTTCACTACTGTTTCTGGAAGTTCTTTATTGGTGGAAAGCAGCAAAAGCACCTGTGCTTACCAGGAATATTTCTCAATGCCTTTGGTTTTGAGCAACGAGGTGCTCCTGCATGGATTTCATTGGGTGTCTGTTTTATTGTAGACATATAGTGACGAACTGCACGACTTTTGTTTTCTCATTTCAGCTTATTGTATTTCCATTATAATAATATAAACAGTTTTTGAGAGGTTTATCCAAGTTATAACTAAATAAAAATAATAATTATTTAGCATAATGTCGGTGTTCAATCTGTTTTAATATACTGTATCAAAGCAATAAAGGTTTATTGATAATTACACCTTTAAGAAGTTCACAACTAACACATGCACTATTTGAATCAATGCAATATATTATGCCATTTTGGTAACGTCATAACACCAGGCAAGCCTGGCATGCCATCGATACTCTATGCTTAAATAAATCCAAGTTATTTCTTCCATCAGTTGTGATGTATTAGTCATAACATGTTGGTATTCTTTAATTTTGCACCAGCTACAGAATGGATGGTGAAGTCTTTAATTAAGCTGTTACAAAATTACTCTAGATATCCAACAATCCCTTTGAAATGATTGTAGTCCTCTTCCTGTTGTTTTATTCAGGAAATAATCGCATAAGGTTGTTCTCATCTTTCACATTATATGCAGCTAGTAATAAAAAAAAGTAGCGAACTCCTCATCACTAGAGTAGTGACTATCCTTTTCACTGTCCATTTTTGGAGAAAGTGCTTGGTATTGGATAACCAGGATGGAAATTAATTACTTAATCAATAGTTGGAGTTTATAATTCTGTTTACATTCAATCCATTTTGAAGTTAATATTGAAAGGGCATTGTAGAGTTGTTAGGTGTCAACCTAACAAGAACTACCAACTTAACCTAGTCCTATCCAAATATAGACTTCTAGACAATTAACAGTTTACAATGAATTATTACTATGAATAACATTAGTCTTTGAAACCCACTGATGTTCTCAGGAGAGGCAAGCTTATTTAAGAGCAGCCTTCTTTTGTAAAAGTCTCTCTTTGGATTATTAAGCTAAGTCAATTGTCTTGTGTATTTGATTATCAATAATAAATTCTATATTTATCAACTTCTCCACTAGATTGTCTGCAATAGTCTATCATCGGTACTCTCAGCTGATTGGAGAGATTTGGTCACATTAATTGATTCATCACTATAATTATACACAGACATCATTTATAAAAAACATTATGAATGTTAAATAATTTTTCCTGCATGCGCATGCTTAGTAGATACTAAACCATCATAAATATTAAGAAAGATTTACTTCTGGTTTGATGGAATGATTGAACCCCACCCCCCACCAATTTTTTTATTTTTAGGAATAGGCTAATGCTATAATAATGATGTCATGAACTATCTTTTCCAGGCTTTACTGCAGTTTTTTGAAGTTCTACTCGTGAATATGGCTGCATAGGCAATATTGCTTGCCTGGAACCAAGTGAATCCCTTCACTCTGAAGAAAAGAGGTCTTCTGAATGTATTTCGTTGCAGGCAGTAAATATTGTTGTAGATGGAGCATGATGTAGCACACTAGGTTTTGTTTTCTTACCACAGCTAAACTGATTTGTTAAACAAAAGTTACAGCTTATTTATTTTGAGAAAGGTATTCTTGAAAAAGCTATAAGCATCACTAATTAAGTGGAGGGAACACAATCAGTTAAAAACACTGCCACATATATTCACAAGAACAAAAATGTTTGATTAAAAAAAATTATATTGCATTGAACTCTATGTCATATTCAGTATGATACTGGTGTGAATGACTTTAAATGTAACAGGACGTGAACTGGTTGTGGTCTACATAGGTAGAGTCTTGCATACCTTTTTTAAAACTTTTTAAATTAAATAATCCTCTAAATTTTTCGTTTTCAATTTGTTTATTTTGTTCCCTTTGTATGTCATAGTTGAGAGGTAGGGACTATATCAAGTGTGAGCGCTTCAGGATCTTCAGGGCCTTTAATCACTTTCTAACTAGTTTATCACTGTTGATTATAGATATCAACTCATGCTATGTCTCATGAACACCTTTATTACATAAATGCACAATCACATAAGTGGAATAACCATGTCTCCCACCCCACCCCCACCTCTCCTTCTCAGATTTTTCTGCTAAATATTTCTGCCTACCCCCTCTCCACAGTTGTCACTCTACTAAATATTTAGCAGACATTTGTAGATTTACTTCATACCTAAAAAACAAACACTATTTTATAGAATTTATAGGTATTTAGAAGAATATTTTCTATATATTCTTTGTCATATATTTAGAAAAACATTCATACTACTTTAAACGTAGGTAGTTGGAAAAATGCATCCCTTCCACTCTCCGCACTCAATTTATGCTTCATCTCATTCTGCCTATGCATTTTGTTTTATTGCCTATTGTTTATTACTAGACATAGAGGGTCACCTATAGCATCCTTCTAGGGCTTGGAGCAGTTGATTGTAAATGTCTGGGAGTCATTTTGGAGCTATTAGTGGCTGCAACCCATATTTAGAGCAAAAAATTGTCTTTGATTCCTCCCCCCCACCAATATGAATCAAAGATTCTGACATTGCATGCAAACTGACTATATATGTGTTAATAAAGGCCTGTTTATGCGAGCAAGAATTTGCTGTCTGAAATCATTGAGATAAATATTTCTTACCTCATCCTGGATTGACTGTATTGATGAGTAATAGACAAGCTATGCTCTGATTTATAATTTAGTGCAAGGCAATTTGAATTCCAAGCTTTCCTCTCCAAGTTCACAAGAGAATTGGCCAAGAAACCAAAAGGAACCTTTTTTCTTTGGGATAGGAAAACATAAGTTAAAGTTAACTGTTGTGATGAACGATATTTCAGCTGGATATTTCTAAAAAGGGACCTCTGACATAGCTTAATATTGAATCAAATTGTTGAAATCACTAAAGTGCATGGAGTTATGCCCCCGGGCCGCACGGTCTGTGATTCTATGTGATAACCAGCATAAGACTCGCACTTACCTAGCGACACCCTTAGTTCCTTTATTACGACTTACTTTTCTAAATCCAAAAAGAAGCAGCCTGGCATCACATTATCACTCTGAAAAACAACAAACAAACCAAAAAACCCAATAACAACAGCAACAACAAGAAATAAGGTGCATGTATGCAAGTGCCCTCGTTTTGGCTTAACTCACGAGATCACTAAAATGGCGAATTTCAATTATAACTGGATTTATCAAGGTGTAATTACTGGAGTTACAACTTCTTCCCATGCATCCCAGAGTAGATGACACAACAGCCGACCCCAGCCTAATATAGTTGCAAAATTAAGCATATAAGTTATAATTAGACATGGACATACGTCTACATCTCCATTGATGAAAACATTGCATGGATATATCCATGTCTCGCGTGTTAGCTGACTATTGTCTGTACTAGCTGTGCCACTACTGTGAAAATGTATCGCGCTTGTGGCATTTGATCGGTTAAGGAGTGCAACAGTTTTTCCCATATTAGTTTGACTAACATTTCAAAGAATTAAAGCAAACCTCCCACTTCCCAACAAAGTTAGTTTGCCATGACTCTTTGCAAGTATTTTTATCCTGAAAATGGATTGTATCAACATCGCTTTGCTCACAGGCTATAGCAGTAGCTAATCAGAGGTTGAAGTGGGTTTATAAAAAATTATGGCTGTTATTTTTCACATGTTATTTATTTAGGGGAGGAGAAGGGGGGGGGGGGGGGGGGGGGGGAGAAAGGGGGGGGGGGGGGGGGGGGCAAAAAGAAATAATGTTTTTCCAGAATAAAATTTGTTTCCACGAAATCATATTTTTCCAAACTACAGCATATATACCATAGCAACAAAATATTAATTCATGACACCCCTAAAATGGAATTCATTTTTGTTTTCCTAATGAAGATATAGTTTTGTAGGTGTCGCAACTGTGAATTGTACTTCAAAGAGTAAAGTGAGTCACAAGGTATGCTTGAAAGGTGATTTCACCTCCTTGTTCATCTGACTCGTGAGAAAACTCTACCCTTATTAGGTACTTACTATTGATGCCTTTTTGCGTTCATGGGCACAGAAAAGGTATTCTATCAAAATATAAAATAATATAATATATTCTACCAAAATAACATCATAACATCATAATAGTCTTTCATAAATTTTCTGAGAAATAAAAAATGGTTGTGGTTAATTGGTTAATTAGAGCACTCGCAGATGCAGAATAAAAGCACCTGGCTGCACTAACACTTAGAAACAGTTTGAGCAAGTTGAATAAAATTTTTTCAAGATAAACTATTTAACTTTTTGTTAACAAATAAGCTGGTTCTATATATATTAAAGCACATGTATCATAGCAATTGACTGAATATATGTTCGTCGTACTCATATCTTTGTTACGATTTTTTTCCTGACTTCATAAATATTTTTTGAGGAAATTTTGTTGTTTATTCAATTGCCAAAATTTATTTAAAAAGTTCTAATTTTTTATTAATTTTTTGAAAACAGTCCTTGAGATCCACGTTGGACTCACTCAGCAGTTTGGTTCAAATTAATTCAGGCATTTGGCCAGACATAAGCCATACACATCATACACACAGATAGTCAGGCTGACAGACATTTTCAAATTTATATATATACTAGCTGAAGTTACCCATGCTATGCGCAGAAATATATATTCCTATACAATAATGAGGTACACCACTTCAAGGCATAAAATGTGTGAAGGCATTCTTCCTGTTAACTGAAGAGATTTCAGAAATTCAGAGGGATATTGTACGGATTGCTGAGTGTCGAGAGAACTAACTACAGACTTGTAGATCTACACTGGGCTTGGAATCTGTTGAAATATTTGTTGATTGATCATATTAACCGCATTATTTATAGGATACTATTTCAAACAACCATTGATGATTGTTGTAGTTGTGTTACAAGTTTGGATAGACTTTTCTTTTCAGGTCATCCAGTGATGAAACCATTTTCCCACTGACTTTCTCGACTTAATAAATGCGTGATTCTGCACACTGTCAGACACTTATCAATTAAATTTTCATTGCAAATATTTTTTGACTTTATAAATTTTCTGAGAAATGAATAATTATTGGTTGGTGATTTTTTCCCAATTTTTTTTCAAACTTCATACAAAATTTGCAACTTTTTATTTAAAAAAACAACAATGCCCTGATCTATCCTAAACCTACTCACCAAGTTAAAAAAACAATTTTTTTCCAAAAAATAAAGGAAAAAACCCCATTAAATTTGAAACTTTTAACAATGACTTTCTCATATATAATCAACTTGAAAATTTACTCTCTCGACGTTCTGCCTTTATCAGGAGTAATGAGATACCCATGACTTTGGGTGAGCTTGTTATATACCAATAGCTATCTATTCACCACGTGATACAAATCACACCCGGGCACACATTCCTGGCATGTTACCTACATGTGACCCAGGTGTGGAAAAATGCTCTTAATTTTAATAATAAAATAATAGAATAATAATAACAATAACAATAAAAACGAAAACAATAAAAATAATACTAATATTAATAATAATTACCATGATAATACTATTATTAATACTAACAAATAAGATTAATAACATATAAACATAATAAAATATAAAATAAATAAAATAATAATAGTAATAACAAAAAAACAAATAAATATAACAAACTATAATAATAGTAGCAATATTAATAATAACAGCAACAACAATAATAATATATAATACATTTTAAAGAAGTGACATTTTTATAATAATAATAATAATAATAATAATAATAATAATAATAATAATAATAATAATAATAATAATAATAATAATAATAATAATAATAATAATAACAATAATAGTAATAATAGTAATAATAATAACAGTAATAAAAATAATAATAATTATAAACATAGTAATTTTAATAATAATCATAATCATCATAATAAATAATAATAATAATAATAATAATAATAATCATAATCATAATCATAATAATAATATAATAATAATAATGATATAATAATAATAATAATAATAATAAAAAAAATAATAATAATAAATAACAAATAATAATAATAATGAATAAAGAAAAAGAAAAAAGAAAATAAATAAATAAACAAAACCAAAAATAATAAAATAAACAAAATAAATAAAAATAAAACAAATAAAACAAATGAAATAATAATAAAGACATGCTTGATATTAAAACATCAACAAAGAATGATAAAGAACTCAATATAGAAAAATATGGTCGTTATGGTTTCAAGTTCAACCTCTTGAGAGTGAACCTTTTATCGTCACTCCCTAATCTAGCCTCGACACACACTGAGTTTGGTTCAATTAGGTTCAGGCATTTGGCCAGGCATTAGCATATGCATGCAGACAGACAGACAGACATTTTCAACTATATATATATATATATAGTTATGGATCATAAATATCAGCAAACAAACTCACATTGTGTTGTTATCCACAGTGTCTATTGGGAAAATAGCTGAAAGGTTCTTGAAGACAAAAGAAGCAACACGAATCCCTACAGAGATAATCATAATTATGCATGGTCACAGAAAGAGTAAAAACTCTTCTTCCAACTCAACTATTGCATGTATAATGTGGTCCCTTGTTATTGTATGCAATGGGAGAGGATAATATAGAGAGAAAAAAATACCTTGCAGATGGTCATATAGAACAGGTTTTAGGAAAAACAGAGTGTACTAAAAATAAGAAATGTGAATGCTCATGCTTATTGCAGAACATCCTAGGAATGTAGCAATGTTAAAATTTCACAGTTATTATAATTGAGTACAATGTGCTAGTACTTAAAAGAGTGTGAGGTTCTCATGTAACTTCACTCACATATCATTAATTCGTGTTTACCTGTAACATTCGAAGCAAATGCAGAGAGTAGTTTCCCTGGCAGGGATATTGCCCCCTCCGATTCTTGCAACATCTTCAGTTGTATGTCAGATTTCTTGTATTCATCAGATACAAAATCCCTCACGGTCAAAGCTGCATATGAAGATGTGTTGCAAGTATTGTACATAGTCACTGCTGGTTTATATCAGCAATGATATTCTAACAAATCCTGATAGGGGACCAGCCATCAAAATTCTGGTCCCTCTTATCACACCTCACCACAACTCCAGGTGAGAGTAATCAATACTCAGACTGAGTGACCTCATTTATCAGTGTCCCATATTCAATACGTAATGTGCTTTATTTAAAAATACATTACATCAAAGAAAGAAAGGAAACTAGAATTTACCAATGTAAACCACATTAACAGAACCTTCTACCTCCAAAGACAAGTAGAATACAGTTTTTAAAAAGGCAGTCTAGTGTTGGTGTTGATTGTCTTACCAATGAGCTCCCACCATATTTCCTGATCATTTTCGGTGAGTCTATCCAGTGTATAGTTTTTTGTTTTGAAATAAAACATATTTTGTTTTTTCAAAGAACTCACAATAAACATAGCAAATACAATGACTTTTCGATTACCAACTTAAATTTGCTCACTTAATGTTTCAATCAATGCTGTTACCTTCATCTGGTCCTCATCAGGAATAAACATCGAGTGAGCTGATTTAAGTTGATTCTCGGAAAGTTATTGTTACTTGTTTAGGCAATGAAGTTGATCAGAACTAGCCAATCATAACAGTTTTATTCTTTAGCATGTTGATTGCCAAAGTAAACATGCACATATCATGTGTATATATACATGATTATACACATGTATATACAAGTATAGATAAACATGTATATACATGTATACGCGAACATTTATCACAAGTAGATTTGTTGAAGATCTATACTGCTGATAACTTTTACCAAATGTCATTAATCTTGTGTTGCTGATTATATATACTATATTTTCTCACATGGAATTCACTCTCCAACAGTAATTACTCTCGAATAATGTTCTTCACCCCATTATGCAGTCTGAACAAAATAGTGCGTACACTCAAATTGCATTTGTAAACGCTCATCTTGTGCATGCGCAGATAAGTTTAAATTCCAAGCAGAAGTGGTGGCAGATAAGCCCTATATATTGCTTAGCTCACAAGGAATTACAAACTCCAAATGGCCTCCTCCAGTCCATTTGAACAGTTTTCATGTCAATGTGATTGAAATGCCTTCAGGCTTGAAAACATCAATACATGGCTGGGGGTCCAAATGCTTGCACATTCAAGTTCTTTTGTGCTGTTGTGTTTTCAACTTAAAAAATCAGCATGATCAGAAAAGGTGGCATTTCCTGGTTAAATTTTTTTTTTAAGGCTAGCTGTTACTCTAAATCTTGTTTACAATATGACGTGCTTTCACCTTGCCCATGTTGCAGCACAGTATCAACATAAATCACATTCAATGCATATTGAATGTTTACTTAGACCCGAATTATGACCTTTTTCCATTAATTTTCAAATTGCAACCACCCCAGTATTCAACAAGTGCACTATTCATGATGGCTAAAACAAGGAGGAGGAAGAGAAATATGCGGCACTTCAACTACAACCTTTGGCAAGAGATTTTTTAGACAGCTCCAAAATACGAAGGAAGTGTTTCACAACCATGTAAACCTTCATCATCCCTTCTGTAAACAGAGTGTAACACAACTTCAAATAAAGCACACCAATCATTGGTTTGTAACCAATGCAAGATCTGAATTCATGTTTATTTGATCATACAATAGCGGAAGTAGCTATGTTATAATGCTGATGTGTAAGATTCACATTATCACAAAAATGACAGATTACTGCACCGTTTAACATGTGGCATTAAATGAGTCACCATTTACCACTATTTGACAGACAACATTAAGGGTTATCACATATACTAGCATATACATTAAGGGTTATCACATATAGCATATAACCTTGTATTATTTAGTATTCTGTACATAAGCCGCATTACATATGCAGCAATGCATATAACGTTTTTTCTTACTATAGATCTCAGTGGAGACTCTTCCAGCTTTTCTCATGAGGGCCATCAAATCCAACAATTCCAAGGCTCTCCCAATGGCTTTAGTATCAGCTTCCTGATATAACACACAAGAATAGATGCTGATACCAACCACTAAGAAGGCATTTTCACATTCTTATAAGGAATTTAGAATTATACATTAATAGCTCTTCCCACGAATATTCCAGCATCATATGTGCATGTCCACCAACTATACAAGTATTGACCCTTGAGTGCCGATAGATGTCCAAAAGCAATGTCCGAATAAAACACAAATGTTACAAATTGTGATCTGCCTAATTGAAGCTGGTATCAAGAGATTACCCAGTTGTTATTAAATTTGTTCTGTATAATAAAAAAGAAATCCCCTTGATTTTTTCTTGAAAGCATATGAGTTTGTCTTTTAGGCTCTGCCACCACGGACATTTATGTTGTCTGGAACACTCACACTGTGCACTCTTGGAATGTGCAAAACATTTGGGCATAGCAGAAATATGGCTATATACAACTGGTCGTAACCATCACTTATTCTCATAAGCAACTTCAGTATGTGTCAGGTCACGTTTAAGTCTGTTTTTGCGACTTCCTCAGATTACAGAGAGAATGAGGATAGCCTCTGTAAATCCTAACACACGTTTGGATATAGGTTTTTGATACTTAATTTAGATGACTGAGGGTGGATTTGAGGTGGGATATATGTGTTAGGGTTGTTCCCTGGTCTGCCTATTGTGATACTGTAATGATCTTGACTTTCCATTAATCATAATAATATGTGAACATTCTTATCATGTCATAATCATGTATCATGTGTCGTACTGGCAAGTATAGCAAACTCACCTTGTTGTTAAGGTAATCTGCAGCAGATCCAATCAAACTCTAATAACAACAAAGCATATAATATTATGAAATCTGGTATCACTGGTCCAATATTATGTTCTAGGCTGACCAATCATTTGTGTGGGTTTTAAATATTGTTACCATTTTCAATAATTTTGGTCTCAAAAGAAGCACATTCTGTGTGCTTTCCAGTGTTATACATACACATAGTGGTGTTGCAATCAACTATAGCTAAATTACTTGCAATAGCACATATGCATGATCTGTGTTTCACTTTCTCATGAGATAGAGTCTGTCTATGTGCTCACTTCACCTTCTAGTGAGAAATTTTAAGGAAGCCATATACTGTATCTGTGCATACTCTGGTAGCGCCACAAATGAAAAGTGTTGATACCCCAAAGTGGTTTAAATTTTAATGACATTAATAGCACACCAACGGCTCGTATAATTATTACATGCACTGCCTGAATCCTGGTGGACTATCCCATAGTGCTACAGAGGTCATTACCACAGAGGCCCCATCTTAACAATACTGATGACGTGGATATGATCCTTTCTCCAGCATCAGAATTTTAGGAGGATCTACAACAGCATGCAGCTGTTACAATAGAGCTCAAAAGAGCTTTCTGAGAATATTAAAATTGCGTACTAAGAATTTTATTTTGACTGAGTTAGAAATGTTTATATGTCCTGAATGCATATCTATGGAAAAACAGGTTATTCATGCTTCTTCTCATCTATTTCTCAGCTGGTATACAATGCAACGGCAGGATGAAATCATCATGACTCAAAAATAGTTGACAAGAATGAGCTGAAATTGTAACACAGTTAGTGTAACAGTGAAAAGCAATGATATTCTCAATAATCAACTTGAATTTTTTACTCTCTCGACATTTCGACTAGATGATCTAGCATTTATCAGCAATAATCAAACTCTCAACAAACTCTCAGTTGACATAATAAAATTACAATGCTCCTCTCAATAATCAATTTGAATTTTTTACTCTCTCAACATTTCAACTAGATAATCTAGCGTTCATCAGGAACAGCGTAGTTATTAGAGTAAATGAATTAAAAAAACACCCCAGGTCCTCCCTTAAGGCCAGGTTGAGTACATCAGTTTCTTAAAGTTCTACAAAAAATATTATATGCTCAATTCAGAATATTTGTTGACCCTGGTAATGTTGGTTTAATACTGTCAGCTGACTTCAACCTGCTTCACCCAAAATAATGTGATGGGATCAAGGGTGTCATAAATGTGCTAAGGACATAAGGTCACACTTTGACTAGGAGCTGCCTGAGAAAACCTACAAGACTTTGCGCAGCTTTCCCCATTACCACACCCATTATACACCAGGATTAGTGTGCATCTACTTAGACTCATTGTCCCTTACGTACATCAATAATTTTTTGGCGTTGTGTCCCATTGTACATATTTATAAAGTCATCCAGTTGCTTCTTGAGATCTCCTTTTCCTGATAATATTGATGTCAATTCTGTGGTTAAAGATAGGGGTTCATGTATAACAATACTCCATAAACTCATAACATAATTATAGTGAAAGTTTTAACACGTTAAAATATAAAGTATTCCTCCTTACACATAAACTATGTAGATAATGATTATCTGTGTACAATATTATTACATAGCAAATATTTCCCCAGATAACAAGCTTCATATAAAATATCTTCAGATGTCTATATTAGCACCCTTTTATTATAGTGACCCACTTAACCACCTTCTAAATGTAAATGTTGTTTATAGAAGAGGTGCAACAAAGAATAATGGAGACTGGAAGCATTTCAAATGGCAGGAGGATGAGTCAGTAAATGATCTATGCTAACAACTGCCAAAGTTATAGCTAAATCATATATAATTATGCAAGCATGTGAACATTTTAGCTCTGACCACTAGTCCTTGAAAAACAAAAGAAATGTTTGTGTGCTTAAAGTCTACTATATATCTCATCTTCCTCATGCTAGTTATGCTATTGCCCCATGTAGTTAAAGTCTGGTATATACCTCACATGCCTCATACTAGTTATGGCTGCACTTCTACAATAGTTTTCATCTGGACGTCAAATGTTTCAAGAGAGGTGAAAGGAAGTACTGCAACTGTGTGTTACATCATGCTATAATAGTTTCCTTGTAGACATACCATGATGTACCTACTAAATCAGTTAAATCGAGCCATTTTTGTGCCACTAAAGGCCTACACTGTACAAGTCAATGCACATTGGTTCGTTCACACTGAATTAGAATTACATTAATGCACATTATTCTGGTCCACCTCGATAGGTGGTTTGATGTGAATCAGAGCAAAAAATTAAAGTGTTTTAAATAACTACATGAGTGTGCATTGAAAAGAATTTCATTCACTCACATATTTGTGATACAGCATTTAGGAACTTTGGAGCTAGCTGTATAATATCTTTGGTGTGTGTTCAAAATAGCTATCTAAAGTAGCATAGATAGAGAATTGTTGTATGTTTATATGCCCTGCATCTGGATTTCTGAAGATTGTGTAGATGTATCCTTCATTGGTTCTGCCTTTACCTCAGCTCTCTCTTTCTTCTCTGCAGAATAGGTAGCTAATTAGCAAGAAAATGATGGCAGTATAGCTATAGTATATGATTTTGACTGACCATTTCTGCTTCGTACAGTTTATTTTGGTGCTATATAGTGTAGATGCGATGAATGTGCATTGACTTGAAGAGTTTTTTCCCGAGGACCCAATGTGCATTAATGCCTATCAGTTTAGGTGCATTGTGAAAGAAAAGGGAGAGTGGTGTAAGAGGGGGGGGGTGTTAATTTGTTTGTAGTTACTCTACTTTCTATATGTCAATAAAGATGTCAACACCTTCAGTGAGTCGCTCAGATAACTTTGACATTGTCCCCATTAGCAATGTAAATTATTAATTGTATTCCTAGTCTTGATCTGAGAATGAATGCAACAAATAAGTTGGGATGAACTCTCTTTGTGCAGATATCGCACACAAATCTCAAGGCTCCATGTGCATGATATAAAGTAGAGTAGTGTAAATTATTGGGCCAGTGTAAAATAGGCAGATCATTTGAAATTCTGCCAAACTATAGTACTTTCATATTAACTTTACTTGAAAAAGGTAGAAATAAAAGGCTATTATATTTGTGAGCGTTGACACGAGAGTTCGCTATGAGGTTACAGAATCGCTCGCATTTACTGGTAATCAGTTAGGATATTGGACATATACCCCCCAGACCCCCCCAGACAATTACCACCTGGACAAATCCCCCCCATGCCAAATATCCCCGGGAAATTTACCCACCCCATAAATATTTTCACTTACCACATATAGGATTTTAGCATGAAAGATGGGATTATTTTGCCCTAGCCCTAGCCCTAGCCTTAACCCTAGCCCCGACCCTAACCCTAGCCCTAACCCTAGTGCTAAACTTTTATTTCCCATTTCCCAAATTTTTATTTTTTATGGGGGCCTAGTGGGTAATTGGCATGGGTGATATTTGTCCCTGTGGTAATTTTCAGTTTTTTCCCCCCCAGGGGATATATGTCTGGGTGGTATATGTCCTGATAGGGTAGTAATCACCAGTCCGAATCAAAGTGAAAACCCACAAGCCTCTAAGAAAGAAGACTCATTTATCTAGCCAAAGAAAAAAGCTATGCTAACAGCACCTTATCTACATGTTCATAATGAACTTAATACATGCTTCCATTATCTGGAACTTAACACCTCAGAAATATTAAAATTATTATTATCAATGCCGCTAACAATATGCCAGTTTAAAGCCATGCTGCTTTATTTTGCCATAAAATTGCATATCTACCTTGTCCTGTCATATGGAAACTCTTACCAGCAGCTACTAGAGTTGAAACAATTGCAATACTTACAATGACCTTCTCTATAATCAATTTTAAATTTAATCTGTTGACATTTCAATGCTCTAGCCTTCATTAGGAGTATTATTCCTGATGAAGGCTAGAGCATCTAGTCAAATGTCGAGAGTTTAAATTCAAGTTGCTTATTGCTGTCATAGTTATTTCATTGTGATAACTGAGAGTTTGTTGAAAATTGCAATATTACATGTGTAAGTATCAAATATGATATCATTTTGCATTACTAGAAAATCACAGTGTAGTGTATGTGCATGGACCACATGATCCACATCTGTAATAGCATTAATTTTGACACAACATATCAAACTGGAACTAATACCTACAAGCAGTTACCATGAAACTGGAATGACTCAAACCTGAATGAAAAATAAACCTGGCCAGTGTATACTTGAGCAGTTCATGTTGAGGGTGTGTGTTAGTGTCGTGTGTGTATGTTTGTTTGTTTGTGTTTGTGTTTAAGGTGACTGGGAAAACTTGGAATTATCAGTGGAGGAGTATTTGACACAAAATCCCATGACACTATACATATGTCAAATATTGTGCTACTGTTAATTCTAGAGTTTTGCCAAACACTACAGATATGTATGAGACACGCACAACACCTTTGAAGTCTCATACTCCCACAGTTATTCATGTAAACTCAGTTATTTCCCCCAAATTCTACTAATTCATATCAAAATCTCACAATAATTATTATTAGCCCATTGTGAGATATAACATCAAGTTAAATGCTGAGAAGGAACTATTTTTAAGAAATTGCAAAGCTCAAGCTTTATCCCATTGCTGGATCATAAGTTCTAAAGATGTGTAACTTTTATACCGAATTCCCTCACTTAGGTTGCCAAAAAATGCCAAGTTGGTATTCTGAAAGATAAAAGTTGATGAAATTTAGCACAGAAAATTACTCCGTATATATATATATATATTATAGCCATCCCAATACTTTTCTATTATTACTATACATATATATATATAATATAATATATATATAATATATAATAATTATACTTAGAAGGTAGTTTGCTGATGAAGGCTACAAATAGTGCTCAATGCTGTGTTAAGGCAGAGCTATTGAATATAGAAAAGTACTGGGATGGCTGCAGTTTCATGCCATGTCCCTGATGATTGCATTTGCATGAAACTGCAGTAGGACTAGCCATCTCAGTACTTTTCTATATAGTATATAATATATATATAATATATATATATAATATATATATATATATATATAATGACATATAAGATGCAACTTTTGTCAAAAAAGGGGGGAAATAAATCACCCTGCATCTTATATTGAAGTTATTATAAATATGCTGGACTATTATTGTCAACTGCATCTGTGTTTAGTCTCCCTACTATTATTGGCTGCTTCAGTGTTGAGTCATCTAACCCCAAGTTGTATCAGCTACAAACAGCCAGTTATAACATAAACTATGCAAAAGAGAATGGTAACAGAACAGCAGAACAGTAAAAAAAATGGGGGTGGGGTGGGTGGTGATCACCAAAGGCGTGGGATGCTTGAATACACTAATTTTTTCCCTTTCCTCTCTAAATGTCTGTGCTGAAATGGGATTGCATTTTATATATCTGCATGTAGTATACATCCCACTAGCAGCAAAGTACTACATTGGAAACAGAGCTACTCTATATGTGGAGCAAGAGTTTGGTTGGAGGTAAGCCACATTGTAAATTCTCTTTATACATGAATATGAGATTAAAACAATAGTAAAACCATTAGTAGTGTGTGTGTGTGTGTGCATGCGCATGGTGTGTGTATGTGTATGTTTGTGTGTGTGTCTCTCTCTCTCAGTATGTCTGTCTGTCTGTCTCTTTATCTCTGTGTGTGCATGTGTGTGTGTGTATTTTGTGCATGTGTGAGTGAGAGTGTGTGTGTTTCTACTGTGCATATATTAAATAATAGAATATATACATGACTCAGGGAAATCACCATTACAAGATGCATGTGAAAAATTGCTACAGTAGACCCTCACTAATCCGAATAGCCTGGCGATCTGAGTAGTTCGGCATCTTTTCTCTGATGATGTCCCATATGCATAATTTCAGTTGATGAGATGGCACATTTTTTTTTTTACTTGTATGCAATTTTTGAGAGAAGACTTCAGGAAATTAATTGTTCATGGAGGAAAGTAAGTTCTGCATGCCTCATTAGATTCCTCCTGGCTACAGGAATATTACAAACCCTCACCGACCTCTTCAAAGAAGTTGCTTTCTTTATAAGACTGGAGTAAGCTAGGTTATCGATCTAGCAAGATTGTGTCTTAGCCTACTTCATTTGTAGACTTTGTTTGTTAATTGGGGATCTGTTAGACTGCTAGCACTGTTCTGGTAAGTGTCCAGTAAGTATCTATTATAAGCTAGCAACAAATAATATTGCTTCTAAAAGAATAATTTCTCACTCTCCCTATTTTTTTAAGAAGAACGTCTAACATTGTACTTCATGGATGTCAGAGGGACCACTGGAGCTGAGAGATCACTAGGGAGTGCCAGCTTTGTTGCTGTAATTTTTTTAGCAAATGACCGGCGTTAAATATAATTATGGCTAAACATAAATCTTGGTGTATTCCGACATTTTCCAGATCATTTTTCTGTTCTTGTTGAATAATCTAAGATAAATAGCTAGCAACTTGCTTCAGCCTTTAGGTAGTAGCCAACTAGATCCTATCATGTTTACAAATGCAAATTTGTATTTTGGGAGGCAGGGGAAGGTTCCTTTCAGATTAATCAGGATTTTGAAGGGTGCAAATGACGGAATCTTCCCACGTCCCATACCACTGCATCTTCAGTACCCATACCATCACATCCCATTGTGCCTGGAAACAGTCATATTGCCTCCACCTCCTATCAAAGCAGCTCCACCCTACTTCATCTTATTCATCACTCCCACTGCTATCAGGACAGCTGTCACTACTTGCACTATCAGTCTCACTAATACACTCACTTTCATTTCTGCCACATCAGTTTCCACATCAGACATCATTGGTACACACTCCTCTCCTGAATAGAATATTCTAGCCACTTTTGTAAAAGCCAAGAAAATACAACTGCCAAGTGTTTTTGTTTGCAGCTGGAAAGTGGCAGTAGCTACTTACTTCAGCTGCTAGTAGTTTTCAACTATTTGTGGTTGGTGTACTTTGGTAATATCAAAGTTGCAGCTTGCTAAGGACATAATTTATATGTAACCAAGGTAACATTAATCCCAATGACATTCACTCAAATGTCACCAATCCATCCTTCTCACTTAATTAATTGTGGGATTGGTGAGGCTCATCCTATAAGGGTAAAAGCTCATGTCAAATAGCAGTAGCAGTTTGAAAAAGCTTAGCTAACTGCTGCAGCTCTGCTGAAGAATTTAGTTTTGCCGATATGTACGTGCATATACTGTGCAAGAAAACAACATACTTTCTCCAAGTTTCGGTGTGGTCGAATTCATGTCATTGTTTCCAGTGGTAGTGTTCATCCCATCTAGATAAAAATTAGTGTTTAATAAGAATAAACCGAACAGCCATCATTGATGATATACAAACCCTGCTGTTGGCAAACATCAGCACACTCAGTTGCATCATATACACGTGCTAATCCTGTGGTAAATAAATAAATGAATAATAAACAAATTTAAAGATTATTGTAAGTCATGTTAATGTTGTCACATGCCAAGCTCAACTTCACACTCTTACAGGACATCATCACAACATTGATATTGGTAATTGCTATCTCCCTCTTCCTCCATCACTTTCCGTACATATATATGGCTACCAACCATCAAAGCTGCTGAAAAAGATATATTGGGGACCCTCTCAACTTAGGCCTAAGCATTGCCCCATATTCATAGTCTAACCTGTCAGTGATAATCTCATGTCTAATACATCTTTGAAATATGATAACTTATCTTAGGACTTGGAATAAGCTTTCAATTACATACCCAAAAGGTTTATTGCCACGTCCGAGATGACAACACCTTCATTTCATAGTCACATTCGAAATTGATGCCCAACAAGATATAAGCTTAGTAGTACCCTCGTTTAGTTTGAGGAGTATTTCATTTGTATCTATTTGTAATTGAGACCCAATTGAATTCAACAGAAACAGCAAATTAAAAAACAACAGCAACCATTTACTCTCACCTTCATTTACACACAAGTTAGAAACGTCAGCCAGATTAAAGATAATAGAGCGGTTGGTAGATGTATTCTCTGTAGTCTTTGTCGCAGTTAACTCAAGGGTTTTACAAGTATTGTTTATGTTACACCCAATTCGTTCAATACACCTCACATCATAAGAATCAATTATACCTCTGTTCAACTTCGCACTTAAATCTTGCAAAACAACACCCCTACTCCAGATCCTGATATTGATGTCTTCAAGGATCCATGTGGCATAGACTTCTTCATTCCTACTTTGAAATTCCTGTATCCAGCGCAGTTGCAATTTCTTGGTTTCAGAAAAATGCTGTACATATTTCATGGAGATGCATTCTTTGATGAGAATCGTATTGTTAAATTTGAAAACATTAGGACAGAGAGTGTTGTTGGCTGCAGAATCGATATTACTAAAACAAGTGTGTCCATCAGGATTTGGTGCGTATTTCTTGATGGGAATCCATTCGGTTTGATCCAAGGAAGCTGCCGATTGCAATTCGACCTCTAGTCTTACACCATGATTAGTAATGTTTGAACAGTTGATTGTAAATGTCAACATCAATTTAATCCGACTAGAATAGCACGACAGGAAAATCGAGAGGGAAAAAAAGACAATTAAGCAATATAATGTATGGTGGTTGTATGTAGAACATTGATCAAGTTATTGTTGGGAGGGGAGAGGGTGAACAAAGCAAGTAGGGTGAGGGTAGGAAGGTGGGTTGGTGGGTAGAAGGGGGGGGGGGGGGGGGGTGGTGGCAAAGTGGCTGTGCCAAACTTTTGATTGTTTGTCATGGGTTTCTGTGTCATATCTTCACATAACTGAACGAATATGTAGGCAAATTTCTTGAGTTAATTTGCTCCTATTAATTTACAGTTGCTGTGCTATATCCTGAATTTGCCAGTGAGTTTATAGTGGGAGATTTCTTGGGGAAATAATTTTACCTTAGCTTCAAGAGCACCTTTACAGTAAAAATTGGTTTAAGCAACTGCTGATTCAAAGTTGAGGCAAAGGTTACAGGCTGATATTAAATTCACTTGGACAGGAGGTATAGAAAAGAATAAGGAGTGTTTGAAAATTGCCCATTGTTGACAATGGGTTCACCATTTTATTTCATCTCCTCTTGAATAGCTTAAAGATAATTTCTTACTCGACACACTTAAAAAAAACACCAAAACATCCCATACATATACTGAAATTGCTTATACAACCATATGCCTAGAAGAATGACTAGCTATCCACTCTATTCCATATAAAAATAAACAATATGCCTATTGATGTTTGTAAAGTAACAACAAGAGTATTAACACCCTCTCTCAATCATTAATCAAACTCATCACTCCTACTTCAACCACTCATCCAGACTTATGAATTCGCTACCATACCATCTTCTGATCTGAACGAATCTTTAGCTAGCGGAAGCAACAATTGAACAAAGTTTTCTTAGGCACTTTACACTTCACATAAACTCTTGCTACTTCACTAGTCTCAAAGCAGAGTTACATTTGAATACATTTTTCTTCTGGCCAATTAAACTATCCTTCCACAGCCTCTGTCCTTGTTTATTTGTTGATGGACACAAATCGATAATGTTTCAATGCAATATATCCTGATGGAGGCTAGTAGATAGAAAAATGGAGAAAGTCGTACATTTTAACTCCCCCTCTCCCATCTCCCTTCATTCATTCGCTCATAAGATTATATTTGGAGCTCTATTATTACACATATTCAACATTTTACAAGTTTAGATCTCACATGCAGCTGTTATTCCCAAGATTAAGTGACTCTTTTCTTGAACTGGAACGGTTCCGTTGCGCTGAGACAAGCCCAGCTTGTAGGAGAAATAGGCTGATACCAACTGCCGTCGCAGTTAGCGTGGTTCTACCACTGAGATTCATATTATGATTTGCTCGATCGCGAATTTCCTTGTTGTTGACTTTCAGTGTACAGCGGAAGGCGCGGGAATGGGGGCGGGGTCATACTTCATTCCAATCCGTTGAGTGCGACAACAATACTGTCATGAAGACTTAAGATCGAGGGATTTAAAGACATCCACTCCACTCAGTGGTGCCCTCCCCCTACTCCACCACCCCACCACCCCACTAGGGACAAGTCGTCGGGGAAAAGTGGGCCGATTTTATGACGAAGATGAGTTTTTGGCGCATTTCCGACAATCCATCTACTAACTTGCTCCAAGATCGAATCTAATATGGCTCAGAAAGCTGCAAATACCGCCGTTACCCCCAACACCCCTCTCAGACTAATGTCCTATGGACCTCGTTGTTATCTGAATTTTCCTGTCAATTCAATGACTTTAAATGCTCCCTGAATGAGACTAACACCAAGTGAGTGTGACGGTTGTAAATAATATAGGGAGGTGCATCCAAAGGATACCTACCTCACTTTTCACTTTGAAATAATCACTAAAGGAAAAGGAAAACATCAATCCAAACAGAAAGTTCCTGTTTACTTTTAAAATGATCTGTTCTTTCTACACATACAATATGTGCATGCCATATTAAGTACCGTGCATCAACCCCTTTGACTTCTAAACTGTAATGCTGACGGAAAATGTCTGGACAACTGCTTTATGCTAGTGTAATGTACTGACTAACTGACAATTGTCCATAGTAGCTATACACAATGGGGGTACAAGCCATAAAGTATACTCGAGGTAGCTATGGCGCATAGATAACCCAAAGGCCATGCTTACTTGTCTTGTATACATCCTAGCAAACCCAGTTCCATTCTATCGTGGGGATTTCCATGAGGGTAATGAGGCATCACCCAGTGTTTTGGGTACGGGATCACTCTGAGTGCCTGACGTATGTATCAAATGGATTCAGTATTTGAAACCCATATTTAATATCCAGTGGGGGCATATCAAATCTCAGTAGGAAATGTGTGTTATGTGCCCTACTCGTGGCATACATGTGCAATGTTCTCATGCCAACCAGGGGTGGCCCAAGGCAATCTTGTATTGTGAGCTCTCCCTTTGTGTGTGGATATATGATGTCCTCGTTGTCTTTGACCACTCAGAATGCCTGTGTCATACTCTACCATGCCACACTCCAGGCAGATGTGTACCATGTTTGTATTGTCAGTGTCAATACCCAGGCATGTCCTTGTTATTGTGTACACAATCCCTATGACTTTCCACAAACACAAAATTGTCTTGTGGTCTCTGTGGGTGGCAAGGACCACAGTCCTGTCATGTAATGTGAACTCCAAGCATTGGTTATAATCTCAGGTAGTATCCTGATTTGTTTTGATAGGCACATGGGTAGGTAACAAGTCAGCCAGGAACTTGTGC
This sequence comes from Cladorhizidae sp. MBARI D1340-BT2, assembly GCA_028752905.1. Classification (NCBI taxonomy): domain Eukaryota; kingdom Metazoa; phylum Porifera; class Demospongiae; order Poecilosclerida; family Cladorhizidae; species Cladorhizidae sp. MBARI D1340-BT2. The sequence continues at coordinate 27,519,429 of JAQNBH010000010.1, forward strand.
AGTTGCACCATGAGCATGCATATAACAAAAGCTGAACATTTGATGCGAGTTTTTAGGTAAGGAAAAACAGTGCAAGCTCTGGTGACTTTTAAATATACTTAGTTGGGAATAATATAGTTCACTGTCAGAGTCTGCACAACAGTGGTTGTCCCCTGGTAATGGACGATGAAGCTATCCATCCAATCCACAAAGGTACAGGTCTGTGTAGTCGCAGTGTCTCGCCTCAGATACTGACGCCAAGTATCAATCACGTATCATTGGTTATGTATGACGTACAGCCACCCAGTCTGTTTGGATGCTCCCTTACCTGATATCTAAACGCTGTGTTCTACCGAATGTGATGAGCACTTTCAAAGTCAATAGCAAGCTCAACTTTGTACTCTGCTCTGCAGTAACTTAAGAATGTATAGAGGTGGGATTGGAGGAAAGGTAATCCGATACTGGTATCAGTATGTCCAGTGAGTGTTGCAAGTACAAAGAAGTTTAAAATAGTTAGCAGCTGAACTATTTTGATATGTAATGAACTCTGAGAGATATCATATTTGCTATCTTATTGCACAGCAAATAGAAGATAGCACAACAACATATATTATCTCACAAACTCAGATACATTGAGTTTCTTGATAATCAATTTGAAATTTACCCACTCAATGTTTTGGAGGTAATAACAGATGCAATCAGGCATAAAAGTATTCTAAGACCAACGTGCAGAAAAAGGGCACAAGTTGCGGCTAGAAGTTGTTTTGTTGATATATTCCATAGTAAAGAGGAAAAATGTTGGTAACTATGTCAAAATTAATAGGAAATTAGTTTACTTTCAATGGAACCAACAAAGAAACCAAATTTTAAGATTATGACAGCTCTTTAATAATGTTCACCTACATGTATCAATGTCACCTTGTCCAGTTGCAATGGTAATTATATATTTTACACTAGTTGCAAAAGCAGCCAGCCACAGGGGATACACTTACTATGTGAATACCTGTTGAGGTCACAGAGAGAAAGGGAAGAGGGAAATATTGCAATGTGAACTCTATTTAGTGTGGTTGTTATGGTTGTTTTTAATAGTTGAGGACATTGAATGACTAGCAGGGTGTATAGTCTAAGGTCCAAAACCATAGCTATGTTCTCCCATTAGTCGACTTACCCCTAGTCTCCGTTAGTATTATCTGCCTTAGAGTTTGGCTATTATGGTCATTTTGAGTGACTCGACTGGGGGATGGTGGCCATAACCAAAGCTTCCCCTGGTGGAGTTTCCATTATCCCACCTCTGGTTTTACTCTTCCTCGGTCTTCAATGCAAGTGGCCATTGAGGACAAACAAAAGCAACACACACACGCAGGAAAAGGAAGGGTAGAGAGAAATGTTAGGTAGATATGTATATAACCAGTGTTATGTAAAAAATCCAGCATCATTATGGATTCTCTAATACTCAAAGTTGTTTCCCTTGTAAGACTTCGATGGCTTACGAATATTAATATATTTTGATTTAAAAATTATAATTGTGGTTTGTGTGAATAACTTTATTATTCTGTGTTTTATGCGCAATGAGATGTAGTAAATGCTGGCTATACCACTCCTGTGGCAAAGTGAAGCTGGTGAACTTTCAAAACTTGATTACCGGATTATTATATGCACAACTACTACACTAGACTAGAAGAGATATTAGTGCTCTTTAATTTTGCTACAAAAAATTCTATCATTACATCACCATGAGAATTGCATTGACCTAGCTACCACCCTAGCCTTATCCCTACCATTACCCTGTCTCTAACTGGGTGCAGTACTGATCTGTATGGTATTGATGCCATCATGATAGCTAGGGATTGTGGCATGAGGAAGCAACCAAGCAATGATAATGTCATTAGTTCTACATTCCTGTAGGCAAATCCATATATTGGTTGTGTATATAACAGAATTTGCCCAAGAGGAAGATATGTGGTGTCAGTGACAGCGGCGAATGTCGTAGCCATAAAGTCAGGAAGACAACTGGTCAATATGTGTACTGCCACTATCTCACAAACATGAACAAGTTCTTCAAGAATGAGAAGAGGAAGGGGAATTCACTCACAAGAAAGAGTGTTTGAGAGATGGCAAAGACAACAGGATTACCAGCACGTAGGATATCAAGGTCAGTCACAGTGAAAGACAAACCACTACCAACAACAAACCAAATAGAAAGATGGTTGGATGAATACAATATACAATATAATTACTAGGGATATCCCTGATTGTTTCAAATGGTAAGGGTAGAACATTATCTAACTGGTGTCGCACAGTCATGTTTCTGATTGTTAAGTCAATCCAATCTAGTTATTTTTATATTTGTTAGTTTCAATTTTTTTTTTGTGTGTTGGTTTGTTGTTGTTCTTTCTATAGTGGAGCAGTAAAGAACTACATTACACTCTTCTGAGATTCCATCACTTCTAAACAGTATTTCTAACTTGTTTCTTCTTGTACGCTACACAAATCAGTGCACCTATAGATACAAGAGCCCAAAAATGTTATTTAAAAGCAAACAATGCTGTCAGTAATAATTAAAGGAAATTGACTAAGCATATAAATGGTAAAGGGTCGTTTAACTGATTGTGGTCTACGTGGGTATAGTTTTTTTTTTAATAACAACCCAATCCTTGATTTGGCTTCAAGTTAAATAATTAAGTGCTTTGTTGTTTGTAGTTGGGTGGTGGATGGCTACAGCAAATGTGAGCCTCATGCTCTTCAAGAGCTTTTAAACACTGTTTGTTGTTTTACACTGCACCGTCACGTACTACCATACGCTGTGTCTTCTGGGTATTGTTGACTGTACCCTTTAGGGTAAGCCACAGCCTCTTTTAGGACTTCGTAGTAGTTGATAGATGTAAGTAATACGCAATGCTACCTAGTCCCTACAGGAAAGAAATCTATCCTGGAGTATCGTCTTTCTTCAAAGTGAGGGAATTCCGAGTGATTCCCACTAAATGTAAGTGCTTGTGTTGCTTTTCTCAGAAGATGCACTTCTAAGAACAGAAGCCCTGGAAGAAGTGCATGATGTATTTGAGATCATCAGCTAATTCTTGGGCTCGCTCATAACACGACTTGAATATTTTCAAGGATGACAACCTTTACTAAATTAAAAACACAAACAAACAAACAAACAAACAACAGCATGTGTGCTCGCATGATTGCATTTTGGTTGAGAAGCATTACCCTCACCTCATTCTTGCAATCGAGTAATAGATGAGTCGCTGCAATGCATCGACATATCGACATATTTGAAGTGTTCAACTATTTTTGATCTACAGACTACAGTGGGAGGCTAAACACGCTGGTCAGCACTACAAGATGCTGCACTGCACCCACAGAAATGCTGGCTAATTCAGTGTACTTTTTTCATTTTGCAGAGAAAATTCCATTGCACATGCACACAAAAAATAAATACCATTTGCCTAATGTGGAACCTTGTCCAGCAGCTCCATTTCAAAGCAAAGAGCATTGGTAGAGCTATTCAAAAGACAAAAAGGTCAATATCGATGTTAGCTCATGATCTGTGATATTGTGTGGAATATGAGAAGTTTAGTTAGAGGATGGTTGAATGCTATATTGGAAAGTGGACTGTCCATGATTCTAGAAGAGCAAGGACAAGCTGAAGACCATCCACACTGAAGTTCAGTATTTGAATATGCCTTCTGGTCCCAATGTGTTCGGATAAGTGGACTCTTTCTGTATTATGAAAATGAAACAAATGCAGACCTTGAATATGAACCTCATGGGTTCTTTCACATAGGTGCAGGTTTACTATCTTAGCGAAGGGTTCACGGTATGATGAGAGTCCTTGGAGCCAATAGCAGCCGAAACCACCAGTTAAGAAGTGTGAATTTTAGGTGAGATATGTATGAGCTTTTTGAATTTTTTGGCCATCTGCTACTTGATAAAGTTTGTCAATCATAGGCAGCACAAATGCTATCCATGACTGTACCCATTAGTTATAATCTCCTTCAAGGACCTGGAAACACTTGCTTATATGAATTCCACAAACCAAAGAGGAGATGTTGGGTAGACAATTAGCTACAACCTCCTGGACTTGGTAAACAAGCAACTTTCCATAAACCGGACAACTGAACTGACTGTGGAATATTTGTTCTGCTTACATTGAATGCAGATGCTTTGTTATGTTGGTTATCCTTTCCTGAAACAAGAAATGAATTAGTCGTTACACGTGATTGAAAGATTTGGATTGTTCTGGAACTACTCAGAGTGTATATATGGAACTCAAGCTTTTTGGTTGGAAGAAAAGAGATACAGAATGTGAAAATAGGGTGCATGTGCTTAGTTAGGCACACAATTCATATCAGTTGGTGGTTTTCCTACAGATTTGTATTATAAGCACAACTACCAGACAGCCAGGAGTGGTTTGCGGTGATGTAGTGTGCGTCAAGAAGAAACAAGTTACAAATGGTGTTTAAAAGTGCTGGAATCACAGATAGGAGTTACACTCTTCACTGCTCAACTATAATATATAGAAGGACTGACCATTAAAAACAAAGTAAGGAAAAACAACTAAAACATGACTACACTCAACCAGTTAGATGATGCTTCTTGTACAACAATATGGTAAAGGTCATTTATCTGATGGATACATTCCTGTTTCTGGCTAATCCAACATAGCTGTTTGTTAAAAAAATATTATATGTAGGTTGAAAATAACTTAATGGGGACACACACTGGATCAACACCACACTGGGTTGAGGCAGATTGAAGTAGGCTGAAAACTCCAGGTGGACACATACTTGACCAACATCCCACTGGGTTGAGGTAGGTTGAAGTAGGTTGACAATAGCTCTATGGGGACACAACAACAATATATAAATATATAAATATATTATACCAAGTTGCACTATGGAAAAATGATACTGTTCTGTTGGTTTAGATTGACACACCTCTAACAACATTACCCCACTGCATGTAGTCCATCTTGGTGATACTGACATCTAGAGGTTTCATATTTATTACCACCTAAAAATGTGTTAAACAGCCATTTAACATGTCAAAATGGTGTGGTGGATTGATAAGCAAAAGAAGACTCGCAATTCAAGTGAAGTGAACAAGTGTTGAGACGGCAGGTATGAGAAGTATGAAACGGCCAGTAGAGCCAGGCTCAAAGAGCTTGAGTCAGGTTAAATGTGTTGAGGGTTCTTGTTCATTTTTCCACGCTCACCATACTGATGTTACTGACCCAAAAACTTCTCTAAATGGTCTGATATGTATTTCCTCAGGAAGACATTAACATCAAGAGATCCAAAAACATCCACCTCCACCACAATGACTGTAGTAGTCAAAGCTAATCACAGTGTGATGATGCAAAGCTCCCTGAGAGAAAAATAACAAGTGAATGTGGCCTTTATATTTATATGTAGAGAGATAAAATACCTACCTCACTTTTCACTTTGAAAGAGATAGAATTAGTCACATTCCTGTGCTATAATGTTGCTAAATGAAAAGATCAACCCAAACAGAAAGTTCTGTCTGCTATAAAATGATTTACCTATCCAGTTCTTTCTACACATACAATTTGTGAAGGCGATACTAGTATTGTTCATCAACTCTCTTACCTCTGACCGGCTAATGTTGAAGGAATAAATCTGCCAGCATAAGCTTCGTGCCAGTGGATTCAATTGCTATGAAGAAGCATTGTATATTCAGTGTACACAAAGAGTTGTTATGTGGTGCCCCCCGATAGATACCCCCAAAGCCTTGTATATGTATACACACCTGAGCAAACCCAGCGAGCTTACCTCCTAGCTATCCTGGAGGTTCCTCTAAGGATAATGTGACATCACTCAGTGATTTGGGTACATGGTCATCTTGAGTGTCCGACATACCATATGCACATATATACCGAGTGGCAGCATGTTAAATATTTTTGTGAAATATGAGTCTCATGTTCATGTCACAGATGTACAATGTTCACGTGCCCACCAGAGGTGTCCAAGGCAATCATATATTGTGAAACCATATTCTTTGCATGGATATCATGTGATGTCCTCTTGCCTGTTAGGCTTATGTCATATTCAACTATGCCACACTGCAGGCCCTGTGTACCATGTTTGTATGGTCAGTGCAAGAGCATGGCCTCATCATAGTGACACAACCTACCATCACTTTTCACAGCTGCATGATGGTTTTGTGGTCTCTGTGGATGGCAAGGACCATGGTTCTGTCATGTACTGAGCATTTCAAGCATTGGCAGTAAAATCTGGTAGCATTCCGATATGCACGGATAACAGGTCAGGCAGGAACTTGTGCTGTAGTGCCGTGAGCATGCATAAAACAAAGGCTGAAAGTTTCATGGGAGATTTTGGGCATGGAAAGACAGTGGGAGCTCTGGTGACTTTTAAATATAATTAGTTGGGAATAATGCACTCCATTGTCAGAGTTCCAGTAACAGTGCTTTCCCCATGGTACTGGATGATGAAGCTATGCCATCCACAGAGAGTGTTGTCTGTGTGGTCACAGTGTCTTGCCTCAGACACTGACTCCGATCTTAGTCTGAGTACCAAAATCTATCATGCATCATTGGATATGTGAGATGTACAGCCACCCAGTCTGTTTGGATGCCCACTTACCTGATTTCTAAACTCGGTAGAACCCAGTGTTCTACTAAACCTGATGAGCAATTTTGAAGTAAAAAATTAACAATAGCAAGCACAACTTTCTACTCTGCTATGCAGACCTTAAGATGAATGAGCATGCGTGTTGGTATTAGTGGGTTATGGTAACCTGATACTGCTATCAGCATGTCTAGTGAGCATTGCAAGTTCCCAGACGTTTTAGGTAATTAGAGAAATCTACACCCTTCTGAACTATTTGGAATGGACTCAAAGGACATTGTGTAATTATATTTGGTATTGTATTGCACAACACATTCTCAGGGGGAATAACCTACCAGTTTGCTATACCCACATACAAGAAAGAAGCAGACAAGATGCATCATGACTAAACCAGCATGGATTTCAGAGTATGAACTGTTGAAAAGGAAATTGCAAGCCAATTCATAGTATCCAGGTCCTAAAGATGCCAGGAAAACTATTGTGGTTAGATTCAAAATAATAATAATAATAACAATAATATAAATAGCCATGTAATTTCAAGATTTCATTTATTAAAGACAGCATAACTACTCCTTGTTGATGAGCATAACTACTCTTATTGTTGAATAGCATTGCTCTTATTGGTGAAGACCTTATTAGGGAATCTCACTATTCTTATTGGTGAACAGCATTGCTCTTATTGGTGAACACCACTGTACTTATTAGGGAATGTCACTACTCTTATTGGTGAACCTCACTACTCCTAATGATGAAATTTGCTATCTTATTGGTGAACATCACTGCTCTTATTGTTAAATACCACTACTCTTATTGGTGAATACCACTGCTCTTATTTGTGGACACCATGACTGGGTGATTACCACTACTCTTATTGGTGAACATCACTCCTCGTATTGGTTAACAACACTACACGTCACTTATTAGTGAACATCACCACTCCTAGTTGGTGAACATCACTAATTATTCCATTGTTTGTGAGAATCACTACTCTTACCAATTCTCCTTGTTGGTGGGTATCACTACTCTTATTAGCGAGCATCACTACTCCTTGTTGGTGAGGAGCAATACTTATACAGATTGGCATTGCACAACAACTGTTGTTTGTGAGTATTGCCTCACACACAAAATTCCTGACTAGTAATGCACAGAGTAGCTATAGAGAAGGTTACCCAATGACAATGGAGCAGGTCTAGAAAAGATTACAATTAGTAGCATAAATAACATCGAATACACCAAAAAAGCAGAGTCTTACAGAGTTCTATCATTGGTGGCAATGTTAAAAGAATTAGTGAACATCCATGTAGATTGTACTTGTGCTGACCATAGGATGACAGACATGCTCTACATTAGAATATGAAAAAAGTTGCACAAAGTGTTTTACATACTTGCTGGAGAATACTAATACTAATGCTCAGAGTCAGGCACATGGAAGATAGTGAATACGATCTCACAAATCAGTTGACATAGTGTCGATACATTGACTTTCTTGATAATGTACTTTAAATTTACTCACTCAATGTCTCGGCAGGATGCTCTAGCCTTAATCAGGAATAATGAAGGGTAGAGCACCTAGCTGAAATGTTGAATGAGTGGATCTAAAGTTTATATCAAGAATTAATAAACCAGAAGATAGTGTCTTGTTTCAAGCTACCACATCTAATATAGGCTAAATAAGACTGTTGCTAGTGAACTGAACCAGATTATGAGGTGTTTTTAATACATGTATCAAAGTCACAATGTCCTGTTGCAATGGTGATTATATTTTACACTAGCTGCAAAAGCAGCCTGCCACAGGCAATACACTTACTATGTGAACACCTGCTGAGGACACAGAGAGAATAAAATATTGCAGTATCAACTCTATAGTTTGGCTGTTATGGCTGAGTTGAGGGAGTGGCTTGGCCAGGAGGTACGACGATCTAGGATACAAAAACCTTGCTTATGTTCTCTGGTAGAGTTACCCCTAGTCCCTCCTCATCGTATCTGCCTTAGAGTTTGGCTATCATGACCAGCTTTGAGGCGTGGGATGACTGGGAGGTGGCGGCAATGGCCAAAGCTTTCCATGGTCAAGTTTCCCTGTCCTCCATGGTTTCACCCTCCATTGGTTCTCTGTACAAGTGGCAATTGAGGACCAAGAAAAGCAACACACACACAGAGAGAAAGGAAAGGTTGAGAGAAATACTAATCTAGAAGTATAGATATCGACGTAACCAGTTGTTTGTAAAACAATCCAGCATCATTTATGGATTCTCTAATACTCTTAGTTGTTTCACTTGAAAAAGTAATTCTGGTAACACATATCAGTAACACTGAAATATATATGCCTACACACGCCCACTGGAAGTCAAGCATGGCTACAGAGCTCATGAAAACAACAACTGTAGTTCACATGGATAACTTCAGTATTGTGGCCAAGTGAAGCTAATGAACTATCAAGATATTACTATATACACAACTATTATGCTAGGCTAGAAGTGACTTTAGTGCTCCTCTATTTGCTAAATAAAAATCCTAGCATTACATCACGATGAGAATTTGCATCGACATAGCTACAACCTTAGCCTTATCCCTACCAGTAACCCTGTGCCTAACTGAGTAAACCAATTCAGTACTGATCTGTATGGTATTGATGTCATCATGATAGCTAGCAGGAGTTGTGGCATAAGGAAGCAACCAAACAATGATAATGTCATTTGTTCTGCATTCCTGTAGGCAAGTCAATATACTGGTGCATGTGTATATGTGTGTATAACAGAGTATACCCAAGAGGAAGAGATGTGGTGTCAGTGTTGTTGGTGAATGTCCTTAGCTAAGTCGTGTAAACAACTGGTCAATATGTACTGCCACTATCTAAGTATATCACAAACATGAATGAGTTCTTCAAGGATGAGAAGAGGAAGGGGAATTCACTCACAAGAAAGAGTTATTGAGAGATGGCAAAGGCAACAGGATTACCAACAAGGACAATAACAAGGATAATAAGGTCAGCCACAGTGAAAGACAAACCACTACCAACAACAAGCAAAACGATGAAATCAAAAGTTGGTTGATGAATACATAATCACAAGGTATATCCCTGGATTATTTGGGGATGGCCATATACACTCTATACAACAATGTTATACATCTGTATAATGATTGGTCCATAAGATTTCAAGTGATAAGGGTAAACATTATCTAACTGGTGTCGTATAGATGGGTACAGTCATGTTTCTGATTGTTTACAAGTCGATCCTGTCTAAATAAAAGAGTTTTTGTTCTTGTTTCAAGTTGTTGTTCTTAATTTTTTGTGTTGTTGCTTCATGTATTATAGTTGGGCAGCATTACAGTCTTCTGAGATTCCAGCACTTTTAAATGCAAATTCTAACTTGTTTCTTCTTGTTTTGCGCTATCCAAATCGGCACATGCCATATCATATTGCTAGTGTGTAACCATAGTTACGACAAGAACTAAAAAATTACAGCAAACAACTCTATTAGATAAACTGGTTATAATTAAATGTACTCATGTAGACCACAAACAAACAGTTGATCATCCATTACCATTTATGCTACTGTTTTTAAAACCGCTACATTGATTTATTATAACAGGTAAAGTGTCATCCAACTGGCTGTGGTTTACATGAGTACAGTTTGGTATCCTTTCTTTTTTAATATGCCAATTATTAACTTGCTTCAGGTATATTTGTTAGTTTTTGTTTCTTTGTGTTGTTTTGTTGTTTTTGTATAATTATTATAGTTGAGTGGACTAGACCAAGTCGGAGCTTCAGTTTCTCCAAGGCTCTTAAATACTGTTTGTTGGTGTTGCATATACACACCACTCACAGAAATGCTGGCTAATTCAATTTCTTTTTAAATTTTGCAGGGAAAATTTATTTGCACATGCACACCAAGAATACCTACATGGCTAACCCTTGGTATTGATGTGAGCTAATGATCTGTGATATTGTAAGTTAGCTAGAGTAGAGGTGAAACGCAATGCTGGAAAGTAGACTATCTTTGATTTTCTGAGTAGCAAGGACAAGTTCAGTTACCCAAACATTTCATTTATCCGAATGCTCTGCCCTCCTGTTCCAATGCGTTCAGATAAGAAGCCCCCTTCTGTATTCTGTTGGAAAAACAAAAACAGACAAACAGATGCCTTGAATATGAACTTCAAGGTTTCCTTCACACTGGTGCAAATTCACCACCTTAATGAAGCATTCAAGGCATATTGAGAGTAAACCACAGTTTATGTATATAGCTGAGAAACTGCCAATGATGTTTGTGAGCTTTGTTGTATTGTTTTGGATTTTTTTTGTTGGCATCTGCTATTTTTAAAAGTGTGTCAATCCAACACAGGGAGCACAAATGCTATCCACAACTCTACCCATTAAGATCACTTAAAATTTCATACAAGGACTTGGGAACACTTGCACAGAAGGACTCCACAAACCAAAGAGGAGATGTTTTGGTAGGCTATATATCAGCAACAGCCATCTGGAGTTGATAAACAGTCAAAAGCTCCACAAACTGAACAATTAAATTGAGTGTGAGTTATTTCTTCTGCTTATTTTGCGCATGCACAGGACTTATTATGTCGATAACCCGTTACCACTTTTGGTATTTTTTTTTATTACTGAAACCTGAAACAAGAAATAAAAAATAAATTAGTCATTGGAATATTTGGAGTATTCTGGAAATACTCTGAGTGAAACTCAAGCTCTGGTTGCAGGAAAAGAGACACAGAAAGATGGATACAAGGTGTATGAAGGCTGAATTTCATGTCTTTGTAGTGCTACCAACTTATTATCCTAGCGAACAATTGAAGGTATGCTGGAACTGTTTTTATTGCTTAAATTGTCTGGAACTACCACTTTGGATGCCAAGAAGCTGCTAAACTGAGCTTGAAATGTGAGCATTGTTTTTCTTTTTGTCATTGTTCCCAAAATCATACCAGCCTGTTTGAATCCTTTGCAAAGATAGTAAACCGGCATCCCAAACTATAAAAAACTATCAAACTAGTCTTCAACAATCATATCAACCTGCTACCCTGCACATAACTTGCAAACTATAAGTTCACTTGCTATAATTCTACCACCAGCAGACTCCAAATTGTGCAATGCATTGCAGCAACTAATCGGTTCCTCGTAGAGGACAACATACAAAATAGGTAAAGGTTACCTAAGCAATAAACACACTTGATGGTGACCTAGAAGCTGAGCTGATCAGCACGTTTTCACTTGAAAATACCACACCCCTAAGCATAAAAATATCATCTACAAACCGCCTATTTAATAGTTACAATCGACCACTCACTTCTTTGCTAGTATACAATGCAGCTGCAGAAGATTGCAGTAAAGAAAACATTGTTATTTAAGAAAGAGATCAACCCTCTCCACACTTCGCCCAAACAACAACAACAACAACAAAAAGCAAAGAATTTAACACAACTAAAAGCATAGAGCCATATAAGAGCCTGACCTAATAAATCAGGGTTGTATCCTGTTGTGTTTGCTCTTACTTGTAGCATATATGATTACAGACAACAATAGCGACAAGATACCATCAAAACTGGTTGTTAAGAGCATGTTACTATTTGGTGCATGTCCTAATATGTAAGCCTCTCATAATTGTGACCATGCAAGCACAAATCTTTCTGCTCTCATCTCATTGCTCCGGAGCATGAGAGAGAGAAACAAATTGTTGTTAGGCCAGACAGCGAAACTGATCTGAAATGGCAGCAATGTCTGTCTTGAGCAAGCTGACAATGGCATATCAATCAAAAGCATTTCCTTTGTCTTTCACTACATGTAAGTTTTCTCAAATTTGTAGCAATCATGCATAACACAGAGAAGGCAACTCCCAGATAGCTGATGGTCTCCAGAGCAAACTTGTCCTTACTCACAATCTGGTAAACAGGAGAAGAAGGGATGAAATTTTGGAAGTGGTATTGGAAGAAGGGATATATGGGGGCAATGAATGAGAGGAGGGAGGGTTTCGAAAATATGTTGGTAATGGTGGGAGGAGGAAGAGGAGGACGAAAAGAGGAGTGTAACATGGAGGTAAGATGGAAGATGTGTATGGGGAAAGAGAGAAAAAGGAAGTGCGTTCAAAATCAAGTGATCTGTAATTAGCACATCATCATAAAGTAAGAATTATAGGGAGAGAGAGAAAGAAACGAGAGCATTGAAAAATATATTAACATTCACTTACAAGGACTAAAAATTAAATGTTCCCAAATAGATTTGTTAAAGTCATGTGACAAAGTACCAATAAAAGTCTAGTTGCATTATTCATTGCTGAGAGCTCCATCAGATAAGTATTGTGATAAGTTAATTCCCCAAAGGAGAATAAAGTAAAGTGAGTCTTGGACACATGTTGTTTTTCTAGCTTGGTAGTATTTAGGTCAAACACTGCCATGGACATTTAATTTTTTGGCTAGCTTCTAGCAAACTTCAAACATGGACTGTCGAGTGAAGGCATGTGACAATGTATGGATGCAAACCAAAACATAGATGATACATAGATGATACACAAATCGAGGTAATTTATAGCTCTATATAATATACACACACACTTGATTTTTGATAGCCTAGCTCTCTTCAGTTCTGCAGTTTCTACATCACTCCTTGATCTATTTTCTCATTTCTATCTCCCACCTCTATTTACTCTGAATTTGTTTTACCTGATTCTAAGCACCAGAGCTAAATACGATGTTGTATATATCTCATACATACATAAAAGGAGGCCATTTATTGCTCCATCTGATGAATTGAACGAATGTCTGGATAGAAACCATTTTTCCATGATTGTACTCGATGATTATATCCATCAAATAAGCAATACGGCAGGTAATAATTTGTCTCTAATATGGCCACAAAATTTTTGCTCCTTGTATTTTTATTGAAGTCTATCTCAACAATACTTTCTGCAGTGAGCATTACAACTTCATTAACTATAGTGTTCCTTTGTTAGAGTATGGTTCTAGGTCACCTCAATTGTTGGGTTAGGTTTCAATGTGCCAATTTTAGCATAGTTTTAACGTAATTGTTGTCAAATTTCAGTCTAGATATATCTGCTATATATCACATTAATGGGAAACAGTACATGTGGATACATCTACTATAAATTAGTGTTACTGCATATGTGTATGTTTGTATGCATGTATGTACAAATCTGCTAGTCAACAATAGCATGCGAAGAATTACTCACCTCTATACCAGGCAAAGTGGGTAAGGTGATTACACTCACAGACGGAGAAGGAAGAGTTGGACAATATGGAGCTGTGGTTACAACCCCAAATATATCTGTGGCATGTGGAGGTTGTGAGGAGAGCAGAAGGGCAAGAGGGTGAGAGGAGGATAAGGATGAGTTGATGGTGGAGGTAATGGTGGAGGTAATTGTGAAAATTGAAAAGATGTCTCCATGATTATATCTCCTGGTTAGTATGCATTTTTATACAATCCTAATATCATTTCTCACATTAAGAGCATCAACAATTCATAGGGCAACACACTGATCATATTCTAGATGACTGAATCTGGAAAAGCATGGAGAAAACAGCAAAACAATCGAAGGAAATGTGAGAAACACATTGAGCAAGAAGCTCACATCAGTAGGAAGAAAGATAACATCACTAGAGTGGTGGATATCATTTTAACTGTCAATTGTTGGAGAAAGTGCTTGTTTTGAATATGGGGATGGAATTAATGGTTGGAGTTCATAATTGTGTTCACATTCAATCCATTTTGAAGTTGTTATTGCTAGGACAGTGTACAGTACTCTGAACTGGTCTTAAGGTTATTCATCATAAATTAATAAATAGTAAGAAAAATTAACTTCTGGTTCAAATGAGTGAGTGAGCAAACCAAAAAGATTAGAAATTGTTATCATAAATCTGGCATGAAGTAACATTTTCAACCCTTACTGCAGTTTTAGAAAATCTTCTCACGAATAAGGCTGCATAGACAATATTGTTTACCTAGAACCACTTTGAATCCCATCACTCTGAAGAAAAGAGGTGCTCCGGAATGTATTTCCTTGCCGCACATTTTGTTGTAAATGGAGCACGATGTAACACAGTAGCTTTTAATTTCTTACCACTGTTGAGCAGATTTGTTAACTTATTATGTTTTCATATAATATATAAATATACGAAAAAGCTATATAGGAAAATTACTAAATAAGAGATGGAGAATTGGATTCAACCATCACCCGCAAATATTCACAAGAAAAAAATGTTTTATTAAAAAAACTATTATATTACATTGACCTGTAGAACCAAGATTGCACTCAGTGTGATAGTTGTGTAAACCACATTAAATGGTAAAGGGTCATGATCTGGTTGGGGTCTACATAGGTAGAGTCTTGTTTAACTGTTGGTTTTTAAATTGCTTTGTTTTTTTAATTTCTTTGTTTACTTGTTTTCTAGTTTCCATATATTATTATAGTTGAGTGGTGGTGGACTACAGCAAGTGTGACCTTCGGGGTCTCTAGTACTTTGAACACTTTCTAACTTGTTTATTGTTGTTAACTACAGATATCAAAAACACATTATGTCTGTTACTTTGTTAACTATATGCATGAACATCTCATTATCTGTGTATTTCATAAATATTAGCATATACTCTACCACATAGGTGGAAGAAGCATGCCCCCTCCCCCCAAACTCCCAGCCCCCCACACACCACAGGGTTCTCTGCTTAGTAAATTTGTCTACTCTCCTCTCCATCTTTGAGCACCAATAATTTAACAGGCAATCATAGATTTACTCAATAATTTCATTATTATGCTTTTCTTTGCCATTATATATATAATATATCAATTCATACTACTGCTAGTTTGAATAAAGCAACACCTCCACTTTCCCGCTAAATTTTCATCTGCCTATACATTATGCTCTATTTTCTATTGTTAACTAAACATATTGAAGGTCAGTTGCAACTTCGTTCAAGGACTTTGTAATAATTTAATGTGATAAGTCTGATAGAGCAAGGATTCAAGGTGTGCTGGCAGCCATAGTGGCTGAAACCCATTGCCATTGATTTTTCCCACGCAAAATCTGTCATTGGGAATGTTTGACTTTGTCAGTAAAGACCTGTTTATGTGAATGAGAAATCACCATCTGAAATCACTGAGAGATTAAAAAAAAAATAATAGTCATGCCTTAGTGACACCCATGGTTAGTTCCTTTAATTAAGACTTACTTTTCTAAATCCAAAAAGAAGCAAACTGGTATCACCTTATCACTCTGAATAAAAGAAAAAATAATAACTACAGCAACAACAAGAAATGAGGTGCATGTGTGCATGTTCACTAGTTTTGGCTTAACTCACGAGATCACTAAAATGCCGAATTTCAATTATAACTGGATTTTTCAGGGTGCAATCACTAGAGTTACAACTTCTTCCCATGCAGCCTGGAGTGGAAGTCACAACAGCTGACCCCATTCTAATATAGTGCAAAATTAAGTATATAAGACATGGACATATGTCTACATCTGAAGATGATATAATATTGGAGGTTTACAACACCCCTTACATTGATTGTTACACAATATTTATATTCACCAACAATTTACACTAGAAGTTATTGCAGTATGTAGAAGTTTGCTATTTTTGGGTTGTTAATATTTTGTGGCTGGAGTCAACCACAAGAATATATCTCACAACTTTTGACAATAAATTAGTAAAACATTAGAGAGATCAAAAGAAAATGGAAATGGTGCATGTGGGCTACATGTCTTGTGTGTTAGCTGACTATTTTGTGTTCTAGTCACTACTGTCAAAACCAGAGTTTGCCATGACTCTTCACAAGTATTTTCAGCCTGAAGATGAACTGCATGATCGCAAAGGCCCTGATATCAACATCGCTTTGCTCAAAGGCTAAAGAAGTAGCTAATCAAGAAGTTGAAGAATTAGAAGAAGAGCACTGTCTTTATCGACTATTACTGCATATCTGTGATTGACATTACCAGGTTCTCATTCACACACTAGCAGCTAATCTCCAATGGCTGCCACTCAGATGCGGTAGTAGACATCATGATAGCCATGCACATTTATTGAAACCTGTCCATATTTTAGCTTCATGCTTCTCTTGAAATGGTCGATGGTTGTTTGTACCAAATTGTGCCTGTTATTTTTCCATAGTTTAATTGGGGGGAGGAGGGGGAGAAGAAACCAGAAGAATAAAAATTTTGCATGATGATCCCATGGAAATTTAAGAGTTATATTTTTCCAAACTTTAATAATGTGCACACCATAACAAAAAATTCATTCATGATACTCCAATTTTCAAATTCCCCCAACACCCACCCTTATTCCAATCCCACACAACAAAAATTTCCAAGATGAAACTTGACACAACAATATATTTTGGTTGTTAACCCTTTCTCTCTCCACATGAAGGTTACCATGGTAAACAGTGATGGATGTAATACTATATATGAAACAAAGATGCAATTAGAGTGATAACGAGTTTTCCCAGCTTGTCTAATAGGATACCCTAGAAATAATTGAGAGTTTTGATCTTCTGAAGTAATGACGGATGCAATCAGGAACCTATAGGCATACAAGTATTCTAAGGCCAATGTGTGAAAAAAAGCAGCATGGGTTACCAAAAATGAGTCCAGAAATTGTTTTGTGGATGTTTTATAAATTCCGTAGCAAAAACTATCGGAAAATGGTTTACTTTCCATGGAACCTAAGAAACTCCATGTAGGTAAGCCAGTGGTAACATCCATAACAAATTGTTAATCATTTGGATATTTAGCACCCATGGTGTCTAGCTTTTAGATACCAGTCCGTAAAAGTTGAACATATGGTATCTTAATTTGAAGTGCTAATATCACTGTCATGAAACATTTTTGGGTTATGCACATGCATATCATTATTAGCATCAGATCAATTACAATGTATTTTACAAAGCAAGATTTATGAAATGACTACACCAATTAGTTGTTATTAGGTTCTTGATGAGTTTGTCCATTAAACATAATTCTGTGGCACTTAGGAAGTCTTCGAGCTACTCCATTGCCTAAATCATTAGCAGTTCAATCAGAATTCCCAAACAAAACAAATCTAGATCTTGAAGTTTTCTAATGGTGTGCATCGTAAAGATTGTTGTCATTCTTGTCTAAATAGAGCCTTTTGCTGATTAAGGAAGTTCAAAGAGTTTTGTAACTGAGAATTGTACTTTAGAGATAAAGTCAGTCACGTTTGAAAGCCCTTTTTACACCTTATTCATCTGAGTCATGAGAATAGCCAGTCCAATATTATGTCATTCATGTCATTCATTTAGTTACTATTGAATGATATAAAGTTGAGCTGAATTTTATAATGTGGTTTGGTAAGTTTCTATTTAACTGTTTTATGGCGGGTTTGCATTGCAGCTTGAGTACTAAACAACCTGAATTTATCGTGGACCAGCTGAAGCTACCTGCACTCTGCATCCATGCCTCAGTGTAAATTTGACATTCCTTTTTGTGTTCATGCATCCACATCCACAGACATATATTCTATTAAAACAACATTATATTCTTTCGTAAGTATTCTGGGAAATGAAAACTGGTTTATTAGTGATTAGAGTACGCACAAATGCAGAAATGAAGCACCAAGCGGTATGAAAACTTAAAAACCAGTTGAGCAAGCTGAATAATTATATTTCGAGGCAAATCAGTTAAAGCAATTTGCTAATTTTTTTAATATCAATTCGTTATGCTGGTTCCCTACATATAAAAGTATATCTATTGACTGAACTGGCATTCGTCAGACCCATATTTTCATTACATATCATTAAATTGTGTTTACCTCGACCTATTGAAGCAAATGCAGAGAGTAGTTTCCCTGGAATAGATATTGACCCCTCATGTTCTTGCAACATCTTCAGTTGCAGGTCATGGTTCTTGTATTCATCAGACGTAACCTCTCTAATGACCAAAGCTACATATGTGTTGCAATTATTATAATAACCACTGGCTTGTATCAGCTATGAAATGCTAAAAAATTCTGATAGGCCCAGCCATTCAAATTCTGACCCATCCTCTCACACTGCACCACAACTCTGGTTAAGAGTTATCAATATTCTAACTGGGTAACTTGAATTTTCAGTTTGCTATATTTCAACCCACATTTAAAAACTTATTAGTATGTATTGATGCATATAGCTAAACACAAACATAAATTCATTCATCCACACACCCTCTCCATGCATACACCTTGCTACTCCAGGGCTGAGGGGGGGGGGGGAGACCTTGGGGGCTGAAGTCCCACCTCCAAGTTAATGATATTCATAATGCTTTTTTTCTTCTAGTGTTTGTTTTTTAGCATAATAATATTAGGTAAAATACAACAGGCATTAGTAACTGTAATTAACACTGATCAACACTTAGCACAAAATGAGATAATGAGGAGTACATGCGTTTGATGTAATATCTGCTTCTAACCTTCAAACTACTGTGTCAGCTGCAACAGCAAGCATAGAGTGTGACTTTCTATCTTAGCAGTGTTGGTGAGTCTTGCACCAGTTAAGTCAGTCATGTATAAAAGGGCCTCTTTCTCAAGAGAACCCCCTGTAAAGCGAATGGCCAAGACCGTATATCCACGCCAATATTTTTCTAGCAAGAAGTAAGCTATAGCTAAGTATATTACCTATGAGACAGAATGATGTAACATGACCAGATGATCTGGAACCTCAGTACTACATGGTGGAGTTTAAGCAGTGCCTCTCTGCTTCATACATCCCATTCAGTCTGGAATGGTGCTGATTCTTTATCGAAGATAACCAGTCTAACTATCTCACAGCTTATGCTAAAAGCAGTGCAGTTGTGTGTTGAGTAGCAGCAAGGATAGTGATGGCACAATGTACCAATTCTATTGTTGATATTGAAGTGAGTGGTACAGGAGGAAGCAGTGGTGTTTTTCTTCAGTTGTTCATGTTGAAGAGAGTGGTATAGGAGGAAGCAGTGGTGTTTTGCTTCAGTTGTTCATGTTGAAGAGAGTGGTATAGGAGGAAGCAGTGGTGTTTTGCTTGATGTTGAAGAGAGTGGTAAAGGAGGAAGCAGTGGTGTTTTGGCTTCAGATTCAAGTGAAATTCATCCTGATGTACATTCGGGCGACTTGGGCTAGGTAGTACAACTGAAATCCCTGAGAAACTTTAGCTATAATGAGAAATTCTTTCTTCTCCAAAACCATTTTATTCGAACCGAAGTGGTTCAATTCCTCACATATATAAGCTCAGAAATTGCAGTTTCAAAAGAGTTGGCTGAACAAGTACAAAGGTCTAACATATTCTCAGTTACAAGATGGTGGATTTTACTTGTTTGGTGTACTATTTGGGCAATGTGAAGTATCCGCAAAAGAGTTAGGAGTTCTGGTCAATGGGCCTTGACAAATTTTAAGAATGCGATTGAGAAGTGAAATGATCATTGTCTTTCCAAGAGTAGGAATTCCCATCAGCTAGCTATGGAGAAGGCAATGGCATTTGCTGCTGTGGAAGGAGAACAGAGTGGCTTCCATTGATCAACAAATTAGTTCAAGACAAGCCGAAATTATTGCTGGAAATCGTTCAACTGTCATTTTGTGTGCATTTGCTTTTAGGGACATCGTTGAAATAGAATTTGAAATTCAGTGAGACGAGATTTTTTGCATCGATACTGGTGATGAAGTTCTCAGAGAACATCTGCGTACATGTGATCATAATGCAATGTACACCAGCGAAGAAATACAAAATCAAATGGTTTAAATTTGTGAGAATATTATTCGCAATAAAATTTTACCAAAAAATAAGAGGCGCTAAGTTCTATTCTGTTATAGTTGATAAGGTAACTGATTCAGCAAATGATGAGCAGCTCTCCATAAGAATTCGATTTGTTGATGGTTACACGAAGAAAAGTTTGGTTTTTATGAGTGTCTGTCTGGTGTCACATGTGAGGCTATAGCTAGTGATCTGCTGCAGCAACTGACTACATGGCAGTTGGAGCCACAACTTCTTCGAGGCCAAGCTTATGATGGAGCAGGTAGTATGGCAGAGAAGTCAAAAGGAGCAGCTGCACATATCACTAAACAATATCCAAAGGCAGTATATACCCATTGAGCTGCAAACAGATTGAATCTTTGTAGTAAAATGTTGAAGTTTTGGAGAAGTAAATGCAAACCGCTGACAAAGTAGCATTCGGAAACTTACCTAAGAGACAGGTAGAACTTGAAGCATGGATTGATGACATCATTGATGGTGAGAAATATTGAAAGAGATGTGCCGAACCAGATGGATAGACGTCGTGAAGCCTTGCAAATTTTTCTGACTTACTATTTCTAGTAATCAGTTGTCTAGAGCTATTGCTAATAGTTCAGCAACCCAGTGGAATCGAGATTCCCGAACTGATGCTCAATCACTCCAACTAGTTCTGTCTCAGTTTTCTTTTATTGTGGCTTTGGAAGCTACACATAGCGTTTTAGCTTATATTCAAGGGCTGATTGTGAATCTTCAGGATAAGGTGTGGATATAGCGTATGCCTATCATGAAGTAAAGAATGTAAAAGGTGTTCTTCATGGGTCAAGGTCAAATGTGAATTCATTTCATAGTCGAATCTACACAAGAGCTCTTAAAATGGCTGGAATTGTTGGTGTGGAGGAGTCGAGACCTAATAAACAGCAACATCATCCAAATATCCAGACACAGAATTGTAATGATTATTTTTCTGTCTAAATCTCACAATTCCCTTGCTGGACTACCTGATCACTGAGCTTGACACCAGGTTTGATGAAGCTTCATCTCATATAGCTGAGTTCATGCTATTACTTCCATCAGCAAACACTAGTGTAGCATCCATAGTGACACACTCATTTGATTCTCTTTGTGGTTCTATGAAGATGATTTAGCACTTCTACCAGCTTCTGATTTTGAGTTTGAAATGTGCAAACAAAAGTGGGAAAGTCAGACTCAGCTGGCCTCCGGGCTAGATACCCCCAAAAAGCCCTACAACATACAGACAAGGATTTGCCCCCTAACATTTACATACTTCTGCACATCATGGACTCACTTCCTGTTATCAGCTGTGAATGTGAACGATCTATTAGCATGCTAAAATTGATAAAAACACCACTCCAAAGCACAATGGGGCAAGAAAGATTGAATGAGTTAGCAATGTTCTACTATTGTCAGGATATAGACCTTACTCCTGAAGACGTTGTCAATGAATTTGCTCTATATCATCCCCGACACATGTATCTGTAACACAGCAATTTGTGTACTTTACCTTCATAATATTGAGTTACATCAACAGGGTAAATATCACATCCACTAAATTATTTAATATATTAACATGCCTAAAAAGAAAGGAAACAAGAATTTACCATTGTACACCACATTAATAAAACCTGTTATCTTGAGTTCCAAGTATAATACAGCAGTCTAGTCTTGGTGTACATTACGTAGGTCTATACAAATGGTAAATTTTCTTTCCTATCATTTTTGGTAAGTCTATCGATATATATTTTTTGTTTGAAAAATAACATTTTTTGTCTTCCTAATGAACTTGCAGTTAACACAGCACTTTTATTTGACCAGCTTAATTTTTCTCACTCAATGTTTCATTTCGATGCTCTATCCTTCATCTGGCCTTCATCAGGAATAAACATTGAGGGAGTAGATTTAAATTGATTTTTGAGAAAGTGTTTACATTCTTTGTTTAGGCAATCAGTCTATTTTTGGAAGTTGATCAGAACTTGCCAACCATCCCTATTGTCTCTCAGTAGTTTCATTTTCTTTATAATCACCAACTGATGAAGGATAGAGCATCTAGTCAAAATGTCGAGTGAATACAATTTGAAGTAGATTATTGAGAAGGTGATTATAAATGTCAATTGAGAGTTCATTGAGATTTTCATTTTCTTTGTGCTTGCATTTGTTGGCTCAATTTTAAGAATGTCTGGAAGGAGCCATTGTAGTGTTGATTGTATTCATCTTTATTTAATATTTCCTATATTAGGATGCCTGAAATGATCTAAAATAGCGCTTACCATTCAAGAAGAAACAGTACGTATTTTACTGAATTGAGAAATGGAGTAGTGTCTAGTAACCCCAAACCATGGTACCCCCTGACAATGCTGAATACCTCATCTAGGCTGAACTCTGAGTGCAAGACTAAACTGGCATCACAGGAATGTAATTGTAATGTGTTATTGTGACTATATTTAGCGAGGACTTATATTACACATGGCTGCTGCATTATAAAAGCACCTCGCACGTGATTCACGCTCGGTTTGGTCATGCTTTCTGTTCTGTACAAGTCTTGAATGTAAGCTATAATAGAACTTTATATGATGCTTCTCATAGCTCTAGATGGCAAGTGTTGTGGACCAGTACCCTGCCCTAGCACCAACCAGAGTTAGGTCCATAACAGTTGGTGGCAGCAGTCTCAGACGAACTTAACCTGAGAAGGTGAACATACAGTCACTCAACAGTGCTAACGGAAATGTCTTACGCAGCAGGAAGATGGACAAAGACATCAGCGAAGTTGGCAGAATCCGACAGACAGAAGGTCGAGTTCGAGGACACAATAACTGACAGTGTGACTTACACCCAAGAATATGCGGAGGAGGTGGAAAATATGGAAGAGAAAGAATACCACAGATCACAGGAACATCAGTATATGAACGAGGAAAAAGACTCAATACTGGTTGGAGGACCATAACAAGATCAGAAGCAACGAGTGTCAGAGATAACTCAGCTCCTAGCATATTAGCTAAAACAGAATGAGATAGAAAGCAGAAGAAGGGAGGAGCAAGCAGAAGAGGAAAGAAGGAAAGAAGATCAGCGGAAATGGGCAGAGATGTTGAGCAGCATGAGACTAGAGCATCAACAGAACCTAGGCTGTCACCCAGTCACGAGAGTTCTACACTGGTGGTCCCTCAACTCCCACCAATGAAGGAGGATGACCATGATATTGCATCGTTCCTGGCCAAGTTCCAATGCCACATGGAAACATTTGAGGTACCTCGACTCTGGACTGGACATCTCTCTATGGCCTCAACAGAGAGAGATGCACTGGAGGCCGTGGATCTGATGACACCAGCAGTGAGGAAGGATTATGATGAAGGAGGAACTATTAGCACACTTTCTTGTCACTCCAGACACTTACAGGAGGCATTTAGCAGAACTCAAGAAATCAAGCACCGACTCTTGCGTGATGCACCTCTGGAGAACACAGAGGCTAGTATACCCAGTGGACGGCAGATTGCGAGACTCTACAGTAGCTCAGAGACAAGTTTATAGGAGAGAGACTGTTGCAGGAGATGCCTCATTAGCTATCAAAATGGGTGAGAGACAGAAACCCCAAGACGGCACAAGAGATTGGGTAGCTCGCAGACACCAACTTGTACAATCAGAGAAGCCATGCTGGATACCTCCACATAAGGATACTTGGATGCTCAGACAAAGACCAGGGGAAGACCCAAGGAAGGTGTCAGGGAAAATGAGAAGGGATGAACCCCAGCAGTCCATGCTAGGAGGAAGTTCTCAGCCTCAGACATATCAATTAGCGGACCAGACCAAAGGAGAGAATAAACCTCATTGGACTGACCACAGGGACATACCTAAGTATGACCCAGTAAGAGGACCCAGGTGTTTCTCTAGTGATGAGTTTGGGCACATTGCCTCTGTTGGTCCCAAGAGAGCACAAGCAAACATGGCACAGACAGGCCCCCTTGCAGCCATTCTCCCAGGAGAATGATCGAAGGACAGCAGGTGCAGAGGATGCTTGTGGATACAGGGGCGTCCAGGACCATTGTCAGGAGATGTTGGGTACCCCCAGAGTGGATCAGAGCTGATAAGTTATGTGTTTTTTCTTATTTCAGGCAAGAAGAGGCACTACCACTGTGGCTGATATGTGTAGAGGATGTCCAACATGCCAAAAGACAGCCAACCGCAAGAAGACACTTGTACCGATGCCTGTCATCGATCAACTCTTCCATTGTGTGGCTATCGACCTGGTGGAAGAGTCATGGTCTTGGAGGTCCTGGTGAAGGCGGGTCTACCGTATGACGCTCTACTAGGCCAAGACATACCCTTCTTATGGAACCTGGGCCACCATCTGGAACAGATTCGTAGGAGCAGTCCAGACACGAGAGCAGAAATGTCAAGAACAAAGACGGAGAGAGGAGGAAGATGTAGCTGACAAACACAGTCAAGCAGATGTGACCGCTATGCAGTTGAGCCAACCAGCCGAGATGGAGTGGCTGCAGGAGACTATACAAGGGGAGGATTTCCAGAAGGTTACTCCACATCCTAGGCTCACCAGGGAGCAGAAAAGATGCCAAAGTAAGCCTTTTTCAACTTTAACTATGTCACTCATCCCCTAGACGGTGGCAAGGAAAAGATGAAGGAGGTAGCAAGGTAACCAGACCCTAGCTGAGGGCTCAGGCAGACCAGGAGGATAGGAAGTTCTACTCCAAGCAAGGATTGCTGTATAGGAGAGTGGAGGGAAAGGTTGACATTGACGGAGAAGACCAACTTATTCTGCCAAAGGAATACAGGGAGCTAGCCCTAAAGACTGCACACATTATACCACAAGAAGACCACTCAAAGAATACTGAAGAAATTCTTTTGGCCCGGAGTCCACCAGGATGTGGCTGATATGTGTAGAGGATGTCCAACATGCCAAAAGACAGCCAACCACAAGAAGACACTTGTACCGATGCCTGTCATCGATCAACCCTTCCATCGTGTGGCTATCGACCTGGTGGGCCCTCTCCCTAGGACCAAGGCCGGACACCGGTACATTTTAACTGTATACCAGATATCCAGAGGTGGAGCCTCTGATGAAGACAGATAGTCGCACGACAGCGGAGGTGCTACTCACCATGTTTTCCTGCTATGGACTGCCCTGAGAGCTACTATCAGACTGTGGGGCCAAACTAAACAGCTCCAACATGAAGGAACTCTACAACCTCCTGGGAATTCAACCTCTAAACACCAGCCCGTACCATCCCCAGACTGATGGGATACTGGAACGTTTTCATAGCACCCTGAAGTCAATGTTAAAGAAGATCATGCACAAATTCGATGCTCAGTGGGATCGTGCCTTACCATACATCTTGTTTGCATATCAGGAGGTACCAACTGAGTTTGCACCCTTTGAGTTACTGTTTGGGAGGTGTGTCAGGGGACCCCTTGATGTATTAAGAGAGAGTTGGGAGGGAATGCATACTTCCAGTGGGAGAGTACTAACCTACATCCACAAGATACAGGAACAACTGCAGCAGGTGCATGAGATGGCTGGAGAGCAGGAGACTGCCCAAAGCAGAAATGAAGCGCTGGTATGACCGTATAGCCAGAACCAGAACTTTCTGCCAAGAAGACCAGGTGTTAGTACTCATGCCATCTGAGACCCATAAGTTGCTAGCGGAATGGCAGGGACCATATTCAGTCGAGGAGAAGATCTCTGATGTCACCTACCGTGTCAGGATTCCCGATAGAAGGAAGCAGAGTCGAGTCTTCCATGTGAATGCCATAGCAGAGTCTGATGATTGAAGCAGAAGGCCCTGCAGATGCTCCCTCTGAGTTGACAGTTAATAGTTGGGAGAGAGAGACTGAGTTGAAGAGACCGAAGATTGATGACAGCTTAAGGGGGGGCTATGCCTCCAAAATTCGAGATTTTTTTTCTCCCTTTTCCCCCCCCCTTAACAATTTTTTCCCCCATGTAACAGATCAAGAAACTACAAAGAGGACACATCTTGCATGATATTTGCCCTAATTTGGTCTATATGTTTCTCATTTCCCCCCAAAAATCTTGTTTTTTTGCCGTAAAGCTCATAACTTTTCTACACACTTCACCCAAAATAGATAATTTTTATATCACCGGATAGCCCTTCTAATTATCTGTCTTTTGTATGTGCCAAAATTGTGAGTACTCTAAGTATTAGCAAGTTATGGTGATATGAAGTGGTGAGGTTTGGGCTTTTTTCTGGTGTTTTCCAGTTGCCAAAGCGGTGGCCTGCCAGTAAAAAACCACTACATTTATTGATAATCGGTTCACATGTTGCAGATATGGGCCTTCTCTATCAGTTGACAAAATCTGGGACTTTGGTCTTGTTAATTAGTACAGTTATGAATTGTACTGCAAGATAGATCAACTTATTTAGGGATCTTGATGTATCTTCCGAGAAAATATGTCTGCAGAGACATTCAACATATCATTAGGCCAACTTATTTAGGGATCTTGATGTATCTTCCCAGAAAAGATGTCTGCAGAGACATTCAACATATCATTAGGAACAAAGCATAAGGAAATAGGGAATAAAATGACCTGCATATACAACAAAAGTTATGGCAATTTATAATACTTTGGTGGTGCTGACGTACGTTCCCCCCCCCCCCCCCCCCACACACACCCCTGGCGACTACACATGAAATCAGTTCAAACTGTTGTTGCATCTATCTACTTGCTATTTCCAAAGTTTTAGAGACATAGGATGCTTCTTTCAAAGTTATGGTGGATCTACTTCATCATACATTTCTTTGACATGCACAAACATTCAGCTGTAAAGGAAAATTCCTTAACAATTTTCATCATATTTTTCTTTCTTACATGTAGATATAGGCACAGAAAAACCCAAGAGTCACGGAAGTAAAAAAAAAACAGATCAAGGAATTGCTAAAACTTGTAAAAGAACATATTTTGTCAAGTTATTTCAGTGCTAACTCAAACATTTCGTTTTCCAAACTTGGAATGCTTATTCCCACAATTAATGGAAATATTTCTTGTTGCGAGAATAACTTTAAAACCGTTTGCTAATTTTTTTGGCTATGTATGTCATTTTAGAGCTCTTTTAGTACGCTGTGATAACCATGAATCAGATTTTTGTTTACTGCAAGGATTGCCAAGAGATGGTGGTTAGAAGAGGTGCCCTCTAGTTTTTATCTGTTTTTCAAACTCTGTAAGTGTGTAACTAATCAACATGACAACACATGGTAACTTTGCTCCATGGATATCACTGAGACACTCCTTAGCAAGCCACACACCAATTATGAGTAAATGACTTCAAATCGTTAGGCAGCTAGGTCTGCCACAAATATCTTGGAGTCACCTCGATGTTTCTGCATGTATCTTCTGAGAAAATTATGTATATAGAGGTATTAACAGTTTATAAAAACAAACACAGAATAATAAAGACTTTGGTATGATAAATACTTGTGTAGACGAAAGAGAAAAAAAGTTATGACAATTAGAAATAGGTACAACTATTATGTGGTTTTGACGCATAGTCCCCCCTTAAGAGAGGCACAACGAGAAGACCTCCAGAAGTGTGAGCACAAGTTTAGGGGAACTTTCCAACCGCAGGCGGGAAGAACAACCCTTACCCACATATCCATCCACACAGGAGATTCCCTACCTGTCTAATCTCCTTCCTACAGGCTCAGTAGGCATAGACACTCAGAAGTTCAGAGTCAGATCCATGATCTACTTGAAGCAGGGATCATTAGGCCATCAACCAGCTTCGCCTATCGTATTGGTTCCGAAAAAGGACGGTAGC
Source organism: Cladorhizidae sp. MBARI D1340-BT2 (assembly GCA_028752905.1). Lineage (NCBI taxonomy): Eukaryota > Metazoa > Porifera > Demospongiae > Poecilosclerida > Cladorhizidae > Cladorhizidae sp. MBARI D1340-BT2. Next base: position 27,547,530 of record JAQNBH010000010.1, read on the forward strand.
ACCCGGCTATGTGTCAATTACAGAAAGCTGAATGCAGTAACCAGGCCCGACCCATACCCCATGCCTAGGGTGGACGATCTGCTAGATGGTCTTGGACGGGCACAGTGTATTTCGGCCCTTGATCTTTGGAAAGGGTACTGGCAGATCCCAGTCGAGGAGGGATCTCAAGAGAAGACCGCCTTCGTGACCCCGCTAGAGAAATATGAGTTTACGGTGATGCCCTTCGGTCTTGTGTGTGCACCGGGCATGTTCCAGCATCTCATGAATACGTTGCTGACGGATGTCATGGAATATGCTGAAGCATATATGGATGATGTTACCATTTTCAACGTCACCTGAGAGGACCATGTCGAACACCTGCATCAAGTGATGACCCGGTTGCAGAGAGCTGGACTGACAGTTAACCTTGCCAAGTGTCAGTTAGGAACAAGAGATTGTGAGTTCTATGGTCACTGGGTCGGCAGAGGAAGAGTGAGACCAATCCCGAGCAAGGTGAGAGCTGTTAGGGAGTTCTCCAAACCAGTCAAGAAGAAGGATATTCGTTCATTCTTAGGCCTTGCGAACTATTATCGGAGGTTTGTACAGGGATTTTCAGAAGTTGCAGCCCCGCTGCATGAGATGATGAAAAAGGAATCACCCAACCGAGTAGTCTGGATGCCAGATCGAGAGACGGCATTCAGAAATCTGAAGGCAGCATTGGTATCTGAGGCCATACTCATTAGCCCAGATTATGACAAAACCTTCATTCTCCAGACAGACGCTTCTGGTACAGGCCTGGGTGTGGTGATTAACCAGAAGAATGAGGAAGGTGAGGACCAACCTATTGCCTTCCACTCAAGGAAACTACTACCGAGAGAGAGACGTTATTCGGCAGTAGAGCTCGAGTGCCTTGCAGTCGTTGAAGGTGTGAAATACTTCAGGGTGTACCTTAGTGGAGCACCATTTGAATAACCCGATCACAAGACTCTCGCCTATCTACAAAAGTTTCGAGATGTGAACAGCAGGCTAACACGCTTTGTTACCCACTATTGAGAATTTTTTTTTTTGTTGATCATCTATGCCAACTATTAAGTCTAGCATTCATCGTTGGCTCATACTGAGGTACTCGTCATATGGCATGAATGCAAGGAAATATAAGCTCCAAATTGCCTCCTCCAGTCCATTCAAACAGATTGCATTCAAATATGAGCCACACTAAATGCATGGCTTGGGTCCCACACTCAGGTAGTTTTGTGTTTATGCATTTTTAACTTCTAAAATCCGCATGATCAGAAATGGTGGTATTTCCAGGATAAATAATTGTTTTCTAAAGGTTAGTTGCTTTTCTAAGACTGTGTACAATATGATGGTAAGCTATGCTTTCACTTCACCTGTATCATATCATGTTGCAATAAACTGCTTCAAAATATTCACAATATCAACATCAACTCACATTCTATATGCATTGAATGTTTACTTTGACCCAATTATGAACTTCATCCAAAATTTGCAAATTATAACCCCCAATATTCAACAACAAGTATACTCTCCAACAATGTCAATAAATGAGGAGGAGGAACAAATTTTACCAAGAGATTGTTAGAGACCTCGCATTGTGAAAAAAGTCTCTCTTAGCCTCGATCTAACTTTCATAATCTATTCTGTAACATAATCAAGTAAAGGACTTCAAATATAGCACACCAATTCATTGCGATCAATGTTTTGCAACCAATGCAAGATCATACCTCATGTCTATTTGAGCATAGGGTAGTTTATAATGCTCATATTATGATGTTTGCAATATCACAAAAATGGCAGATTGCTACACCATTCAACGTGTGGCACAAAATGAGTCACCATTTACCAACACATAACACTGTCTGACAGAAACATATTATGATACGAGTTATCATGTAGCATACCACCTTGTAACATTTAGAATCACTGCATTACACAATCTAACATGCTAATAATCACTGTCTTACTCAAGATCTCACTAGAGACTCTTCCATCACTTGAATTATATCCTCTGAGGGCAAACGAATCCAAGAATTTCAAGACGTGCCCACCAGCTTTAGAATCAGCTTCCTGAGGTAACACATAAGAATAGATGCAACTACATACTGATACCAATTTGTGATCTAATTTTTAAGCTGCTCTTCTTAGGTAGTGCCTAGTAATTTAATTTTGTCCTGATAATGAGTTAAATCCCCCCCCCCCCACCCCCACCCCTGGATAGCATATGAGTTTTCCATTCTCTGAACATCTACGGCTTATCATGATCTTACAACGATCAGTACCTAATTATAATAATTTGTAACATGCGAACATTCTTCTCATGTGATAATCATGTGTTGCTCATGTGATGTACTGGAAAGTATAGCACACTCACCTTTGATATGTTGATATTGGTATCTGCAGCAGTTTCAATCACAATCTAGAAAGCAAAGATGAAATCAGGTATTCACTGGTCCAATATCATTTGTTCTGGTATACGGGACGACCTGGTTTTATTTTTAATGTCATAGGTATTTAATGCTTCATCCATTGTCAATAATTTTGGATAACGCATTCTGTGTGATTTCCAATGATATTACCATAGTGGTGTTGCAATAAACCATTGCTAAATTCCTTGCAGTGACACCAAGGTCATTAAAAAAACACTTACAAACCACTTTACATTCTAACTGATGGTCGTCTAAATTTACCATTTCTGTTGCTACCACATATAGAGTGATCACTTTCTAATTAAAAACAAACAAATACAACCCATTACTGGTAGGGGAAGAGAGCACATAGACTGAAATGTATCTCGATTGTTCATTGCTCTATTAGTATACTCTGACTGGCTATCCTGCAACAAACACACACACATACACCTCCAATTACCCAGGAAAGAATTATGCTTTGATCTGAGCTCTCTTTTGCTTAATTTCATATATAGATTCTATTCACTGCTAGATAGTTTAGGCCTACCAAGAACAGCCTTATTGATCTCTTCATTCTCTCTATGTCTTTGTTCTGAAACAGGCAATGTCGAGAGAATTATCTCTTAACATTTATTTGCTCAGTGTCTGGACTTCATCATGGTTCAAACCAGGCTCTCACATGCAACAAGCGACTTATTCTCATTTTCCATCTCTCAATTTGCCATCTGGCAGCCCAAAATCATTATCAATAATACCGCCAACACTTTCCTAGCAGTATACCAGACACCATCAATTCAGCTCTGATAGTGTTCTGATTTTAGCTTAGCAACCCAACGATAAGGACTAGGGATTTCCCAGCTTCTAGAGTTATATTTGGGAATTCGCTGATCAATTCAGCTAGTAAAAAATGGCCCGAGATACAACAGATAGCATATTGAAACCATCACATGGTGTCTAAACTGATAAATGGGTTATAGCCAGGATGAGTACAACATTCCTGTATAGCTCAATATAAAAATGATTTTATGGTTCAGTCAATGACTCAATCTGTATTGACCTTGTGTGATGTTGATTTAATGACTTCTCCCATAGAATCATTGTCAACCAAGTTAGCCTGTCTCAATGGGGTATTATGTTAGTCCATCAACTATATGGTTACATCAAATGTATGACAACTCAGTGTGATGTGAATCCAATGTATTTTGAATCCAGTGTTTTTTAATGTGGTGGGAGTGTATGGTTAGAGTTTGACAAGGAAAAATGTATACCGAAGCAGATGCCTGAGAACGCCTATTGCAAACAACAAAATGTTTACCATATTTGATAGGAGTTTCAAACTCCCATTACCACACCCATCCAATTCCAGGTATAGTATGCACAAACCTAGTACATTGTCTCTTACATACATTACTAATTGTTTGGGGGAGGGTTCCATTGTACGCACTTATCAAGTCATCCAGTTTCTTCTCGGGATCACCTTCATTGAATAGTTTTGATATCAATTCTGTACACATCCTTAAAATATTCAGACCGTAGCAATTTTTTATAATCACTATACATATAAATTATTCCTCCATATTAAATAAACTCTATAGGTAATGTTTATCCATGTATAATATTATTCCATATCAAATATTATTCCATATAGCTAACAAACTTGAAATAAAATGGGTATCTATATTAGCACTTTTTTGATAATGACCCACTCTTGTTCTGGTTCTAGTCTCTAGTCTACATTATTAAATGTGAATATTGCTTTTTGAAGGTTTGACCAAGATTAAGAATGGAGACGAGAAAGATTTGAAATGGTAACCGAATGGGTCAGCAAATGACATAATTATGCTAAGTGATATGCAATCATATAAGCATTAGCTCTGACCACTAGTCATTGAAAAACAAAACAAGTGTGGAAGCTATAGGGCTTATAATAAAATAATGATAAGGCTAGGAGTTCTGAAAGGAAAAACAAAACAAAAACAAACAAACAGAAAAACAAACTCCCAAATGAGTCAGCTATCTCATCTGCCTAATGTTATTTGTAGGCTTGCCTCTGTGGATAAAGTCTGCTCTTATCTGCAAGTTATAGGTTTGCCTCTGTGGTCAGGCTGACTAACTTCTACAATATCTTTCACCCGAGTTGAATGTCTCAAGAAAGGTGAAGGTTAGTGCTGTCACTATGTTATATCTTCTATGTAGACATAGTATGATGTAGTAAATTGGTTAAAGCAAGCCATTTTTGTGCTCACTAAGAAAAGAGAGGTAGTTGTAAGGGCCTAATTTGTTTGCATTTACTGAACTTTTTGGTTGGATAAAAAGAAATAAATAAATAATATGTCAACATCTTCAGAGAGTGGCAGAGAGAACTTTCACGTCTATGTAAATTATTAGTCCTGACCTGAGAACACAATAAATTAAACTGGGCTCTCCTTCTGCAGATATCACACAGAAATCCCAAGCTCCATGCCAGAAAGGTGATACAGTCACACATGCAGTTCTATACATAAACTATTAGGCCAGTGTAAAATAGGCTGACATTTGAAAATCTACCAAACTAAAGTGCTTTCCAAATCAACTTTACTTGAAAAAGGCAGTAAGAAATTTGTGAGTGTTCCAACGAGAGTTTACTATCATATTAAATAATCACTCAGTATTACTTAAAGTTATCACCAGTCTAAAAATCAACAGTGAAAACTAAAAAGCCACCAAGAAAACAGTACAAATGCAAAAATCACCAATCTAGAAAAATAACAATTGCTTTGTAATAATTGTTGACAACCTTGGAGGTCTTGATTTGTTGAACTTTTTATCCCTAATGTTTTGCTCTGCATTTTTTGTCATGCAATTTTAGGAAGTACATGCTACACTACTAGCATGCTACTGCAAAAGAAAAAAGATGCACCATCTTTCTTTCCAGCTACTCTACATAACATTAATCTTTGAAAGATAAAATGTGACCATTGCATACAGGATGACATACCCTTTACTCCAGGTGCAGTTACCACTGATATTGGAGTGAACATGGTGGTAGGAATGTTTAGTGTGGTTACCACCATAGTAGTAGATATTATACCATCTTGACGGGGTGTGGTTACATCTGCTGGGAGCATTGTCAGCACTTCTGTGGGTGTAGCTACCACTATTGGAGGTGTGACCAATACTGTTGTGGGTGTGATCATTATCATTGCAGATGTGTTCACAATTGTGGGGATGTTCATCATGCTGTCCATCAATGTTGTAGTGAGCTCAATCTGGTTACGGGGGTTGTCATCACTGTTAGAGGTGTATGGATATACAAGTTGTAGCATAAACATCCTCAGTATTAGTGTATTTTAAGACTGCATATAGCCTACCAGCAAAATTGGAACCATTCTTGCTACTCCATATGCAGGGGGGGAGGAACAGGGGGGCGGAGGGGGCGGCCGCCTGACCAATATTTTGGACCAACTGTATCTTGTGTTAATAATTATGGAACTGGTGCATTGTTTACTTAAAATAGTACTATTTGACCTTACATGTGGCCCGTCACTATATAGCTGTATTTAAAATAACACCCACTTAACCAGTTATTGATCGTTACATGAGATGATGATGTCAATGAGGGACTTGTTTAATGATGCATGCAATGCATGTGCACTGCCAGAGCAGGTAAGCACTGAGCACATGGCAATCATTAGCTTTGATTTCTAGGATTGCAGGACAGTCTTTCTCTGCGTGTAATCAGTCACCATGGCTTCAAATTCTGCCTCACTGTCAGCTAACACTAGCTTTCCAGAGCAGTTCCAAACAAGAAATAGTTTTAAGTTCCCAAAGAAGAGATATGGAAAATATGAAAGATCATTCAGAGCTGAGTGGTGTCAACAGTATTCCTGGCTTCATTATGATGTACCACTTGATTCCGCTTTTTGTTACCTATGTATGAGGGCTGAACATGAAGGAAAGTTCTTGCAAAGCACTAAGAGAGAGCCATCCTTTCTTAGCAATGGTTACACAAATTGGAAAGAAGCAACATCCTCATTAAACACCAGACCAGTGCCTGTCATCTGGAGGCACTTGAAGCTGTAGTCACACTCCCCAAACAGATCATTGGTGATATTGGTGAAGTATTGAGCAAAGAAAACCAGGAAGTGAAGGCAGTCAATAGAAAAATGCTTTTAACTTTTTTCGAGAATATTAAGTTCCTTGCTCGCCAGGGATTGCCACTAAGGGGTAGTTATGGCCAGGAGACTGAAAGCAATTTTATCCAACTGTTACTCGTGCGAAGTTTAGATCGTCCCGAAATTCTTGCATGGATTGATAAGAAAACCAACAAGTATACTTCGCATCATATTCAGAAATAATGTCTGCAGATTATGGCAAACAAGATTATCCGGGAGGTGAGTCAAAACATTCGTGAGAGTAACTGCATCACTATCATGGCTGGTGAATGTACTGATATAGCAATTCACTATTTGCATTAGGTGGGTTGATGATGATCTTCAACATCATGAAGATTTCATATGTCTCTATGAAGTAAACAGCATAGATTCCGACACTCTCTTCCATGCCATCAAAGATACTATACTTCGGATGCCAGGTCTCAGTATCTCTCAGTGCCGAGGCCAATGTTATGATGGTGCATCTAATATGAGTGTCATCAGGAATGGTGTATCAGCAAAGATACTTTCGGAGGAAAAGCATGCAGTCTACACACACTGCTATGGGCATGCTCTAAATTTGGCTGTCAGCAGTGCTATAAAGCAATCCAAGGTGTGCAATGATGCCCTAAAAACAGCTTTTGAGATTTGTAAGCTGATAAAGTATTCTCCAAAGCGAAATACTGCGTTTGATAGAATAAAGCTTGAAAATCGTGATGAAGATACTCCCATGGGCATAAGAAAATTTTGCCCTACCCGGTGGACTGTTCGAGGTGAATCGATCAGCAGTATAATTGAGAAATACACCATTTTAAATCAGTTGTGGGATGAATGTTTAGAGAAAAGATTAGACCCAGATGTAAAAGGAGGAATAATTGGAGTGAAAACACAAATGGCAAAGTTTAATTTGCTGTTTGGTCTGCATCTCAGGGATCGCATCTTAAAGATTACAGATAATTTGAGCAAGACATTGCAAACAGAGTCTCTGTCTGCATCAGAAGTGCAATTTATTGCGAATCATACAGTCAAAACCTTAAAAGCAATGAGGAGTGATGAGATGTCTGAGCTATTTTATAAGCATGTTCAATGTTAATGTGTTCGCACACACGTTGAAGAGCCCTCATTGCCAAGGAAAAGAAGAGCACCAAGCAGGTTCGAAGTGGGTGAAGGAGATGGTTACCACAGTCCTACAGTTGAAGATCACTATCGCAAGCTCTATTTTGAAGTACTGGATTTTGCTATTTCAAGCATTCAAGATCGTTTTGATCAGCCAGGGTATGCTGTCTACCAGAACCTTGAGTAAGTGTTAATGAAAGCAGTTAATAGAAAGGACTACTCAACTAACTTGCAAGCTGTCATTGACTTTGATGGTGATAACTTCAATGGGAGTGAGCTTTCAACACAATTGCAAGTCTTCAGTTCAAGCTTTCCCAGGAATGAACAAAGCAAGATTATCACTCTACACGAAATTCTACATTTTCTGCAAGGTCTCTCTAAAGGTCAAAGGGTTTTTTACAAGCAAGTTTGCTGGATAGCCCATCTGATCCTTGTTTTTCCTTCTACAAATGCGGCCAGTGAAATAAGCTTTTCTGCTATGAAGCGAGTGAAGACCTACTTACGTAGCACAATGAGTCAACCAAGGTTGAACCATATTATAACTCTAAATATCTACAAGGATATGTTGGATAAAGTAGACCTTACCGATATTGCCAGTGAATTTGTTTCTGGTAGTGAACACAGACTTCGAATCTTTGGTAGCTTTAAATAAACTCATGACTCACTGTAATTTATTAGTATTCCTTTGTCATTGAAAGTAGTTCTGTTTTCATGTTCTACCTAAATTTTTTGCCGGACCAATACAAAATAGCTTCCTCTACCACTGATATGTGCAGCAAGAGTTTGGTTGGAGGTAAGTCACACATTGTAATGTTCTCATTATACATGAATATGACAGCAAACAATACTACTACTACTATAAGCAGTGTGTATGTGTGCCTGTGTGTGCATGTGTAAATGTGTGTGTGTGGGTGTCGTTGTGTATGAGAATATGTCTGTCTGTCTGTCTGCTTGTGTGTCTCTCTGGCTCGCTGTGTGTGTGTTTGAGTATGTGTGTGAATGTGTGTGCGTGAGAAAGAGAGAGTCTGTGTTCTGACAGGGGTTATAATAAAAATAGAACAGTATATATAAATTACAACATAACCCAGCATAACCACCCTCACAAGAAGTATGTGAACAATTGAATCTTTCCTCAGATAAGGTCACATATGCATAATTTCAGTAGCACTTTTAATTTAATTTTTAATTCTACTTGGATGCAATTTTTGAGAGAATACTTCAGGAAATTGCTCATGAGACTGGAAAGTAAGTTCTACATGCATCATTGCATTCTCCATGGCTACTGTAACACTGTTGAACTCAGTCGCATATTTTTGGTATAGGTGTTGATAACTGTTGTACAACAATGGGAACTGCTCACATCTTTTGTTTGTAATTAGGACGCACATATTTCCTTTGGTTACTTATCTACTTTGTAATATCTATGTATAGATTTGTATGTTGTATCCAGGATGTGTTGTATCCAGGATGCAGGGGCCCTTAAAAAGAGAGAGAGGAGAACCCCAATGTTTTTGGATTGTGTTGTATATTGTATCTAAGAAACTATCCTCAACCCTTGTCAATTGTAACTCATCTCGGCAGGTATTACAGCTACAGACACACAGAGTTCTTCAAAGTATTAGCAATATCGATCTATAGACTGGAGTTGCCAATATTTTAGCTAGCCTACTACTATCAGTCTAGCAAGATTGTGTTTTAACCTACTTCTTTTGTAGAATTTGTTTGCTAATTAGGCATCTGTTAGAGAGCTAGCTCTGGTAATGTAAAGTGCGTAGCTATCTATTTACTGAAGTTTAAGCTAGCAACAAAGAGTATCATTTCCAAGAAAAATTGTCACCTCTTCTGAAAGCTGGGAAGTACATCAAATATCATGGCTGTCTGAGAGACCATTAGAGCTGAGAGACATTGTTAGCTTTTTTGACGTAAATGTTTTTAGCAAATAACCAGTGTCACCCTGAATTTTAGCTATAGATAGACCAAATACTTGTTCTACTCCAAATTTTTAATTTTTACAGGTTATGAACTTAATTAGCTGATAGACCTAAAGATGTTGTCGTTGTTGAAAAAGCCATAATAAGTAGCTAGTAACTGGTTTTAGACTATAGGTGGTAGTTAAAGACCGCCAAATCATCTTGAGAATTTTATTTTCATTTTCTAGAGTTTCCCTTCAGATTAATCAGGATTTGAAAGGATGCACTTCAGGCATCTTCTAACAAGCTATACCACAATAACTTCCATTTCCCATACCCATGCCTCCCATTGTGTCTGGAGCAGTCATACTGATTCCACTTCCTAAAAAAGCAATCCATCCTGATCCATCCTCATCTTCTTCATCACTCCCACTCCTATCACAGTAGCTATCACTACTTGTACAGTACCCTCACTTTTACTTCGCCACATCAGTTTCCATACTCACTATCATTTGCACCCACTTCTCTCCTTAATATGCAAGCCATTTTTGTCGTCAAAACCAAGAAAATACAACTGCCAAGTGGTTTTGTTTGCAGGAAAGTGGCAGTAGCTACTTACTTTAGCTGGCATATGCTAAGAACAGCCACAGTTATATATCATTATATGCAAGAATATAAGCATTAGCTCTGACAACTAGTCATTGAAAAACAAAACAACTGACACTCTCATTCCATAGTTTATGGCTATTACAGCAAGATCAGAAAAGTGTTGTTCAGTTAAAGTCGACCTTGTATATGTCTTTATCCTCCTGAGCAAACTAAATGATCGTTCTGCTTCAGCACTGGTGATAGGCAGAGTGCAAGCAATGACTAGTAAGCAATGAATGTTTTGGAAAGAGTCAGAGTCACAAGAGCTAAGAGCTAGGAGAAGATTGTTGGGGATGGTAGCCTCATCCTTACGCTCCCACAAATTGCCATCTTCTTAGTTCACTTTTGAGATTTTGAGAGACAAGGAACATGGAAGATCTTGTTCCCAGTACAGAAGGTCATCGATAGTTGAACACTCGGATTGCAGTTGAGCACTGAAGGCACAAGGCACAAAAGCATATGACTTTGTTTTCCCTCACCTTGAAATCTTTCCTCCAACTGGTTAATGAATGAATCCAGCACTGGTATAGCAATGACTCTCTTGTAATGCTCTTTTGCTGATTGACTTGGAGTGTTGCTTCGATTCCGTTGAATGCTTGTCTTTCTTGGAACACTCTCACTCACACCAATTGACTCAGCCAGTTCAAGTACCTCACAATACCACAAGCTAAAAATGGTGTGAATAGTCTTTATGGGGTTTTTCAAGCATTCAATCGCTTCAGTAACTTTGTTATAGGCCTCATATATATCTTGATCCTGCTTCTGAAGTTTTGAAGCAAGTATTTTCACTTCATCAAGAACATTCTTGGTGATTATAAAAACAGCAAGAGTTTGAAAAGAAGAGAGAGCAGCTTTCAGACCTTGTGCTTTCACTCTTGTCTCTGTATCCCAATTCCAGCTCCCATCTGATGAGCCTAAATTTGGGTAATCAGTAGGACACAAAATGGTATCTAAGAAAGTGATAAGTGGCTCATACATTTCAAAAACACTAAAGCATGAATGTCTCTCCACCCATCTTGTCTTACACATTCCTGGAAGCTTTCTTGCTTTTGAAGAAGGCAAGAATTCATTGACTGTAAGTTAAAAAAGGTTTTGCTCTTAGGGCTGTGAGCTAAAAAGAGGTGTGCTTCATTTATAACTAAAATCAAGTTTCATACTTCCTGAACAAGACATGCTCTGGCAATTGAAAGATTAAGGCAGTGTGAGTAGCAGTGTGGTACAGAGCTAGTGGGCTGACCTCCTTGACTTTAGATTGGACTCCTGCAATGCTGGATGACATCACAGATGCTCTATCATAAGCTTGCCCTCTAATAATTCTACAGGGATCTAAAGAAACTGAAGGACTAGAAACTGTTTCAAGAATCTTTCTTGAAATGGATGAAGCATTGGCTCGGTCCAAGTAGACAAAGCTAATCAGGCACTCCTTGATATGAGGATCAGTGGGAGAGGACAGATCAACATACCTAAAGCACACAGAAAGAATCTCTTGATTAGAATAAGGATCTGTGGCTTCATCAGCAATGATGGTGAAAGGCAATTTTTTTCTCAGATCTGTTCAGTTATATGCTCTCTAATTTTAGATGCATATAATTATGTGAATAACCTCATTTTGAATGGTCTTGCTGGTATATATACTTCGCGTTCTTTTAGCTGAGAGAAGGTATTTGTGTAGGAGCCTATCTGTCTTAGCCATAAGCTGAAGTGTGGCTACAAAATTGCCCCTGTTGACATCTTCATCTGAGAAATCCACTCTGTAGTCAGAGTGGCCTCTGAATGGTAGTGCTTGCTTTGCCAAAAGCTCTACTGCCAAAACTATCTGCTGGAGAACTTGCCTGTTCTCTTCAGATTTTTGGTTGCTCTGTTTCAATAGCTTTGTATCTATCCTTTCATCTGGTTAGTTAAAATTTCTGACAAAAAGGTCTATCCTCTCAGCTGCATGGTAATGCATTTGAGTCTGATCATGGCATACAAGTATACCATCCTTGCCAAGTGCTTTTGAGTAAGGTTTCTGGTATGGGGACAAAACTAACAAACCAGAACGATTGCCAACTCCAGAAACACTGCCTCTACCCAGCTGCTCTGGAAAAACTATACAATATCTGCAAAGACTACCTGCAAGAACAGTGCTGTATGAAAGCCAAGGAAATTGCACTAACCATCCAAGCTGGAAGAGGATACACTCCAGGTTTTTCCTAGTTTGGTAACCTGATGTGAATGAAGATGATCAGAAGAAGAAGGTTTGGAATGATGAGAAAGATATTGCTTCTTACGATCATCTGGGATATTATTTGCTAATGACCTAAGCTTATCCCAGTTACCTTGAGCGGCCTCAACTATTGTCCCTAAGTCCACCTGTCCACTAATTGACGGAACTACACTGAGTGATGTAGTCATCGTATCAATTGTTGCTGAGCATAACTGAGAAACAGTAGTTGGCATTGACAAGGAAGAGCTCGATGTAGTGGTTGTGACTGTGACTGTCATTGATGGTGATTGAACAAATAAATCTATATCAGTTGATGCACTAGAGTTACCATCATCAGCAGTCATTGACACAGGGATATGGTACCCAGACTCGATTCTACATTAATTAGAAGGCTATTATAAATTGAGCATTCAACTCTTAACCCTTATTGTGCTGTATATTGTATCTTACCTTTTAAAAACAGTGGTCTAGTAGTAGCCTACCAATTAAACATCTTACTTAATTGACCACTACAGTTGACTTTCTTAGTGTCAACACAGCAAACATTTATTTCAGGTATTTTTGTCAATTGAAAAGAGATCTTTGACACAATTGGATGAATGGATTCTGCTGGACAACATGAAATATTGTTGAGATGACCATAATTTTTACAAGTTAAAGGTTTGGTAGTTGTTGCTGCTGTATTGTTGACAATTTCATGCATTGCTGTTGTTAGTGATTGTTGTAGCAGTTGTTGATAAATATCATGATGGATTCAACTGTAAATATTTCCTCCCATTATCCAAGGCTAGATAATGATCAGTTTTTTCAATCGATGTTAAATGGTAATGAATTTTGAAAACATTTTCCATTGGGTGCATATGATCTGATCTCCAAACTTAGTGGATAACTAGAGTTAATTCAGAATTTTATGAAAACAAGAACAGTTAATTAAAACAACGTATTAATTTCACTGGTGATAGAAAGGAAACAAGGGTAAACCCCTATTGTATTGGTAAGCAAATAACTTATATTTTGTACGTTAAGCATACATATGAAAGCACACACTCCAAGACTATTACAAGTCGAAATCTCTACTGTCACGAGACTACACCAACGGTCACGAGGTAACTAGAATGTTCTAGAAGTCCCACTTGACCGCAAGTGCCTACAACAAGGACATACATATATAACCACAGGAAGGTTGATTGACAGTTACTACATTCCTCCCCCCTTAAAGGGGAGCATTGTTAGAGTTTCCCCCCAATTCTGAACATGGGCTTATAACGGTCAGGGGGTCCACAGTTTCTGGCGGAGTGCCGGTTTCGGCCAGGCAGGGAGCGAGGTTCCGGTTGTTTTCCTTCGTGTGGTGCTATGATTGCTCCTGTTGGTGGCAGGGAGTGAGGTTCCTTTGGAACATCGGAATTCTCTTGTCTCACTTCTGCGGGTCAAGTTTCCGGTTGATTTCCTTCATGTGGAGCTATGATTGCTTCTGTTGGTGAGGGTGATCCTGACATTGGGATGTCCCTACTACCTGTGGCTGGTAAGTCAGATGTGGTACGATCTTCCCTATTTGCATCTCCTTCCCCACCAGTTGTGGGTGAGTCGGATTTAGTTCCTCTCAGCCTAACATGGTCCAAATGCCTCCGTACCATGCGTCCATCCTCAAGTGTGATGATGAATGATAACGGTCCTCGTTTCTCTGTCACAATGCCAGCCAGCCCCAGGATGTCCCTGATGGGAAATTCCGCACCAACACCTCCTCGCCCACCTGCATTTCTCTAGCTCTGGCTGTTTTGTCGTGGTCATTCTTCTGTCTCTGCTGTTTTGTCGCTACTCGGGATGCTATGTCAGGGTTCAGGAAACTCAGAGGTGACCTTAATTGTCTATTAAACAACAATTCAGCTGGGGACACCCCAGTTGTGGTGTGTGGAGTTGTCCGGTAGTTGAAAAGGAACCTGGCTACTCTTGTTTCTAACGAGCCTGAGGTATTTCTCTTCATTCCCTCCTTAAATGTCTGGACTGCCCTTTCAGCTTGACCATTGGATGCTGGGTGGTACGGAGCGGTCAGTATGTGCTGAATTCCATTCCTTAGCATAAAATCCTGGAACTCTTGGCTCGTGAAAACTGATCCGTTGTCCGAAACGAATTTCACTGGAAGTCCATGTGTGGCAAACATTGTCCTCAATTTCTCGATTGTGGTTGTTGAGGTTGCTGCATTTACTATCACCACCTCCATCCATTTAGAGTGAGCATCCACTGATAGCATAAACATTTTTCCTAAAAAGGGGCCGGCATAATCAACATGTATCCTTGACCAGGGGTACTGTGGCCATTCCCAAGGCTGGAGGGGTGCATGGGGTGGTAAGTGTCTTGTTAGATGACATTGTTCACACTCCTTCACCTTTGTCTCCAGTTGCTGATCCATTGTTGGCCACCATACCCACTCCCGAGCTCTACTTTTTATGCGTGAGATGCCTGGGTGACCGGCATGAAGCATTACTGTGACAGTTGATCGTCCTGTTGGAGAAATTACCACCCTGCTTCCCCGTAGTATGCATCCATCCTGCACGCTTAACTCATCCTTTACGCGCAGGAATGGACCAAAGGTTTCCTTGTCCACCGTAGGCCAACCATTCAACAAATACTGTCTGACTTTGGACATCACTGGATCCTGGCTGGTCCATGCCTGTATGTTTTTGTAGGTTACTGGCGAAGTTTCCAGGTTCTCCAATAGCAAAATAGTTTCACCTGGTAGTGGAACTGTGGCAGGGAATTCTGGCAGTGGAAGACGGCTAAGCCCATCAGCATGGGCAAGGTCTCTGTCTGGGATATAGGTGATCTCGTAGTCGTATGCTCCTAGTATCAGAGCCCATCGCTGTAGCCTGGCCGATGCTAGTGGTGGCACCGGTCGGGTTTCTCCAAATATGTGCTGGAGTGGTTTGTGATCAGAGTGGATCGCAAATTTGATGGAACTTCTTAACTCCAAAGATTATGGCCAGTCCTTCTTTGTCCAGTTGGGAGTATCTTTTCTCTGCTGGGGCTAATGACCGAGATGCATAAGCCACTGGGTTTTCCCTCCCACCTGTTGCTTTCTGAGAGAGAACTGCTCCCACTCCGTATGGTGAAGCATCACAACTCAATGTCAATTCCTTAGCTGGGTCGAAATGTGCCAGTACGGTAGTTGAGGTGAGCTTTGCTTTTGCTGACGAAAAAGACTCCTCCTGATGTTTCCCCCAGCACCACCTTGTCTTCTTTTGTAGTAGCTGATAAAGAGGTGCTAAGGATGATGAAAGGTTGGGTAGAAATTTGCCGTAATAGTTTATTAATCCCAAGAATGCTTTCAGTAGTGACACATCCCTTGGGGCTGGGGCATCCATTACTGCTTGGATCTTCTGCCTGCTTGGCTTCAGACCTTCTGCTGTGATTATGTGCCCTAAATACTCAACTGATGGCAAGAGGAATGCACATTTGCTCTTCTTGAGCCGCAACCCTGCCTTCTCTAGACGCGTGAAAACTTCTGTCAGGTTTTCCAAGTCCTCTGCCTCCGTCTTTCCTGTTACGAGTATATCATCGATATATACACACGTGTGTGGGAGGCCTTGCAAAATGTTCTCCATAATTCTTTGGAATATGGCCGGAGCCGAGGATATTCCAAAAGGTAGGAGGTTATACCTGAATAGACCTTTATGCGTGTTGATGGTGGTGTAATACTTCGACTGTTCCTCCAGAGGAACTTGCTGGTAGGCATGTGCCAAATCGAGCTTGGAGAATGAAGTCCCCTATGACAGTGATGCAAAGGTCGTTGATGCGTGGTAGTGGGTAAGAGTCTACATGTGTTGCCCTGTTCACCGTTATCTTGTAATCCCCACATAACCGAATTGAGCCGTCCCCTTTAACCTCAAGCTCTTTCTCTACCTTTTACCTTAAAGCGAAAGGCACTGTCCTAGCCCAGCAGAATTTGGGGGAAACTCTAGGATCAATGTACATTTTTGCCTTCTGACCCTTCACACACCCCAGTTCATCCTTGAATATAGACTCATGACTCACCAAGAGTTTTTGGATCCCTTTTGCATCTTGAACTTGATGCAGTTGGCCACAATCCACTTTCAGAGTTTTCAGCCAGTCATGACCCAATAGGCTGGGGCCATCCCCTTCCACTACGAGGAGGCTGAGCTCCTTGACTTGTTGGTTGAGTGATACAGTGACATCTATCTCGCCCGACACACCCAAAGCATGTCCTGTATAGGTCTTCAGTCGAACTGCCGTTTGTCTTAGTGGTGGTGCCTTTTGTTTTGACCAAAGTTGTCGGTAGGTTTTTACTCATGATCGACATTGTAGCCCCTGTGTCTAGCTCAAATGGGTGCTTTACCTCATTGATAGTGGCTGTCACTAATATAGGAGCTGTGGCTTGATCTCTCAGGTTGTACAAGGTATATTCGGGGTCTAACACTTGGTTGTCGTCATCCTGAACTTGATTAGTCCCCCTTGGTGGATAGAGTACTCTTGGAGTTCGAGGTAGTGTTGGTTGTTGATGACCACTGGGCCTACTTCGGCATGCTTTGGCGATGTGACCCATTTTCCCACAGTTATGGCAATTTGCTTCTCGGAACCTACATATAACAGAGAGGTGCCTTCCCCACACCGGTAACATCCAGCATTCTTTGCTGCCCTTAATCTATTTAGATGAGAGGGGGCTGTTCCTATCTCCAGAGCATGCAGGCTGCCATCTACTGTAGGTTTCTGATGTGCCTGTAGTTCTTGTGTATTGCGTTCAGCTGCTTCCATGGCATGAGACATTTCTAACGCTTTCTTGTACATTAAATCTGGCTCTGCCAGGAGCCTACGCTGTATGTGTACATCATTTACCCCACAGATCAGACGATCCCGAAGCATGTCATTCAAGGTGTCCCCAAATTCACAGTATTTGGACATTTTTTTAAGTTGTGCTATATATGTGGCCATTGATGCTCCCTGCTTACGATCCCTTGAGTGGAAGTTGAAGCGTTGAACAATTTGTGATGGCTTGGGCTGGAAGTGATTCTTCATTAGGTCCACGATCTCCATGAAGGTCTTTGTGGCTGGGCTTGCTGGTGCCAGCAAGCTCTTAATCAGCTGGTACGTCTTGAGTCCACATACACTGATCAGTATGGCCCTCTGCTTGTCCAGGGAGGCCACGTCATTCGCTGTAAAATATTGGATCAACTGTTCCGTATAGGATGTCCAATCTTCCTTGGCGTCATCGAACTCGTTCAAACTTCCATGCAATGCCATCACAGTTTTATCCTCGTCGCCAGTATTGTATTGGTAAGCAAACAACTTATATTTTGTACGTTAAGCATACATATGAAAGCACACACTCCAAGACTATTACAAGTCGAAATCTCTACTGTCACGAGACTACACCAATGGTCACGAGGTAACTAGAATGTTCTAGAAGTCCCACTTGACCGCAAGTGCCTACAACAAGGACATACATATATAACCACAGAAAGGTTGATTGACAGTTACTACAACCCCTTTAGACAAGAAGAAGTTATAACACCCTTTACCTTAAGATCAGTACGAATCATTTTACACATTTTATGGTAAAGTTTCGTGGCATACATGGTACACTATTGCTTCCTTAACTGCCAATCCATGCTTACATTTACATATACGTTGTGTAAGTTCTTGTTTATATTTGCTTGTTTGTTCTTGTTACTGTTTTAATCAGAATCTTTGAACAATATGGCAGGAAAGAAATGAGAAGATGAGAAACAGCACTGGTTAACCATTCCTTTGGGAAACCTATCTACTTGCTTCTTATTCTTGTACATTACACAACCCATTGCATGTCATACCTAGTTATTTGAAATTCACTACAGCTTCCATCATGATCTTGCAAAAGCTGCAGGGGAAAACTCCAGAACTAACAAATAGAGCAGATGCATGTTTATTTATGGTGTATGCAAGTGTATACTATTCCTTTGATGACATCTGTAATAGCTGAGTTATGTTTCGAGAAAGACATCTTTACCCAAATCTGATTTAAAAACCATATTAACTTGATTTTTGCACCATAAGCAACCACTGCTTCCCCTGCCTTTATGCTGCAATTGATACAGATTGGAGGTGGTTATGTGTAGGAACATTAGGAGTTCTCCAGTACTAAAGTTTCCCGAGTGGATTTATTTGATGCAAGTCATCTGTGGAAAAAAACACAGAGAGAGATGGAACCTAGAAAATGGATTGCAATGTATTTTTCAAATTTTTATGGCTTTCAGTTCTGCCATTTACCCTATTAGGAAAGGATTGAAAGCATGTTCTCTGACTTTTTAGAGCACATAGCACACCATTAATTTTAGGCAGCTAAGAACTACAAATGCGAGTTTATGAGATTTTAGTTTTTGGCATTTGCCACCATTAAAAAAGTGAGTCAAACCAATGTACATAGTGCTATCATGTTGCTAGATATAAATATAAAGCTCGGATAGAATTTTTCATATTACTTGTCTGCACTAAAAACCACTTGTGACAGTTGGAGGGTTAATTTAGGGACTGTGTGTACATAGTGCATACTAAGTTAACTAGATCCTAACAATTTTCTTGGAACTATTTTGTACTAGATAAGTTGTGCTCAAAAGAACCAAAGTGTACACGCTACTGAATGTTTATGATCTCACTTTGGAAGAGGGAAGGTGTCAGGGAATTCCTCCTCCCTGACTGATACCACAGAAACAGCTGTTGTTGTCAGCCAGTCAGAACAAGTCGTGGTGGAGAGCCCTGAGAACTTACCAACCGAGCCCACCTCCATTCAGAGCCCTTGGAACTTACCAACCGAGATCACCTCCATTCAGAGCCCTGAGAACTTACAACCACCACCTCCATTCAGAGCCCTGAGAACTTACCAACCACCACCTCCATTCAGAGCCCAGAACTAATCAAGACAGATCTATCAGAAGGTGACATGGAGCACTCTGATTGGTCGCCAGGGGATGGTGCCATGGCGACCTGATGATATGGAACCCCAGTAGCTAGAATAATATAAAAGGAACTGTTAGACAAGATAATGTTAGATAACTAAGAGTCTGTAAGTTAAGAGCTAAGCTAGACATTAATTTGTGGCTGAGACTGTATTGTGATTGCCTTTGTGCAGAGTTATCTCTTTTATGCAATATAACAATTCATTGTTATTTGGGGATCCAGCAATCTAGGAGAGATTGCTGAGTTTGGCTTACTCTGAGACTGTCCAGTGGGTTAGACTGGGAAGTAAAGGGTAGGCGTCGCATAAGAGTCAGGGATCTGTCTGGAGGGTTAGAGTGTCCGCTCTGGAAGAAGGCTGATTCTATGACATTGGTGGCAGCGGTGGGATTCACGTCACGAGAGGATAGTGAGTCTTGTCGAACAAATTAACTACAGAGAGAGAGAGCTAGTTGTGGAAAAACACGGACCAACCTGAGGTGAGAGGTTGGGACAGTCGGATTTTGTGAACTCCAGCCTGGGTGAGAGGTGGAATTCCATAGTGTCTATTCTAATTTTGATTTTTGTTAATTATTGTTTGTGTACTAGTGGGAAACAGTCCAGGTCACTTGAGAACCTTGGGGCTTGTGAACAGAACCCAACCCTAGGTTATTTTCTATTTCCTTCGGGAGCGTGCATATTTCAGTTTGATTATTATTATTATCTGGTATTTTTGAGTTATTTATTTCTATTTTTGAGCGTTGGATATGGCTCACCCTTTGAGATCGGGATTCGAACGGCCCACTCGAGGTGTCAGCACTGTCGAAGATGATGGACCAGAGGGCGGAGACACTTCTCAACCCCTAGGACGGTTCGATCGATTTATGTATCGTTGGGTTGACCTGGAGCGGGAAAGATCACAAATGGAAGATGCCAGACGTGCTGAAGATCGTCAACATGCCCAGCAAGAACAGGAACGATGGTTGCAGGCTATGATGGATGTGAGACCACCACCACCAGCAGTGGCTCCACCAAGACTGACCTTGCAAAAATATGCAGAAGGCACAGATGACATGGGGGCATTCCTCAGTTCATTCGAAGTAACCGCCAGAGCGAATGAGTGGCCAGAAAACCTCTGGAGTACTTACCTGAGAAGTGCTCTATCTGGTCAGGGCGTGCTAGCCGTTACATCCCTGTCTATTGAAGAGCAAGAAGATTACGACATTGTCTGCCGAACACTCAAGTCGACCTACCAGATAACAACCGAATCATACCGAAAAAAGATGTTTGACACTACGTTCGATCAAGCCAACCCAGAAGCGTGGTTCCGGAGCAGAAGACAGACCTTTTCCCGATGGATTGATTCCAGCGGAAAGACAGCACGTGAGTTGATGTTGTTCGAACTTACATTGCAGAAATTGCCGAGATAGTTGGAGGTTCGCATGCGCCAGCTGGAGCCACAGAGCTATGACGATCTTAAAGAAGCGGTGGTACGGTACCTGAGCACCTCGAAAAACGACAGAGAAGTGGTTCAGAAAGTCGACCTGCGACGAACCCCTCCCAGAGACTACAGAGAGACCAGAGAGAGCAATGGACGTTTCTCGAATTCCAGACGAGTGGATCCCGACAAAAGAAACCAGGGTAACATTAACCATAGTAATGTAAGTACACCTCAGTGGAAGGAATTAAAAAGTATTGAGTGTTACAGATGTGGTAAACCAGGTCATTTACAGCGAGACTGTAGAGTGAAAATCGAAAGAGTGAATTGTTCCCTGACTATGAGGAGGAACTTACCAGAGTGGACTAGAAAGGTTACCATCAATGACAAGTTGGTAGTTGCACGGGGTGCACTACGAGTATCGTGCATCCCCGGTGTATAGACAAAGGAGACTATCTTCCTTGGAAGATAGCCTACACCACTGCGAGTTCAGCTCGTACGCAATTCCCAGCAGCTAAAGTAATTCTGCAGGTGGATGAGAATGAAAAAGTAGAGCTAGCAGTGGGGGTGTCAGAGCACCTTACCTGTGACATGCTATTAGGTCATGACATTCCTTTCTTTAAGAAATATCTTAGGGAAGCCTTGAACAGAGACTCAAGGAAGGAAGACACAGTTCCACCCACTACCACCGAGCTGGGGCTAGCGACAACGAGGGCTCAGGAGAAAATTCGGGCTCAGAAAGATCAAGAAGAGGCCTTACAACAACAAAAAGACGAGCCTGTCCTTCATTCGCTACTACCCGGTGAGAGTGGAAGTGAGGTGGAAGAGCCGATAGCTAGGAAGGGTAAAGAGAAGGAGAGCGAGGTAGATCTACCAGAGTATGTGCAGACAGTTAAAGCCAATATGGAGATCGTGAGAAACCTTGCCCATGAGAATGAGCGGGAACAAAAAGAACTACACAGGCAACATTACAACAAGAAAGCAACAGAGAGGAATTTTAAGGAGGGAGATTTTGTGTTAGTGTTTAGACCCCGTATTCAGAACAAGCTTTTGAATGAGTGGCAGGGCCCCTTTGTTGTGCAAAGAAAGGTAACGGATGTGACGTACAAAATTGACATTGGGAAACCAGGCAAACCCCTCAAAACATTCCATGTGAATGCTATCAAAGAATGGCATGCCCCCACATCTGCGATCTTTTTCACCATAGACGAAGATAACCAAGACGAACAGCTTAGCCAGAACATGGTAGATAAGCCAGGCATTTCTCTCTCTCTCGCCCAATCCTCCCAACTAGAAAAGATAAAAGAAGAATTATAAGGACATAATACAAGCCATACCTGGCAGAACCAAGTTAGTTGAACATAACATTCCTACTGGAGATGCCCTACCCATCCGACTGCCCTCGTACAGGCTAGCTCATGCCTCAAAAGAATTCCTCGATAAGGAAATTAAGACCCTACTAGATCAAGGAGTTATAGAGCCTAGCAAGAGCCCCTGGGCAGCACCCATTGTGCTGATACCCAAGAAAGATGGAACCAAACGCCTGTGCATTGACTATAGAAGGCTAAACGAAGTGACAGTAAAAGACCCATATCCATTGCCCCATATAGAGGAGATGATAGACAACTTGGGTGGGGCCAAGTATATAACAACCCTAGACTTAACCAAAGGGTATTACCAGGTACCCGTGGGGAGGAGTGGTAAAGAGAAGACCGCCTTTATAACTCCCTATGGGAAATACCAGTTTACTACCATGCCCTTTGGTTTGGTCTCGGCCCCCTCCACATTTCAGCGGTTAATGGACCATGTCCTTCATGGCTTAGAAAGATTTACAGCAGCCTACCTTGACGATATTGTTATCTACAGTGAAACGTGGGAAAAGCACTTAGAACACATAACAGAAGTTCTGAACCGATTGAGGGAGGCAGGGCTTAAGATCCAGCAAGAGAAGTGTAACTTTGGAGTGAGTCATTGTGTATATTATCTTGGGCACTTGGTAGGAGGAGGTCAGGTTAAGCCTATGTCGTGTAAGGTTAAAGCCATCTCTGAATACTCGCCCCCACAAACTAAAAAACAGATGAGAGCTTTCTTAGGACTAACCGGATATTACCGGCGATTCATACCTCGTTTCTCAGAAATAGCTATCCCTTTGACCGATTTGACTAAGAAAAGTAAAGGAAATAAGATTACATGGAATACACAATGTGAAGTGGCCTTTAACACCTTAAAAACAGCCCTTAATAACCACCCTGTATTGATAACCCCAAACTGGGAAAGATCCTTTACCCTGCAGACCGATGCCTCAGCGACGGGTATAGGGTTCGTGCTCAGTCAGACTGACCTTGAAGGTGAAGAACATCCTGTGGCATACGGTTCGCGGAAGCTTCTGTCGAGGGAGCAACGGTACTCCACGATCGAAAGAGAAGCCCTTGCCATTGTTGCTGGCATCAAACATTTTCGGGTGTATCTGGAAGGAAAGAAATTCAAGGTGGAAACCGACCACAACCCTCTGGCCCACCTGGCTAACATTAAGGACCACCATGGCCGACTTACACATTGGGCACTGGCCTTACAAGATTACGACTTCGTCATCTCCCACAGATCGGGATCCGCCAACGCCAATGCCGATGGTCTCAGTCGAGACGGGTCTCGAGCCGAGGAAGGGGAAATGTCAGGGAATTCCTCCTCCCTGACTGATACCACAGAAACAGCTGTTGTTGACAGCCAGTCAGAACAAGTCGTGGTGGAGAGCCCTGAGAACTTACCAACCGAGCCCACCTCCATTCAGAGCCCTGGGAACTTACCAACCGAGATCACCTCCATTCAGAGCCCTGAGAACTTACCAACCACCACCTCCATTCAGAGCCCTGAGAACTTACCAACCACCACCTCCATTCAGAGCCCTGAGAACTTACCAACCACCACCTCCATTCAGAGCCCAGAACTAATCAAGACAGATCTATCAGAAGGTGACATGGAGCACTCTGATTGGTCGCCAGGGGATGGTGCCATGGCGACCTGATGATATGGAACCCCAGTAGCTAGAATAATATAAAAGGAACTGTTAGAAAAGATAATGTTAGATAACTAAGAGTCTGTAAGTTAAGAGCTAAGCTAGACATTAATTTGTGGCTGAGACTGTATTGTGATTGCCTTTGTGCAGAGTTATCTCTTTTATGTAATATAACAATTCATTGTTATTTGGGGATCCAGCAATCTAGGAGAGATTGCTGAGTTTGGCTTACTCTGAGACTGTCCAGTGGGTTAGACTGGGAAGTAAAGGATTGGCGTCGCATAAGAGTCAGGGATCTGTCTGGAGGATTAGAGTGTCCGCTCTGGAAGAAGGCTGATTCTATGACAGAAGGAATGGATTCACACAAATATATATGCTTATCCACAATGCCTGCTGGTGTGGCAACATTCATGGAGATGAAAATACATCGGAAATAGTGAAAAGGCTCAAGTTCTTTAAATCCACACTGAACAAATACAAGTGCTGCAGACTTAAGATCTAGCTGGTAACCCATACAATCTTGAAGAATGTAGCATTTCTGTGCTCAGCTGGAGATCCCAGTATTTACTTCTGGAAAAGGTATGAACTAATCTGAGATTTACTGGTAAAACTAGACATGTCCTGTAAAACTAAGTATAAAAATGGAGTGTGGTATATAATTTGGGTAATCTGTACATATTTATGTGGAGAAAATACTAGATCTGCTCAAGAACTGATACAGAGTTATAAAGTCCGATATCTGGTGGCCAAATACACAAATATACAGCGAGGAAAACCTGGTCAGAACAAGGACTTTGCTTTGTTAACTGAATTCATGTTTTGTTCTGTTTGCTTTTGCTGTCGTTTATGTTGACCTACATCTTGCCATGCTCTCCCCAACTAGCAATGTGCTTCATTTGTTTTCATATATATGTGATTTGATAGCATACTATATATTCTGCATTCATATGAAAGATTATTCTCTCACACTTATTTTCGTAAATAGTAGTATTCCTCCAACCAGAGAATGCAAAAGTTGTTGGAAAAGGCTTCACAGAAACTCCTTATTTTTCTCACTTTCATAAAGTTAGCACCAGGGTAAGAACTATTCGCAGATGTATGTACAGGTAAAACTATACAGCTGGCGTGAAATAATAGGTATGAAAATAGAGTGTGGATAAAAATTTGGGGAGCTTGGAATCTCGAGATTTCATCATGGGGAGTGACTATTGATGGTCCACTAATTGACGAATTTATTTCTGGAACCTTATGTCAATAATCTGTGATTGTTTATGAGATAGAACGCAAAAATCCATACAGTTACCACATTACACATTTGTTCAATCTCTTTGATTCTAATGGTGATGTGCAGAAATCCATAAGTTCCTCTTGAAGGCTGGGTTTGTCACCAACTTGAACTACCTGAGGAACACACTCTGCTGCAGCAAGCACCTGACCAGCCATACTGTATTGTTGTAAGCCTGGTTGAAGCCATTTGAGATTGGAGAGTAACTTGTGACTCACAGGTAATCGTTTGACAGCTCCCTTGGCTGCAGCAATCCACCAAGCTTGGATAATCTCCCTAAATTTTCTCACATCTTCAGGTGATAACCATCCTCTTCTTCAAGGTATGATAGTGTGTTGTGACCTACGAAAACTTCGTGTTCTTCTGAGTTATCAATATACATTTGTGAAACATGTTCAGCATCACACCCGTACTCAGAATTCATCAACCGCAACAGAAATTTTTGTATTAAGCCATCGAGCTCTTGGAGAGAACATGAAGAATTGGAGATTACTGCTGCATGTACCTGTTGAAATTATTAACAATTGGTAATGCAGAACATAGAAAGAGCAAGTAAGCTTTGGTCAGAGGCTTTTCAGGTACAATTTTTACTCTTCTCACTACTGCCTGCTTATCCTCAGTGCTTGCAAAGTATGAGAGTAAGGCTTCATATTGCTCGATAAGACAATTTACACAAACTTCAAGGCCGAGCCATCATTTTTGGCATGCTTTTATCAACTTGTATTCCACAAAACTCTGAAATTCTTCAAACTGTCGCAGCCTCCTTGGGCTCTTCTGGAAATAATACCATACATCAGTTGTCAGATCTTCCAATTGATCAGGCAAGACTTTGCAGGCCTCATTTGCTATTAGTTCTGCTATGTGACAATGACATGAAGAGCAACTAAAGCTGGCTGATTACATCGTAACCATGACATCACTGAATTTCTTGCTCCAAAAATTACATTGGCCCCATCTGTACCTAATCCGACAAGATTATCATAAAGGAGGGTAGTGCATTCTTGAAAATGTCTATCGATTGCAGCTCTGCAGTTGTCCTCTCTACACTCTCTAGGGTAAAGAAGACACATCTCACCTGTCCTTGGGTGTTATCGAAGAATCGAAGCATAATAGCTGCTTGTTGTGTAACGGTAATATCAGTTGTCTCATCAGTTTGAAGGCTGAAGTATTTAGTCTCTCTAACTCCTGCGGAAATGGTTTTCCAACAATCCTGGGCAATAACTTTCAACACAGCTGTTGCTTTAGTACGACTGCACTTAAAGTGTTTAGCAATAGAAGAATCAGGAAACATCAACTTAAATAGTTTGGTACAATGATCTCCTAATTGAAAGGCAAGATGGTGCTGTCCAAGGAAATATGCGAAGAGTAATTCTGCATGGATTACAGACTCCTCTCTTATTGGCCCAAAGTAGGACGCAGTACACCCTTTTTCTGAGTGTTTGTGTAATTTCATTTCCTGATGTCTCCTGAGATCTCTAGTGCCACCTCTTCCAAGGTTTATATCACGAGAGCACTTAATACAGAAGGCAAAAGAAGATCCCTTTCTCGAAGTTGTGGCCCATGGGAAAGTCTTTGCATACTGTCTACAATAGACACACAATCACTTTTTTGCAGATTTAGAAGACCTGAGATTTGACAGTCAATGTCAACTTGTGAAACCTCATTATCAGAGTCAGAATCCATATCTGAAGAATCTTCTTCTGGTAACCTTGAAGTCCTGGGTTCTGAAGATGCCATAGCTAACTCTCTCTGACACTCACTGTGAAGGATTCTAACTCTGCACAAATCAGGGTTTAAATACATAACCAGATAGCTCATGCATGAGCATGTACATAGATCACAGGGTTCTGGCTCTCAGGCATATTCCTGCACAGACCAGGTGACCAGATAATAACACAGGACTGTGCAGCGACCACATGAATATTCCACAGACCAGGTGACCCCAAAATGACCACACTCAGCTAATACCACAGAGAGTGGCTTTGAATTAGGTTGCACATGGTCTGATATGCATGCAATGTCAAACAATTTTCTAATGATGAAAAATCCAAACATTGATTGATAAAATCCAAACAGAAAATTTAAGAGTCAAAAATCCAAACATTTTGGATAAAATCTGGCAACACTGAAGTTGTCAAGGAATTTACTCGATATCATCCCCGACACATGTTGCTGTAACTCATTAATTTTTGTACTGTACCTTCATAATAATTATTTTGAGTCAATATATAATACTTCATTGTACTTCTAAAACCTGTCAAGCTTTGGCATGCATCTTATTTTGCAACCATTATTTGGCACATCTGGTGACTTTCAGGACAATGTTTTGCATATTGGCCCCCCCTCCTTTTCACCCTGGGTCTTCTGTGCAAGTGGCTATTGAGGACATAGTAAAGCAACACAGACACACAAGAAAAGAATGAACTCATATAAATATTAGGTAGATATGTACATAACCAGTAGTAGCTATTTAAAACAATCTCACATCATTTATGAATTCTGGGAACACAAAAGAATAGCACTGAAGTCTAATCATGTTGACATGCTTACTGGAAGTATAGTGTGGCTGTAACCAGTTTGAACATGCCACAACTCAAGATAGTTACATCAGCACCTATATCCACAACACCTAGTATCCCCCCCCCCCCTACAACCACTCTGGCTTGGTAATGCACTTGAACTGACCTGATCTCACAGTCTCCAGATTCTTTAGAGTCAGAAAGGAAATACTGCATGGTAACATGTTGAGGAGTGAAAGTAAGTTCGGCCAGGGAAGTACAGATCACCTTTCTCACTACCCAGCAACAGTGCCCCGTTTCACTCAGAGCTCTTATCTAACCAGGCTCAAACTCCTTGATCCAGATCTCAACTGCCTTGATACAAGTCAATCCAGGCATCTGTTTGTCTCCAACAGCTAGAGGCAACTTCTGCTAGCTTAGAAATACTGTTTCGGCAGGACTTCCACTGTTATTGGTGTGAGCCGGGCTAATCCTTCTTACAGATGCACTTCACACATACATGTATATTAAATATGATGATGAAATGATTATATAATTTGACATTGTGGATCGTACAAATTTACATCTACATGCAGGATGTTCAACAATGTGACATTGAAGTTTGCACATTTTCAGTGAGAAAGAGTTGAGCCAGAAATTCACTTAATTTGTTGTCTCCAGTTTTGGTAAACCTGCATGAAAAGTCACTGGAGTTCTTCAACACTTTTGTTTTATCCGAGCTTGTAGCAAGATGGTATTTGAGATCTCGTGTTCCTGATCACCAAATTGAAGATCCTGCATCATTTTTGGTTGTAGATAAATTTCAGTTGAAACCACTGCTGGCATCTATTGTTATTGCAGGCAATCCAAAGATGATCATGAAGAGATTGCATGTAATAATCTATCTTGTAATATTGAACGATTAAAAGCTGGAACGTGGAGTCATGCTTGCATCATTCCCATACCTACAGTTGTTGAAGCATCTGTTGGAAAGTACAACATCCCCATCTAGCTACTTCCCAAGAATGCCACAACTTTCAGTCAATTTTTTAACTCACTTTCCACTCCCCAAGCCATATGACACTGTATCTTGTGAAGTAATTTCAAGAAGATTTGTAATAATTATTTACATGACAACCAAGTTGAAGCCCTAGGAAATAAAACTGATGATCGGTGTATTATGACCTGAAATTATGTACTAGTAGTGATAAGGGGTACAACAAAGTATACGTTTAAGATCATCTTTCAATTCCTCAATCACGTCAGAAGGTTGATAACTATCTCTCTTAGGGCTGATAGTGTCACCTGAATCTGAACTTTCACAGAGAGACACTCAAGCTAACACTCTGCTCTCAGAAATCTCATTGCTATATCTAAGATTAAGCATTGGTAGCCAGTCAGTATTTATTTCATCTAATAGAGATGCTGGTTTGTCTGACAAAAAATGCCTTGAACATAATGTCATCCCCGAGAATGTTTTCCATCAAATCAATCCTCTTAATCAATCCTCTTTATAGAGATAAAACTAGCACACCTCCTGTTACTGAGCTTTTCCATAGTGCCTTCACCACTTTGGAATCCTGAAGAAAGAAATCCCTTTATCTATTCATTACAACCTGAAACACAGAGCACCATTGCACAATGTTGGCTAGTTGTACACCACCACTCATTCGCATGTGATCACTGAATTGTTATCCAGCTATCAAGACCACTGTGAGAACTCCATAAAAACTTCTGTCTTGCCCCATCATAACTCCGTGCTGAACAGTCTCCCTAATGAGCCAAAGGATATCAAGAGGGTGGTTCAATCATAGGATCAATGATGAAGCTTGTTCCTCCAACCCCAAGAGGCCACTTGCGTTACTCCACCTCTACCAGACCTTTGCTCATGCTGGCCAGAATGAAGAAGATCTCCTTCAGTTCCATCACAAGCACTGAGTTCCCACACACTCACACTACTCTAACAAACCCTAACCCAAGCAATAGTTATACTGTTGACCCTAGGCGGCTTCTTTCTAAGAAGGATACTTCTCCCCAAACACAGAACATCCCCCCGATATGAAATGGAAAACAAAATACACACATATTAAATAGTTTCCTAGACCATACAGACTCACAGATTACTGACACACACTCTGTATTCCCATTCTAGAGGATTTTTCCATATAACCCACATCCTCTGTTCCAACACACACACATACCTTACATCCCAAGCACCTCCTTCCCAACCACGATCCACTGGGAAGAAGGTACTCCTTTGCCTTCATGCCACAAGCCCCAACCCAACACTAGTAGTTGTTGACCATATAAAATTAGACTTATTTTCCCCTTTGTGTGTAGCTATATATTTATTATCTAATCCTCCAAGTGTAAAGCTATAATATATAGTAAAATGATTGAAGTAAATGAGAGGGTTAATAAAAAGATAAATTCTAGACAAAATAGTACATTGAGTGCATTTGTTGTGTTTGTTATTTTCTTGTTCTGTAGACTAGCCATGATTGCTGTTCACATTCATTTCTTCTTGCCATCAGTCACTATTCATTTCATTTTCTATAATAATACAGTTTCCAATATCTTCTGAAGAAGGTTTTCGAACAGTTTCTGATGGTTGTTGCACATAATTATTTTCAGTTTCACCTTCAGATGTGAGCACTTTTCCACTGCAATCTAATATTTGCACATTTCTAACCTGCAAGTGGCCAAAATCAATATCCCTACTGCCAACAAAACTGGGAAGACTGCCAAAATCAGTGTCTGTATTTCCTTCAAAATTGGATGTAGTGCCATAATCAGTATCAGCATTGCCTTCCAAAGTGGATATTTGTTCACTGCTCTTCACCATTTTCATATTTCTAAATTGCAATCCTGCAATTGCTTCTGCTGTTAGAAAAAGAGGTAAAACATAAAATTGAGATATCATTATGTCCAGTTTGAGGATCATGCCACACTCATAAACAGGACATCATCAGCAACAGCACACAAATATTTCATTGCTCTAGCCTCTAAACTCTACTTCCAAGGTACAATTTGCAAATCATAAAAAGATAATATGAAGATATCACCATAATTATAGGGTCATATTCACTTTTTCTTAAAGATTAGATGAAGTGTAACATTGACAGTATTATCCACAACAATAACAGCAACAATGTTTCCACCTACCTTTGACTTTATCCAAATGATTGGTTTTGGTTCTTACTTTGGTGACAGCATAGGAATTAGACGTAGTTTCTTTTGGATTTCTGCTTCGTCCAACAGTTCCAAATGAGAATAAATTGTTAAGCAATTTAGACTCACCCTTCTTACTTCGCCACCAGCTTCGATAATGATCCTTTACTTAAAAGCACATGTGATATATTTTCCATGTGGTCACTAGTTTTACTGCAATTTGCTACCTTCAATTTGGTTTATTCTTCTTTATGAAGAAACCTGAAAGAGGCATTAAACTGCGAATAGGCGCATATGGACACGATTGCTAAATAAAAAACTCACTGAAAAACTAAACATACACCTTGCATAATACGTTTAGACTGAACCGATGGAGAATGGAGGAGCAAATCCCATTGGAAAGGTGGAACAAGGTTGAGCCAGACTAAGAAAGACCCAGTCTCAGATTACGAAGAGCAAGTCACTCTAAGAAAACAAAGAAGGCACTAGTGTGGCCTTTCAAGCAGATTTTGCTTTAATTTTACTTTTTGATTAATTTATAATGGTCATCCTTCATGGTGAAAAGTTCAATTTATCCTAAGATGACCACAAGTGTTTGTTCATAGAACTCTTAGCCCATGCATCATGTGATGTACTGTGATGAACAGACATTGACTTGGTGTAGAAACCCATTAACTAGCTTTATGTAATATGCAGATGAGTATCACTGAACGTTGATGGATATGTTAAATAGGCACCTCAAAAACAGTGTGGTAGGTTTAGTAATGTTGTTGAGTGATTTTTGAGTTCTTGTTCTTGTTTGCTACTCATGCTGTAGCTATGTTTATTCTTGTTTCTCTTAATAATATATTTTTATCGTAACTTGTTTGTGCCACTGCAGACTCCATTCATTCACATTTGTTGGAAGGAGTGGGATTATGACAGATGACCGATTCAAATCAAGCTGAAAAGCTAGCAGTAGAAGATAACATGGTCCAACTGAAGTTGCAAGGAGTCTAGTAATACTGGCACCAAGTTGTAGAATCTTGCTGTGTGCCAAAGGTACTGCCAGGAGATAGATGTAGACATCAAAGAGAATTAGTAGGCGAGTAAGGACTATGAGTAGAAGAATTATAGGCTTTGGCCTGGATGAAGAGACGATGCACTGAGACTAATAAGGTATTTGTCAGATATATAGATATACCGAGAGGCCTCATAGACAGAGTTCAAAATCTTGAAGAAGTGGTGCAGTGAAGGTTGACCAAAAGAGAGACATTAAAGTAGTGAAGCTAACTGAAGATGATTAAGGTATGCTTGATGATGTTCGGGTACCTGATGTAGGAATATGTGATAAAAGAGGAACAATGAGCATTCATGCTAGCACCTCAACTCTTTGGAAAGGAACAGCAAGCCTGTGTAGCTATGACAGTTTAAGATTCAGGCAGCTTTCACAAATCAAAGAAAGTGATCTACTGACATCAATGAGGTGACTTATTGACGATGCTTTAGGACGATAAGAAAGCAGCCTGGGAAGACTAATCAAAACTGGTAAGCACATGGCTCTGGAGATATAAACAGCTTCAGTAAGATGATGAGCTGATGGCAATTCCAGGTGTGGGATGCTACTATGACAAGGGTATACTATACCAATGCGTGGTACCACCTGTTAGGCGAATCTATTTCCAGCTAGATCTATTCCCAGCTGGGTTCAATACTGCACACATCCGAGTATGTTTAATGTATTGAAGGCATTTTATCAAGTTTTAATGTATACTTAATTGAGAACCGATTTGTTACTGCTATTCATATACAATTTCAAGCCCTTTGGTACAAAAATTGCTTTGAAGCTGTCAGTTACGAGTAGGGGGAAAGTGGATAAATACATAGAAAATGGACCTTTCAAGATAGTCTTTCAAAGTTATTTGGTGCTGTTGATTTACTACTGAAGTTTAGAGCCAAAAAAACTTTGAAAACCACCATTTAGGATAGGATAAGAAGCTTCCAGAATGAGTTAGAGCCAAGGTTTGAGCATTTTTTTCTGTAATCAAATAGGGGTCAAATAAATAGAGAATATGCTACCAAACTTTCTGATATATGTATATACCATTCCAATATATTTTATCATGTTCCCATGGCATTATTGAGTTCTCTAGCACTAGCCCAAATCCCAAAACACCAGTTGTATTACAGCCATGGTCAACTAGTAAAAGTTCACGAAAGGTAGTTAAGGAGTTAACAACAATATAACTACATAATAGTCTCATCACCTGCTTGGACATCACCACAAATAGAAGGAAGATGAAGGTACCCTATAGCCAAACAACCAAATATAAACAAGATAACAGAATGGCATTCTAAAAAGATCACTAAATATATAAACAGATTTACTCTCAATTAAGACGTGTTCCCCTATAACTAGCACTCTTAATTACTCCATCAGTATCCATGATGTAAAAACATAAGTGTTTGTAACATATCTGATAGGAGTGTGCTAAGCTGCATTGTAAATATGTATACTAATGTCTGATGATGTGTTTTAAGCTTTTCTGAAAGCAGATATTACAGATATACACTACATGGTTATTTATATATTGTGTGGGCTCTATCCTACCAGAAACAGAATGGACAACTGTGCATAATTAAGGTTAATCTCCTTTATTAATATATGTAAAACATACATACCAAACAATTAGCATAGCTGTGCTAGTACCACCTCTTGTGATGTCTTTTAGTTCAGCAATGGAGCATAGCAGTGGTATTTCTAGCTAGATCCTGATATGTTATGTAAGAATTGCTATGATTGAGTTGATGATCATTTAAAATTAGGCCAAGCATTTTTTTGGATATTAGAATCTTCTCTAATATTACAACAACAAAAAATGAAATACATGATTTTAGGGCATGGTATACTGAATATTTATGAGCCTATATTTTCCCCTTCATATTGTTCAGTATAATAATTGGGACACAATTTGGAGACATTGAAGGAACAAAGAATTTCTGATACGTTTGTTTTAAATGAGTGGGAAATTCTGTGAAAATTAGATCACTTTGCTTTTATCTTTATGGCCAGTGATTTCTGTGTAAGGTTTTGACACTTACATAATTATTTTTTGTATGCTATTCTATCAAAGCAATTAGGGAATGCCCCCATTCCCAATATATAACATTAGGAAGTAACTTCCACAAGCAAGCTTCAACTGTGCTGTTTTCACAATCTAGTATTATGAAGAGTACATTTAGCAAGCTTGCAGCAGTGTGTATTGATTTTGATTGTATGTAAGTCTGAGAAGATGGATAGCAATGATACTCCATTTGCAGACCTGAATGCTTTAGAGAACCTGACAATAGATAACATGGAGGCAGTAATTGGACATGAGCAAATCTTTGCCTAGGGCTACAATTTTTCATTGCAATGAACATGGAAATGATGCAAGTATGGATCTATTCGAGTAACTTGTCAAGCTTAATGATACAAGCTCCCACTACATGAAGCATGCTCCCATATCATTGAATTTTTAGGTGAATGGTTAAACACCCTTGTGTGCTTTTGTGTACAGTACAGCGTATTGTAACAAAGAAATTGTGCATGGTCAAATGGAGGAGAGTGCAGTCTTTGGATCTGAAAGGGTTTTGAAAAAGTTGGTGTCCATTATGTAATTATTCATCTGCACCGAGAAACAGAGTAATCTACGCAAGGCATTGGAAATTTGAAGTATTCTGGCAATAAAATAATTTTAAATGTACACAAAGAAAGAGTAGAAGTAGATATAAAGTTCTAAGAATATTGAAAATGAGTTTAACGTTTTCTGTCTAATAAATTACTACCTTAGCCAAAGTTTCAGGGTGTTTCAGGAGCTAATATTGGCCAAAATCCTGGCTCAAACTGTCTATAAACTTCTAAGAAAGCTTTAGCAGAGGTATGAGCAATTTTTGTATTTTAGG
The DNA here is from genome assembly GCA_028752905.1 of Cladorhizidae sp. MBARI D1340-BT2. Classification (NCBI taxonomy): domain Eukaryota; kingdom Metazoa; phylum Porifera; class Demospongiae; order Poecilosclerida; family Cladorhizidae; species Cladorhizidae sp. MBARI D1340-BT2. Next base: position 27,582,201 of record JAQNBH010000010.1, read on the forward strand.
CATGTAATTTTGAAATGTGTGCCAAACCAATATAATGAGAGCACTGCTAATGCATTCATGTTAGCTGAAAGCAAATTTTCTGGTTATATTATTATAATAGAGAATATGTGAACGCTATCTTGAAAATTGTATGTTACTAGATTTTGGAATTTTTTCTGCTGAGAATTGTTGCACAGGAATCTAAACTGACTGGATACCATTAGGAATCCCTATGCTTTGATAAATGAGGCATTTTGTCTGGATTGATCTCTTTGTTGTAAGTTTTGTTGTAGATAAAACTGGTTAGTGCAAAGTCACTTTTCTTTGCTTATACTTTGTGGAGATGATTGTTATACCAAATAACAGCCAATTGTTTTTGCAATTCTACGATAACTATCACTGAAAATGTTTATGGCCTTAAACTTGTTAATTAAAAACACACACAATTACTTGGTGGCCGGTAATTGCACCTACAATGAGCTGTTTACCAACAGAGAGTGATTCAAAAATACTTCAAGGATTAAACATTCAAGACACAAAATTAGATTGTCACATCTTCACAGGACTATATACCACAGTACCTGTAAGGCTGTTGTAATGGCAAAGATGTAGGCCACGAAAGTTAGGGCTTTATGAAACACCAAGACTCCTGTTATCCATGTTATCCCCATGACAACCACAAGAGATATGATTGTCTTCAGCCAATCACTAGGATAAATAGAATTTTTATTAGTTACAAAACGTGGTTGTATTTGTTGTTATTGTTGTTTACCTAGCATTTTTCAACATGGACTTTCCTTTAACTCTTTTTTTGTGCTTCTGCATGATGCAAATAGCCATGATGACGAATCCAATATTAGCCTGCAACAAGGGACATGCAAATGCAACAAATCAACAACAACAAAAACAAAAACAACAACAACAAAATGAAGAAAACACCAAAACAAGATAAATAACATAAAATAATTCCATTGTCAACTCTATAGGATACGACAGACTCTCCTAGATAATCTTACTTATAACACACCAGGGCATTGCACAAAATTCCATCTTTTCCCATAGAGTATAATTGTCAAACCTACTTCAATCTGCCTCAACCAAGTGAGATATTGGCCCATGTATATCTCCATGAAGCAATTGTTAACCTACTTCAATCTGCTTCAATGGAGTGCCATTGAATTTCATATAGAACTATGGTCAATCTACTTCAACCTGCCTCAACTCAGTGTGATGTTAGTCCAGGTGTCTTCCAATGGTATCATATTCGAACTATTTCAACCTTTCTCAACAGGGTTGATGTTGATCTAATGTATGTCCACATTAAGCTATTGTTAATCTACTTCAAACTAGCTTAACCAATTAGAAAAAGGTTGTATATTTAGTATAGCTACATGTTTTTTTGTACGTTAAAGTTTTGTTTGGTCTACATGGGTAAATTTCTATTTCCTTTTTTTAGTTAAGTCAACCAATATAGTTTACTTGCTTGATAATTCTACCGTAGGTTAATTTTTCTTTATGTTATTCATTTACGAAATTAAAAACTTTGAAATATTTCTTACAATGAAGAATAAAATATTATTATGAGTCACATTGCAAGTTCATAGCAAGATCTCAAGAGCTAGAGAATTTGAGTTAGTGGTTGCTTTGTTGTAATATCTCTAGTCCAAGGACAGACTACCAGAATATCGCAATCTTAAATGCCCACTTGGATCAACATACTTGGAATGCTAGCCAATTATATGTATACATGCATAGTGTGTGAATGCATGCTGCAAACACTGTTATAGAGCGAATGCTATTTCATTAATTAAATAAGTAAACTCTCCTCAAGGTCAAATACTATTGAAAGAGGGATTTATACCCCATTAGAGCAAAAATAGGGTGTTTCTATTCATAGTCTCTATAATGATACTCTATTAACATACGACAATAATGACAATGACAGGAGTTATGAAGGCCCAGTTGAAATTTTTGCCGTAATGAAGCCAGCATCTGTTAACATAAACAACAATGGTATATCAACAACAAAAAATTCATAAGACAGTACATGTACTACAATAATTTTATACAATAAAGTTGATAGCTAGCAAATCAAGTGTCAGCTATATACCAAACAGGGAAATAATTTCCCAAGGAAAATTACCTGTTAAATTTCATGGCGGCCCTCCAAACAATAATATTTTTCATGCATATAAAATGTT
>JAQNBH010000010.1:27589380-27746880 GCA_028752905.1 Cladorhizidae sp. MBARI D1340-BT2
GATTTAAAGGTGAAATGAATGAGAGGAGGGAAGGTTTCGAAAATATGTTGGTAATGGTGGAGGAGGGAAAAGGACGAAAAGAGGAGGGAAAATGGAGGTAAGATGGAAGATGTGTATGGGGAAAGAGAGAAAAAGGAAATGTGTTTAAAATAATCTGATCCTTAATTAGAATTATAGGGAGAGAGAGAGAAAGTAGAGTATTGCCAAAAATATTAACATTCACTTACAAGGAATAAATATTAAATTAGCCTGAAACTTTTGTTAAAGACATGTGACAAAGTACCAAGTTACCTTCTTCATTGCTGAGAGCTCTATCAAATAAGTAGTGTTGATATGTTATTCGCCTAAAGTGAATCAGGTAAACAGAATCTTCGACACATTTTTTCTTTCTAGCTTGCTATAGAGGGAAAAGACTACAATGGTCATTTTATTTTTTGGTCTGTTACTAGCAATGTTCAAACATGGAGTGTTGAGTGTAGGCATATGACAATGAATGGAAAGATAAAACATAGAATTAAACTGATACACATGCAAAGTCATTTATAGCTCTGTATATTGAGTAAGCTATGCACACACATGTTTGATTTTCCATAGCCTAGCTCTCCTCAGTTCCCAAGTTTCTACACAACTTGCTCTACCTCCTCATTTCTAGCTCTAATTTTTACTTAGCTGTGTTTGTTTAACTTGGTTTTGTCGTTACATTTAACCATCCAGTGGTGATATAAATAAGCACAAGAGCAAAATTTTGATGTTGCATCTCATACACACATAATTATAAGGACAGTGTTTATTGCTCCGTCTGATGAATTGAATATATGTCTCGGTGGACAATATTTTTCCATGATTATACTCGATGATTACACTTCCTGTTATGGTTAGCCTTGTACTGTATAGCTAACCCACAACCCCGGCCTCTCTGTCTGATATCTGATCTTGGCTCAGTCCCTGTGCTAATTCTATAACTTCTGATAAAATAATTAGAGAATGTATCTTGATAATCATACAATACAGAGGGGACTCTCCTAGCTGAGAAGACTCTAGTTTATCTACTCAGCTCAGACAGTTCCCTATAAGGAATAACATTACAGCCAATCAGATGACTACAGCAATAAGGTAACTGCTTGATATACTGTCTGTACTTTGCATGAATATATAAGGTACCAACAGTTCAATTGAGCTTGGCTTGGATGAGAGAGTGTTCACTACACCGCTATCAAATAAGCTCTAGTGCAACAGGCAATAAATTTGTCTCCAACTTGTTCTAATATGGCCACAAACATTCTTCTCCTTGTATTTTCGTTGAACTTAATGTCAACAATGCGAACATTACTACTTCAGTAACTACAGTGTTCTTTTATTAGAGTACAGTTCTCTGTCACCTTATTTGTTGGGTTAGGTTTCAATGTGCCAACTTTAGCAAAGTTTTAATGTAATAGTTGTCTAGTTGTATTCTCTCTGTAGATATACCTGCTATAACATTAATGAGGAACAGTAAGGAGAAACAGTACATAGGATTCCTAAATAGTTAAATTATTAATTAATTAGCATGTATTACTAAAATGTGTATGCATGTGTGTATGTTTGTATGTATTTATGCATGTATGTACAAATCTGCTAGTCAACAATATCATGCTTACCTCTATACCAGGACTAAGCAAGATGGCAAAGTGGGTAAGGTGATTACACTCACAGACGGAGAAGGAAGAGTTGGACAATGTGGAGTTGCGGTTACAACCTCTAGATGACCAAAGATTTCTGTGGCATGTGGAGGGTGTAGTAGTGACAGGAGTGGGAGGAAATGGAGAGAGTAGGAGGGGAAGAGGGTGAGAGGAAGATAAGGATGAATGAGTTGATGGTAGAGGTAAATGTCAAAATTAAAAAGATGTCTCCATTTTCTCCACTTCTGCATTCTTATACAATCCTACATTTGAATTCCTTCACTCTGAAGAAAAGAGGTGCTCCTGAATTTATTTCCTTGCCGCACATTTTGTTGTAAATGGAGCATGATGTAACACAGTAGCTTTTAATTTCTTACCACAGATTAGCAGATTTGTTAAAAAATGCAACTTATTATGTTTTCATATTATATATATAAATATATATATATTCACTATTAAAATCACTAAATAAGAGATGGAGAATCGGATTCAACTATCACCTAAATGTTTCATTAAAAAACTATATTGCGTTGACCTGTAGAAACAAGATTGCACTCAGTGTGATAGTGGGGTAAACCACTTTAAATGAGAAAGAGTCATGATCTGGTTGTGGTCTACATAGGTTGAGTCTTGTTTAACTGTTGGTTTTTAAATTGCTTTGTTTTTCAAATGATTTTAATTTCTTTGTTTGCTTGTTTTCTAGTTTCTGTATATTATAGTTGAGTGGTGGAGGACTATAGCAAGTGTGACCTTCGAGTTCTCCAGCACTTTTGAACACTTTCTAACTTGTTTATTGTTGTTAACTGCAGATATCAAGACACATTATGTCTGTTACTTTGTTAACTATATGCATGATCATCTCATGATCTGTGTATTTCATAAATATTAGCATATACTCTACCACATTTGTGGAAGCAGCATGCCCCCTCCCACCAAACTCCCAGCCCCCCCTTTACATACACCACAGGTTTCTCTGCTTAGTAAGTTTGCCTACTCTCCTCTCCATCTCTTTGAGCATCAATAATTTAACAGGCATTCATAGATATACTCATTATTTTGTCATTTTATATATACATTTAAATCTATTTAAAAAGATCATACTACTTTATAGCTAGTTTGAAGAAAGCAACACCTCCACTTTCACTGCTAAATTTTCATCTACCTATACATTATGTTCTATTTTCTATTGTTAACTATAGGTCAGTTGCAACTTCCTTCAAGGACTCGTAATAATTGAATGTGAGAAGTCTGACAGAGCAAGGATTCAAGCTGTGCTGGCAGTCTCTAGTGGCTGAAACCCATTGCCATTGATTTTTCCCACGCAAAATCTGACATTGGGCATGTCTGACTTTGTAAGTAAAGATCTGTTTATGTGAATGAGAAATCATCTGAAATCACTGAGAGATTTAATTAAAGATTGAGGCTTATGGTCATGTCTTTGTGACACCCATGGTTAGTTCCTCTAAGACTTACTTTTTTAAATCCAAAAAGAAGCAAACTGGTATCACCTTATCACTCTGAATAAAAGAAAAAACAATAACAACAGCAACAACAAGAAATGAGGTGCATGTGTGCAAGTGCCTAGTTTTGGCTTAACTCACGAGATCACTAAAATGCCGAATTTCAATTATAACTGGATTTTTCAAGGTGTAATCACTGGAGTTACAACTTCTTCCCATGCAGCCCAGAGTGGATGACACAACAGCTGATCCTAGCCTAATAATTATAGTTGCAAAATTAAGCATATAAGTTATAATTAGACATGGACATATGTCTACATCTCTATTAAGGAAAATTGGAGGTTTTGGCCTAGACAACAAACAGCACCGCTTACATTGATTGTTACACACATTTATATACAAACAGTTTATACTAGAAGGTTATTGGAATTTTTTAGTTGTTATATTTTGTGGCTGGAGTCAACAACAAAAATTTATCTCACGATTTTTGACAATAAATTAGTAAAACATTAGAGAGATCAAAAGAAAATGGAAATTTTGCATGTGGGCTACATGTCTTGTGTGTTAGCTGACTATTTTGTGCTCTAGTCACTACTGTCAAAACCAGAGTTTGCCATGAACTCTTCACAAGTATTTTCAGCCTGAAAATGAACTGCATGATCGCAAAGGCCCTGATACCAATAATATCGCTTTGCTCAAAGTCTATAGCAGTAGAGGTTGAAGAATTAGAAGCAATGTACTGTCTTTATCGACTATTACTGCAAATCTGTCATTGACATTATCATGTTCTCATTCACATACTAGCTAATCTCCTATGGCTGCCACTCAGATGCAGTAGTAGACATCGTGATAGCCACGACTAAAACACATTAAATTTGAAAACTGTCCATATTTTAGCTTCATGCTTCTCTTGAAATGGTCGACGTTGTTTATACGAAATTGTGCCTTATGTTTCCATAGTTGAAATGGGTGGGTAGAAATCAGGAGAATGAAAATTTGGCGTGATGATCCCATCGAAATTTACGAGTTATATTTTCCCAAACGACGATATTTATATGCACACCATTTTTGAAACACTCCCTGGTCCAACCTCGACGCAAGTTAGGTTCAAATCAGTTCAGGTATTTGGCCAGGCATAGGCCATACACACCTCACACAGACATACATACATACAAACAAACAAAACAGATTTTCAACTTTATATATACATATAGATTATAAATAGCAGTCCATAAACCTACGTACTTTGTGTTGTTATCCTCTGTGTCTATTGGAAAAACACCTGAAAGGTTCTTGAAGATATAAGAAGCAACACGAATTCCTACAAAGATATGCATGGTCATAGAAGGAGCAAAAATCCTCCATCTCCACCAAATCGACTACTGCATGTATAATACCATTATTGTGTGGAGTGGGTGGAAAAATATCTTAGAGATGGCAGATCTTTGGGAGAGAGAAGGAATGTTATAAATAAGAAAAGTGCATGGTCATGCTTATTGCAGAATACTCTCTGCAGGTAATGCAGTTAAAATTTCACAGCTATCACAATTAAGTAACTAATCAAAATAGTTTGAGGTTCAAATATGACCTTCACTCACATATCATTAAATTGTGTTTACCTCTACCCATCGAAGCAAATGCAGAGAGTAGTTCCCCTGGAATGGATATTGACCCCTCAGGTTCTTGCAACATCTTCAGTTGCAGGTCAGGGTTCTTGTATTCATCAGACAAAACCTCTCTAACGACCAAAGCTACATATCAGGATGTATTGCAATTATTATAATAACTACTGGCTTATATTAGCTATGGTATGCTAACAAATTCTGGTAGTCCAGCCATTAAAATTCTGTCCCATCCTCTCACACTGCACCACAACTCTGGTTAAGAGTCTAACTGGGTAACTTCAATTCTCAGTTTGCTATATTCAACCCGTCACTGTTCCATATAAAAAAAATTATTAGCTAAACACAAACAAACATAAATTCATTCACGACACATCAACCTGTACATTCATAACATATGCACATGCACACACCCTCTCCATGCATACACCTTCCTACTCCATGGGCTGATCCAGGTTGGGGGGGGGGGGGGGGGGGGGGGACCTTGGTGCTGAAGTCCCCCCTCCAAGTTAATGATATTCATTATGCTTTTTTCTTCTTTTTTAGCTTAATAATATTTATGAGGCAACAGGTAAAATACAACACGCATTAGCAACTTTAATCAACACCTAATCAACACTTAGCACAAAATGAGAAAATGAGGAGTACATGTGTTTGAGGTAATATATCTTGCACCAGTTGAGTCAGCTAATGTCTAAAAGGGCCTCTATCTCAAGAGAACCTCCTGTAAAGTTAATAGCCAAGACCGTGACGGCAATATTTTTCTAGCAAGAAGTAAGCTATAGCTAAGTATAATACCTATGAGACAGATTGATGTAACATGACCAGATTTATTTATTGACTACTTTAGTTCTGGAACCTCAGCACTACCTGGTGGCAGTTATTGCAGTGCCTCTCTGATTCAACATCCCATTCAGTGTGGAGTGGTGCTGATTCTTCATCAGAAGATAACCAGTCTAACTCTCTCGTAGCTTATGCTAAAAGGAGTGCAGTTGTGTTGGTGAGTAGCAGCAAGGATAGTCATGGCATATGTACTAATTCTATTGTTGATGTTGAAGAGAGTGATATAGGAGGAAGCAGTGATGTTTTGCTTCAGTTGTTGATGTTGAAGAGAGTGGTATAGGAGGAAGAGGTGGTGTTTTGCTTCAGTTGTTAATGTTGAAGAGAGTGGTATAAGAGGAAGCAGTGGTGTTTTGGCTTCAGATTCAAGTGAAATTCATCCTGATGTACATTCGGGAGACTTAGGTACAACTAAAATCCCTGAGAAACCTCAGCAATAATGAGAAATTAATCCTCAAAAAACATTTCATTCCAACCAAAGGGTGTAAATTCCTCACACATGCCTTCAAAGCTCAGAAATGGCAGTTTAAAAAGAGTTGGCTGAACAAGTACATAGTTTAGGATTAAGCTGAAACCATGGTTCTGGATTAAGATGAAACCTTGCTTTAGGAATCAACTGACTTTAGGATTTAGCTGAAACCATGCTTTAAGATTTCATGGTTTAGGATGACAAGAAGCTGCCAAGATGTGTTGTGGTCAGATACCGGCCTTGTGATAGCATCTGCCATTTTGAAAGAGGGATCAGACCATTATAGGGAATCTTCCCTTGAGTGTATTGTAACTGTACTTCCACCATATGCATTATTTTATTTTCATCTCACTATTGAGAACATTTTTGTTGTTGATCATCTATGCCAACTATTAGTTAGTTCCAGCACTCATGGTTGGTGCATACTGAGGTACTCTTCATATGGCATGGAAATACAATCTCCAAATGGCCTCCTCCAGTCCTTTCAAACCGGAATGAATTCAAACATGAAACACACTAAATGAATGGCTTGGGACCAAACTCATACACATTCAGGTGATTTGTGATTATGCACTTTTAACTTGTAAAATCAGCATAATCAGAAATGGTGGTATTTCCAGGATAAATAATTGTTTTCTAAAGGTTAGTTGCTTTTCTAAGACTGTGTATAATATGATGGTTAGCTATGCTTTCACTTCACCTATATCATATCATTGCAATAAACCAGTTTGTTACATAGTGTGCTCGAAGTTGCTTTAAAATATTCACAATATCAACATCAGCTCACATTCAATATGCATTGAATGTTTACTTTGACCAAAGTTATGAACTTCATCCATAAATTTGTAAATTATTTGTAAATTATAACCCCCAATATTCAACAACAAGTATACTCTCCAACAATGTCAATAAATGAGGAGGAGGCATTTTACCGAGAGATTGTTAGAGACCTCGCATTGCGAAAAAAGTGTCTCTCAGTCTTGATCTAACTTTCATAATCCCTTCTGTAACAAAATCAAGTAAAGAACTTCAAATATAGCACACCAATTCATTGCGACCAATGTTTTGCAACCAATACAAGATCAGACCTCATGTGTATTTGAGCATAGGGTAATTAGTATGTACTAATGCTCAAGCATGATGTTCCCAATATAAAAAAATTGTAATTTGCTATACCATTCAACATGTGGCACAAAATGAGTCACCATTTACCCCCACCACATAACACTATTTGACAGATTATGATACGAGTTATCATGTAGCATACCACCTTGTAACATATAGTAAAACTGCATTACACAATCTAACATGCTAATAATTACTGTCTTACTTAAGATCTCATTAGAGACTCTTCCGTCACTTGAATTATATCCTCTGAGTGCAAACGAATCCAAGAATTTCAAGAAGAGCCCACCAGCTTTAGAATCAGCTACCTGAGATAAAACACAAAAATAGACGCAACTACATACTGATACCAACCAAATGTTTAAGCTGCTCTTATGAGGTAGGCCTAGTAATTAAATTTTGTCCTGATATTGTGATGTGTAGAGTTAAATTCCCCCCACTTTACCCCGATAGCATATGAGTTTTCCATTCTCTGGAACATGCAATATTATTTATTCTTGGAATGTGATTGGGACTTGACTAGCACAGCAGGAATTGGGCTAGAATTGATTGGGACCTGTCAAGTCATTTGACCAACCCTCTATCTCTAATAATAATCAGCCACTTCAATATGTTGCTGGTAGCCTATGTGACTCATACCACATACTTGGATATTGGATATTTGACACTTAATTTAGTTGATTGATTTCAGGTGATATGTAGGGGTTTCCAAGATTTGTATATTGCAATATTGTAATGATCACATGATTATGACCTTCCAACGATCAGTACATAATTATAAGAACTTTTACCATGTGAACATTCTTCTCATGTGATAATAATGTGTTGCTCATGTGACGTACTTGAAAGTATAGCACACTCACCCTTGATATGTTGATAATGGTATCTGCAGCAGATTCAATCACAATCTGGAAAGCAAAGATGAAATCACATATTCACTGGTCCAATATCATTTGTTCTGGTATATGGGACGACCTGTTCATTTTTGTGGTTTTATTTTTAATGTCATAGCTTCATCCATTGTCAATAATTTGGGATATCACATTCTGTGTGATTTCCAATGATACTCCGATAGTGGTGTTGCAATAAACTATTGCTAAATTACTTGCAGTGACACCGAGGTCATTAAAAACACACTTACAAACCATTTTACATTCTAACTGTTGCTCAGCTAAATTTACCATTTGTGTTGCTATATACCACATAATATATATTATAGTGATCATTTTCTAATTAAAAAACAACAACAACCCATAACTGGCAGGTGAAGAGAGCACATACACTGAAATGTATCTCGATTGTTCATAGCTATGTATATAGAACAAAAAAGAGTTTTTAGAGATGCTAAAAAAATTATGTACCAAGACCGAGTTAGAGAAATATTTAGATGTCGTCAATGCACTTCTATAGATACCATGTTATTCATCAATCTCACCTCTATTTCCCAAATGGTATATAATGAAAGGGCAGCATAAAAAGTATCATAACCCAAGAATGGCAAACTGAAACATGAAACATAGTATAACAGTCAAGTCATATTTTGAAAACGAGCAGAAATGGTCTGGTTCTCCCTTAACTCTTTCATTGGTAAATTTCTAGTAGCTTTTGACTGCAGCTGTAAAGGTAAGTGTTATATACTAGTTTAGGAACCACTAAAAAAATGTCTAATGAAAATGGAATAATTATGGTTATTGAAAATGGTTGCCTAGCAACAAATCACAAATGATTTCAGATGATTATTGGCACTAGATAATGAAATGCTCAATGATGATGCTATCAAACAGTTCCGCACTGAGAGATTTGCTTGGCTGGTAACCCATACCAGAGAAATGATTGATATTAGTAACTGGCTACCCTGCACAAACACACACATACATCTTGGGAAAGGATTATGCTTTGATCTGAGCTCTCTTCTGCTTAATTCCAGATATAGATTCTATTCACTGCTAGATAGTTTAGGCCTACCAAGAACAGCCTTATTGATTTCTTCATTATCTCTATGTCTTTTTGCTGAAACAGGCAGTGTCGAGAGAATTATCTCTTAACATTTATTTGCTCAGTGTCTGGACTTCATCATGGTTCAAACCAGGCTCTCACATGCAACACGTGACTTATTTTCCTTTTTCATCTCTCAATTTCCTATCTGGCAGCCTGAAATCAATATAAAAAATACCACAAACACTTCCCTAGCGGTATACCGGACACCATCAATTCAGTATTCTAATTTTAGCTTAGCAACCCAACGATAAGGACTAGGGATTTCCCAGCTTCTAGAGTTATATTTTGGCATTCACTGATCAATTAGGTAGAGTTAAATTAAAAAAGGGCCTGAGATACAACCGAGTTTCTTGATAGCATCTTGAAACCACCATATGGTGTTTAAACTGATAAATGGGTTATAGCCAGTTTGAGTACAACATTCCACTATAGCTCAATATAAAAATGATTTTAAGGTTCAGTCAATGATTTAATCTGTGTTGACCTTGTGTAATGTTGATTTAATGAGTTCTCCCATAGAATCATAGTCAACCAAGTTAGCTTGACTCAATGGGGTATTATTTAGTCCATCAACGATATGGTTACTTCAAATGTATGTCAACCCGGTGTGATGTGAATCCAGTGTGTTGCCCCATAGAGTTACACTCTCGGCTGACTTCAACCTGCATCAACTCAGTGCAATGTGAATCCAGTGTGTTGTGAATCCAGTGTGTTTCTGTCGATCTACTGTGAGCTGACTTTAACCTGATTCACCCAAATTTGATGTGTTAAAGAGTGTGATGAATGTGCTAAGAGTTTATTATTCTGGTTAGAGTTTCACTAGGAAAACTGTATACCGAAGCAGATTCCTATTGAAAAAAAAAAAGTTTACCATATTTGATGGAGTTTCCCACCCCCATCACCACACCCATCAAAATCTAGGATAGTATGCACAAACCTAGCACATTGTCTCTTACGTACATTACTAATTGTTTGTGGGAGTGTTCCATTGTACAAGCTTATCAAGTCATCCAGTTTCTTCTCGGGATCACCTTCACTGAATTGTGCTGATGTGAATTCTGTACACAGACATATAGTTACACATACTCCATAAAATGTTCAGACCATAGGCACTTTTTAATACATACAATTGACTACATGTAAAGTATTTCTCCTTAATACAAATAAACTCTGTAGGTACAGTATTAAATATTATTCCTTAATATTATAGCTAACAGATTTGGTATTAAAAAGGCAGGTATCTATGTTAGCACTTTTTTGATAATGACCCACTCTTCTTCTGGTTTTAGCCTACATAATTGAATGTGAATATTTCTTTTTGAAGGTTTGACCAGGAATAAGAATAGGGACTGGAAGGATTTCAAATTGTAACCAAATGAGTCAGCAATTGGCAAATGCTAAAAACTGCCCGTCTTATATATCATTATATGCAAGCATATGAGCATTAGCTCTGACCACTAGTCATTGAAAAATAAAACAAGAGTGGAAGCTATAGGCTAGGAGTTCTGAAAGAACCAAACCAAACTAACATAAAATGAAACTCAGTAAATGCCAAATGAGTCGGCTATCTCATCTGCTCCATGCTATATTTAGACTTGACTCTGTGGATAAAGTCTGCTTCAAGCTATATGTAGACTTGTCTCCGTGGATAAGGTCTGTTCTTATCTTCTTCATGCTATATGTAGACTTGCCTCCGTGGATAAAGTCTGTTCTTATCTGCTTCATGCTATATGTAGACTTGACTACGTGGATAAAGTCTGTTCTTATCTACTTCATGCTATATGTAGACGTGACTCCGTGGATAAAGTCTGTTCTTATAGGAAAGTTATATGTTTGCCTCTGTGTTTAATATCAGCTCTCATCTGCCCCATGCTAGTTATAAGCTTGTATTCTGTGATTAAAATCTGCTTCATTTCCCTCATGATAATAGGCTTGCCGCTGTCTGCTATCTCATATGCATCATGCTAGTTATAGGTTAGTATCTGTGATTGAAGTCTACTATCATCTGCCTCTTGTTATAGGTTTGCCTCTGTGGTCAACTCTGACCAACCTCTACAGTGTCTTTCACCCGAGTTGAATGTCTCAAGAAAGGTGAAGATTAGTGCTGTGACTATGTCATATCATATAATAGTTTCTATGTAGACATAGTATGATGTAGTAAATTGGTTATATAGCAAGCCATTTTTGAGCTCACTAAGAAAAGGGAGATAGCGGTTAGGTATTAATTTTTGTTTGTACTAATTGAACTTTTTTGTCGGTTTATGTTCAATAAATAAAATGTCAACACCTTCAGAGAGTAGCAGAGAGAACTTTCACATCTCCATTTTAACTTATTAGTCCTGACCTAAGAATGAACACAACAATTTAAACTGGGCTCTCCTTCTGCAGAAATAATGCAGAAATCTCAAGGCTACATGCCAGAAAGGTGATACAGTCACACATGCAGTAATGAACATAAACTATTAGGCCAGTGTAAAATTGGCTGATTATTTGATAATCTACCAAACTAAAGTGCTTTTCAAACCAACTTTACTTCAAAAAGGCAGTAAGAAATTTGTGAGTGTTCCAACGAGAGTTTACTATCATATTAGAGAATCACTCACTCAATGTTAATTAAGTTATTACCAGTCAAAAAATCAAGTGAAAACTCAAAGCCACTAAGAAAACAGTAAAAATGCAAAAAACACCGATCTCAATTGCTTTGTAATATAGTTGTTTGACAACCTTGGAGGTCTTTATTTGTATCCCTAATGTTTTGCTGTGCATTTTCCCTCATGCAATTTTAAGAAGCACATTCTACACTACTAGCATGCTACTGCAACAGAAATAAGACCGACCATCTTTCTCTCCAGCTACTCTACATGACATTAATCGTTGAGAGATACAATGTAATACAATAACAATCATTATTCATTGTACATGCATGGTAGGATGACATACCCGTTAATCCGGGTGCGGTCACAACTGGTTTGGGTGTAGTCATGGTGGTAGGAATGTTCACTGCGGTTACCACCATGGTAGTAGATATTATACCCTCTTGACTGGGTGTTGTTATATCTGCTGAGAGCATCGTAAGCACTGCTGCGGGTGTAGATACCACTATTGGGTGTGTGACCAATACTGTTGTGGATGTGATCATTATCATTGCAGATGTTTTCACAGTTGGGGGAATGTTCATCATGCTGGTCATCAATGTTGTAGGTGAGCTCAACATGGTTACGGGGGTTGTCATCACTGTTGGAAGTATATGGATATACATGTTGTGGGTGTGCTTATGGTAGCATGAATATTCTCAGTATTAATTATCTCTGTGTATTTTAAGACTTTATTTAGAATGTGTACCTACCAGCAGCATTGCAACCTTTTTTGCTACTCCATATGTGCAGCAAGAGTTTGGTTGGAAGTGAGCCACTCATTGTAATGTTCTCATTAGACATGAATATGAGAGCAAACAATATTACTACTATAAGCAGTGTGATGTGTGTGTGTGTATCTGTCGTTGTGTGTGTGTGAATATGTCTGTCTGTCTGCATATTTGTCTCTCTGTCTCACTGATTGTGTGTTTGAATGCGTGTGTGCTTGTGTGTTTGTGTGTGTGTGTGTGTGTGAGTGAGTGAGGAAGTGTGTGTTCTTGAACAGTCTGCGGACAGGGGTTATATTAAAAATAGAACAATATATATAAAATACAACATAACCCATCATAACAAGATGTATGTGAATAATTGAATCTTTACTCAGATAAGGTCACATATGCATAATTTTAGTTGCTGAGACAGCATTTTTTATTTTACTTTTATTTTTACTTGTATGCAATTTTTGAGAGAATACTTCAGGAAATTGCTCATGAAAGGTAAGTAAGTTCAGCATGCATCATTGCATTCTCCATGGCTACAGGAATATTACAAACCCACACAGACCTCTTCAAAGTATTAACAATCTTGATCCATAGACTGGAGTTGCCAATATTTAATCTAACCTACTATTATCATGCTAGCAAGATTGTGTTTTAACCTACTTCTTTTGTAGAATTTGTTTGCTAATTAGGCTGCTGTGACACTGCAAGCCCTGTTAGTTTAAAGTGCATAGCTAGCTATTTACTGAATTTTAAGCTAGCTACAAATAGTCTATTTGTCACCTCTTCTGTAGCTGGGAAGTACATCAAACATTGCACTTCATGGATGTCTGAGAGACATCTAGAGATTAGAGACCAGGTACTGTTAGCTTTGTTGACGTAAATTTTTAACAAACAACCAGTTTCACCCCAAGTTTTCACTATAGACCAACTACTTATTCTACTCCAATTTTTTTCCAGATTGTGAACTTGACTATATAGCTGATAGACTTAAAGATGTTGTCCTTATTGAAAAAGCTATAATAAGTAGCTAGTAACTGATTTTAACTTTTACATGGTAGTCAAATCATCTTGAGAAATAGAAAATTTTATTTTGGGGGGTTTCCCTTCAGATTAATCAGGATTTGAAAGGATGCACTTCAGGACTCTTCTCACATCCTATACCACAATAACTTCCATTACCCATACCATCGCCTCCCATTGTGTCTGGAGCAGTCATACTGCCTCCACTTCCTATAAAAGCAGCTCCATCCTAATCTTGTTCATCACTCCCACTCTTATCACAGCACCGATCATTACTTGTACAGTTGATATCCTCACTTTCACTTCTGCCACATCAGTTTCAATATACACTTTTATTTGTATGCAGTCTTCTCCTGAATATCGTAAAACCAAGAAAATACAACTGCCAAGTGTTTTGTTTGCAGCTAGAAGTGGCAGTAGTTACTTACTTCAACTGACATATGCTAAGAACTGCCACAGTTATATATGATTATATGCAAGCATATAAGCAATAGCTCTGACCACTTACTAGTCATTGAAAAACAAAACAAGTGTGGAAGATATAGGGCTTATAATAAAATAATGATAAGGCTAGGAGTTTTGAAAGGAAAAACAAAACAAAACAGAAAAACAAACTCCCAAATGAGTCAGCTATCTCATCTGCCTCATACGTTGTAGGCTGGTCTCTGTGGATAAGGCTGACCCACTTCTACAATGTCTTTCACCCGAGTCAAATGTCTCAAGAAAGGTGAAAGTTAGTGCAGTGACTATATTATATCATATAATAGTTTCTATGGACATATCATGATGTAGTAAATTGGTTAAAGCAAGCCATTTTTGTGCTCACTAAGAAAAGGGAGATAGTGGTAAGGGATTAATTTTTGTTTGTACTTACTGAACTTTTTTGTATGTTTTATGTTCAATAAATAAAATGTCAACACCTTTAGAGAGTGGCAGAGAGAACTTTCACATCTCCCAATGTAAATTATTAGTCCTGACCTAAGAATGAACACAACAATTTAAACTGGGCTCTCCTTCTGCAGATATCATGCAGAAATCTCAAGCCTCATGCCAGAAAGGTGATACAGTCACATATGCAGTAATGAACATAAACTAGTGTATAATAGGCTGATTATTTGATAATCTACCAAACTAAAGTGCTTTTCAAACCAACTTTACTTCAAAAAGGCAGTAAGAAATATGTGAGTTTTTCAACGAGAGTTTACTATCGTATTAAGGAATCACTCACTCAATGTTACTTAAGTTATCACCAGTCAAAAAATCAAAAGTGAAAACTCAAAGCCACTAAGAAAACAGTAAAAATTAAAAAACCACCCATCTAGAAAAATCACAATTGCTTTGTAATATAGTTGTTTGACAACCTTGGAGGTCTTTATTTGTTGAACTTTTTATCCCTAATGTTTTGCTGCCCATTTTCCCTCATGCAATTTTAAGAAGAACATTCTACACTACTAGCATGCTACTGCAACAGAAATAAGACCCACCATATTTCTTTAAAGCTACTCTAAATGACATTTATCGTTGAGAGATACAATAACAATCATTACCCATTGCACATGCAAGGTATAGGATGACATACCCTTTACTTCGGGTGCGGTCACAACTGCTTTGGGTGTGGTCATGATGGTAGGAATGTTCGCTGCGGTTACCACTATGGTAGTAGATATTATACCCTCTTGACTGGGTGTGGTTATATCTGCTGAGAGCATCGTCACCACTGCTGTGGGTGTAGCTACCACTATTGGAGGTGTGACCAATACTGTTGTGGGTGTGATCATTATCATTGCAGATGTTTTCACAGTTGTGGGGATGTTCATTATGCTGGTTGTCAATGTTGTGGGTGAGCTCAACATGGTTCCGGGGGTTGTCGTCACTGTAGGAGGTGTATGGATATACAAGTTGTGGGTGTGCTTATGGTTAGCATAAACGTTCTCAGTATTAATTATCTCTGTGTATTTTAAGACTGCATCTAGAATATGTACCTACCAGCACAGCGTTGCAACCTTTTTTGCTACTCCATATGTGCAGCAAGAGTTTGGTTGGAGGTAAGTCACACATTGTAATGTTCTCATTAGACATGAATATGAGAGCAAACAATACTACTACTATAAGCAGTGTGTATGTGTGTGTGTGTATCAGTCGTTGTGTGTGTGAATATGTCTGTCTGTCTGCATGTGTGTCTCTCTGTCTCACTGATTGTGTGTTTTAATGTGTGTGTGTGCTTGTGTGTTTGTGTGTGTGTGTGTGAGTGAGTGAGAAAGTGTGTGTTCTTGAACAGTCTGCAGACAGGGGTAATATTAAAAATAGAACAGAATACCAAGCATTACCACCCTCACAAGATGTATGTGAATAATTGAATCTTTACTCACATAAGGTCACATATGAGTTGCTGAGACAGCACTTTTTATTTTACTTTTATTTTTACTTGTATGCGAGAATACTTCAGGAAATTGCTCATGACAGGTAAGTAAGTTCAGCATGCATCATTGCATTCTCCATGGCTACAGTAATATTACAAACCCACACAGACTTCTTCTAAGTATTAGCAATCTCAATCCATAGACTGGAGTTGCCAATATTTGAGCTAGCCTACTACTATCAGTCTATATAGCATGATTGTGTTTTAACCTACTTCTTTTGTAGAATTTGTTTGCTAATTAGGCATATGTGAGACTGCTAGCTCTGGTAGTTTAAAGTGCGTAGCTAGCTAATTACTGAATTTTTAACTAGCAACAAATGGTATCATTTCTAAAAAAAATTGTCACCTCTTCTGCAAGATGGGAAGTACATCAAACATTGCACTTCATGGATGTCTTAGATGTCACTAGAGCTGAGAGACTACCAGAGACTGTTAGCTTTATCGACGTAATTTTTTTGCAAATACCAGTTTCCCCCTGAGTTTTAGCTAGTGATAGACCAAATACTTGTTCTACTCCAAGATTTTTCCAGATTGTGAACTTGACTAGCTGATAGACTTAAAGAAGTTGTCCTTGTTAAAAAAGCTATAATAAGTAGGTAGTAACTGGTTTTAGTTTTTAGGTGGTAGTTAAAGATAGCTGAGAAATAAAATATTATTTAAGGAGGTTTCCCTTCAGATTAATCGAGCCTTCCGGACTTTTCTCACATCCTATACCACAATAACTTCCATTACCCATACCATCGCCTCCAATTGTGCCTGGAGTAGTCATACTGCCTCCACTTCCTATATACAAGCAGCTCCATTCTCATCTCGATCGTTATTTGAACTGTTTATATAGTCGCTTTCACTTCTGCCACATCAGTTCCCATTCACACTTTTATTTGTATACACTCTTCTCCTGAATAGCCCTTTTTGTCGTAAAAACCAAGAAAATGCAACAGCCAAGTGTTTTGTTTGCAGCTAGAAGTGGCAGTAGCTACTTACTTCAGCTGGTATAATGTTAAGAACTGCCATAGTTATATATCATTATATGCAACCAAGCATTAGCTTTGACCACTAGTCATTGAAAAACAAAACAAGTGTAGAAGCTATAGGGCTTATAATAAAATAATGATAAGACTAGGAGTGGTGAAAGGAAAAAACAAATGAAACAACGGAAAACAAGCTCTCAAATGAGTCGGCTATCTGATCTGCCTCATGCTAGTTGTAGGCTTGCCTCTGTGGTTATCACTTACCATCTCATCTGCCCCATGCTAGTTATAGGCTTCCTTCTGTGGTATATGCCTGC
Organism: Cladorhizidae sp. MBARI D1340-BT2; assembly: GCA_028752905.1. Lineage (NCBI taxonomy): Eukaryota > Metazoa > Porifera > Demospongiae > Poecilosclerida > Cladorhizidae > Cladorhizidae sp. MBARI D1340-BT2. The sequence goes on from JAQNBH010000010.1 coordinate 27,606,635, forward strand.
TATCTCATCTGTATCATTATAGTTATAGGTTTGCCTTTGTGGATAAAGACTGCCCTTACATAATTCATGTGGTTTGACACTGTGGTTAATGTCTGCTCTCATCTGCCTCATGCTAGTTTTAGGCTTGCCTCCTTGGATAAGGGTCTCCCACTTCTACAATGTCTTTCACCCGAGTCGAATGTCTCGAGAAAGGTGAAGGTTGGTGCTGTGACTATGTTATATCATGCTATAGTTTCTTTGAAGAAATAATTGGTTAAAGCAAGCCATTTTGTGGTTACTAAGAAAAGGGAGAGAGGCGAGGGATTAATTTGTTTGTACTTACTGAACTTTTTCTGATGGTTTTTGTTCATGACATAGCCTTCAGAGAGTGGCAGAATGAACTTTCACATCTCCATAATAGCAATTAATTATATTCCCGATTGATTATAGTCCTGATCTGAGAACTAACAACAAATTAGTTGGATAAACTGGGTACACCTTCTGCAGATATCACAGAAATCTCAAGGCTCTTGCCAGGGGGGTGATACTGTCACATGTACAGTGATGTATGTAGTGTAGTGCAAATTATTGGCCAGTATAAAATAGAGCAAACTAAAGTGCTTTCCAAATGAACTTTACTTGAAAATGGTAAACATTAAGAGGTAACCATTAAATTTGTGAGTGTTCCCACGTGATATTGGAGAATCGCTAAAGTAATCACCAGTCCAAATCAAAGTGAAAACTCAAAAGCTACTAAAAAATAGCAAAAATGCCATATAGAAAAAAACAATAATGCTTTGTTATCTAGTTGTTTGACAACCTTGGATGTCTGAACTTTTTATCCCTCTGCATTTTCCCTCACGCAATTTTGAGAAGTACATGCCACACTACTAGCATGCTACTGCAACAGAAATAAGACCCACCATATTTCTTTACAGCTACTCTACAGAATAGTAGAATATGTACCTACAGCAGTATTGCAACCTTTTTTGCTACTCCATATGTGCAGCAAGAGTTTGGTTGGAGGTCAGCCACATATTGTAATGTTCTCATTAGACATGAATATGACAGCAAACAATACTACTACTATAAGCAGTGTGTATGTGTGTCTGTGTGTGCATGTGTTAATGTGTGTGTGTGTGTCTGGGTGTGTCATTGTGTATGCGAATATGTCTGTCTGTCTGTCTGTCTGTCTGCATGTGTGTCTCTCTGTCTCACTGTGTGTGTGTTTGAATGAATGTGTGTGTGTGAGTGTGTGTGTGTGTGAGTGAGAAAGAGAGAGTGTGTGTTCTTGAACTGTCGGTATTATATTAAAAATAGAACAGTATAATATATAAAATACAACATAACCCAGCGTAACTACATACACAAAATGTATGTGAACAATTGAATCTTTACTCACATAATGTCACATATCCATAATTTAAGTCGCTGAGACAGCACTTTTTACTTGTATGCAATTTTTGAGAGAAAACTCCAGGAAATTGCTAATGACAGGAAAATAAGTTCTGCATGCTTCATTGGATTCTCCATGGCTATATACAGGAATATTACGAACCCACTAAGACCTCTTCAAGGTATTAGCAATCTCTATCCATAGACTAGAGTTGCCAATATTTAAGCTAGCCTACTACCTAGCAAGATTGTGTTTTAACCTACTTCTTTTATAGAATTTGTTTGCTAATTGGGCATCTGTGTGACTGCTTGCTCTGGTAGTGTAAAGTGCGTAGCTAGAATTTTGAGCTAGCAACAAATAGTATCATTTCGGGAAAAAAATTGTCACCTCTTCTGAAAGCTGGGAAGTACATCAAACATTGCACTTCATGTATGTCTGACAGACAACTAGAGCTGAGAGACTACCAGGGAATGTTAGCTTTGTTGACATAAATGTTTGGCAAATAACCAATTTCACCCTGAGTTTTAGCTATGGATAGACCAAATACTTGTTCTACTCCAACATTTTGCCAGATTGTGAACTTTAATTAACTAGCTAAAGAAGTTGTTCCGCTAAAGAAGTTGTTCCTTGTTGAAAAAGCTACAAGTAAATGTTTTAGCCTTTAGGTGGTAGTTAAAGACATCCAAATCATCTTTAGAAATAAAATTTGATTTTAGGATTTTCACCATCAGATTAAGGGGGGAATCAGATTAAGGGGGGAATAATGTCAAAATGCTAACTTTCATTTTTTAACAACTATTTTAAATGGTGTCTCTGCTCATTATAGAAGTCATATTCCAAGTTTCAGAACATTTGAAGATTCTATGATGCAGTTACGACAGCTTTTGCACCCACTATTTTCATTAGAAACCCAGCAAGTCTGAAGAAGAATCGTGTCGCATTAGATTAGAAGAATTTACACATATTTCCACAAATTTCTCCCTCATTTCTCACCCAAACTCCATAATTTATATATCACCAGAATGCTTATTGTGTGCTCTTTAACCTAAACTATTTTATTTTCACTGTTATGAGAGTATAGACCAGCATATCTGCATGTGGTTTGTATGGGATTCCCCCACCCCCCTCTCCTGTGGTGCATTATCATACCTATTCAAATAGTTTAGGTGAAACTACTACATGTACTCTTACCATAAACCACCTAGCAGCCACTTAGCATTATTAATGGCTTTTTAATTTGTGAACTGGATTTCCGCTGACACTTTGGCATAAAAAATATATATAACAAAAGTTAAATACATCATTAAATAGCTTATCTTCTAAGCTACATTTTGGTACAAAAAGTATGTTGATAGAGGGTAGTGGGTGGAAAATATGATTGGTATTGTCGAGGTGTATTTTTTGACATTATTCCCCCCTTAATCAGGATTTGAAAGGATGTACTTCAGGACTGTTCTCACATCCTATACCACAATAACTTCCATTATCCATACCATCGCCTCCCATTGTGCCTGGAGCAGTCATACTGCCTCCACTTCCTATAAATGCAGCTCCATCCTCATCTTTTTCATCACTCCCACTTCTATAACAGTGGCTATCACTAGTTGTACAGTTAATCACTTTCATTACTGCCTCGTCAGTTTCCATACTCACTTTCATTTGTATGCACTCCTCTGCCATTTTTGTCGTAAAAAGCTAGAAAATACAACTGCCTAGTGTTTTTGTTTGCAGCTGGAAAGTGACTGTAGCTACTTACTTCAGCTGGCATATGCTAAGAACTGCCACAGTTATATATCATTATATGCAAGCATATAAGCATTAGCTCTGACCACTAGTCATTGAAAAACAAAACAAGTGTGGAAGCTATAGGGCTTATAATATAGTAATGATAAGACTAGGAGTTCTTAAAGGAAAAACAAAACAAAGCAGCAAAGAAAAACTAACTCCCAAATGAGTCAGCTATCTCATCTGCCACATGCTAGTTGTAGACTTGCCCCATGCTAGTGATAACCTAGTCTTCTGTTGTTAAAATCTGCTTCATCTGCATCATGCTAGTTATAGGCTTGCCTCTGTGGTTGAATTGTGCTATCTCATCTGCGTTATGTTTGCCTTTGTGGATAAATTCCGTCCTTATCTACTTCATGCGGTTTGACACAGTGGTTAATGGCTGCTCTCATCTGCCTCATGCTAGTTAGGCTTGCTCTATGGTGGATATGCTCTCCTACTTCTACAATGTCTTTCACCCGAGTTGAATGTCTCAAGAAAGGTGAAGGTTAGTGAGGTGACTATGTTATAATTATCATGCTATAAACATTTCCTTGCAGACATAATATATAGCATAATGTAGAAAAATGGTTAAAGTAAGCCATTTTTTTTTCAAAGGAGAGAGGCGTAGGGGCTTGTACTGACTGAACTTTTTTTGTTTGTTTATGTTCAATACACCTTCAGAAAATGACAGAATTAACTTTCACACATCCATAATATTAGCAATTAATTATATTTCTGATTGATTGTAGTCCTGATCTGAGATTGAACAACAAATTAGTTAGATAAATTGGACTCTCCTTCTGCAGATATCACACAGAAATCTCAAGGCTCCATGCCAGAAGGATGTTAATGTCACATGTGCAGTGATGAACATAGAGTAGTATAAATTATTAGCCAGTGTAACATAGAAATCTACCAAACTAAAGTACTTTGCAAATCATGGAAAATGGCAATAATTAAGAGGGTAAATTTTAAATTTTTGAGTGTTCCCACGTGAGATTACTATCATATTAGAGAATCGTAGAGTATTACTAAAATATTCACCAATCCTAATCAAAAGTGAAACCTCAAAAGCCAATAAGAAAACAGTGAAAATATAAAAACCACCTATCTAGAATTATAACAATTGCTTTGCAATATAATTGTTTGGAAACTATGGAGGTCTTCATTGAATGTTTTATCCCTGCTCTGCATTTTCCATCATGCAATTTTAAGAAGTACATGCTACACTACTAGCATGCTACTGCAACAGAAAAAAGACCCACCATCTTTCTTTATGGCTACTCTACATGACATTAATCTTTGAAAGATGCAATGTGCTACAATAACAATCTTTACCCATTGCACATGCAGGGTATAGGATGACGTACCCTTTACTCCAGGTGCGGTTACAACTGATGTGGGAGTGGTCATGGTTGTAGGAATGTTTGCTGTGGTTACCGCCATGGTAGTAGATATTATACCATCTTGACGGGGTTTGGTTATATCTGCTGAGAGCATCGTCAGCACTGCTGTGGGTGTAGCTACCACTATTGGAGGTGTGACCAATACTGTTGTGGGTGTGATCATTATCATTGCAGATGTTTTCACAGTTGTGGGGATGTTCATCATGCTGGTCGTCAATGTTGTGGGTGAGCTCAACATGGTTACGGGGGTTGTTGTCACTGTAGGAGATGTACAAGTTGTGGGTGTGCTTATGGTAGCATGAACATTCTCAGTAGTAATGATCTCTGTGTATTTTAAGACTGCATCTAGAATATGTACCTACCAGCAGCACAGCATTGCAACCTTTTTTGCTACTCCATATGTGCAGCAAGAGTTTGGTTGGAGTTCAGCCACACATTGTAATGTTCTCATTAGACATGAATATGAGAGCAAACAATACTACTACTATAAGCAGTGTGATGTGTGTGTGTGTATCAGTCGTTGTGTGTGTGAATATGTCTGTCTGTCTGCATGTGTGTCTCTCTGTCTCACTTATTGTGTGTTTGAATGTGTGTGTGTGCTTGTATGTTTGTGCGTGTGAGTGAGTGAGAAAGTGTGTGTTCTTGAACAGTCTGCAGACAGGGGTTATATTAAAAATAGAACAGAATACCAAGCATAACCACCCTCACAAGATGTATGTGAATAATTGAATCTTTACTCACATAAGGTCACATATGCATAATTTAAGTTGCTGAGACATCACTTTTTATTTTACTTTTATTTTTACTTGTATGCGAGAATACTTCAGGAAATTGCTCATGACAGGTAAGTAAGTTCAGCATGCATCATTGCATTCTCCATGGCTACAGTAATATTACAAACCCACACAGACTTCTTCTAAGTATTAGCAATCTCAATCCATAGACTGGAGTTGCCAATATTTGAGCTAGCCTACTACTATCAGTCTATATAGCATGATTGTGTTTTAACCTACTTCTTTTGTAGAATTTGTTTGCTAATTAGGCATATGTGAGACTGCTAGCTCTGGTAGTTTAAAGTGCGTAGCTAGCTAATTACTGAATTTTTAACTAGCAACAAATGGTATCATTTCTAAAAAAAATTGTCACCTCTTCTGCAAGATGGGAAGTACATCAAACATTGCACTTCATGGATGTCTTAGATGTCACTAGAGCTGAGAGACTACCAGAGACTGTTAGCTTTATCGACGTAATTTTTTGGCAAATACCAGTTTCCCCCTGAGTTTTAGCTAGTGATAGACCAAATACTTGTTCTACTCCAAGATTTTTCCAGATTGTGAACTTGACTAGCTGATAGACTTAAAGAAGTTGTCCTTGTTAAAAAAGCTATAATAAGTAGGTAGTAACTGGTTTTAGTTTTTAGGTGGTAGTTAAAGATAGCTGAGAAATAAAATATTATTTAAGGAGGTTTCCCTTCAGATTAATCGAGCCTTCCGGACTTTTCTCACATCCTATACCACAATAACTTCCATTACCCATACCATCGCCTCCAATTGTGCCTGGAGTAGTCATACTGCCTCCACTTCCTATATACAAGCAGCTCCATTCTCATCTCGATCGTTATTTGAACTGTTTATATAGTCGCTTTCACTTCTGCCACATCAGTTCCCATTCACACTTTTATTTGTATACACTCTTCTCCTGAATAGCCCTTTTTGTCGTAAAAACCAAGAAAATGCAACAGCCAAGTGTTTTGTTTGCAGCTAGAAGTGGCAGTAGCTACTTACTTCAGCTGGTATAATGTTAAGAACTGCCATAGTTATATATCATTATATGCAACCAAGCATTAGCTTTGACCACTAGTCATTGAAAAACAAAACAAGTGTAGAAGCTATAGGGCTTATAATAAAATAATGATAAGACTAGGAGTGGTGAAAGGAAAAAACAAATGAAACAACGGAAAACAAGCTCTCAAATGAGTCGGCTATCTGATCTGCCTCATGCTAGTTGTAGGCTTGCCTCTGTGGTTATCACTTACCATCTCATCTGCCCCATGCTAGTTATAGGCTTCCTTCTGTGGTATATGCCTGCTATCTCATCTGTATCATTATAGTTATAGGTTTGCCTTTGTGGATAAAGACTGCCCTTACATAATTCATGTGGTTTGACACTGTGGTTAATGTCTGCTCTCATCTGCCTCATGCTAGTTTTAGGCTTGCCTCCTTGGATAAGGGTCTCCCACTTCTACAATGTCTTTCACCCGAGTCGAATGTCTCGAGAAAGGTGAAGGTTGGTGCTGTGACTATGTTATATCATGCTATAGTTTCTTTGAAGAAATAATTGGTTAAAGCAAGCCATTTTGTGGTTACTAAGAAAAGGGAGAGAGGCGAGGGATTAATTTGTTTGTACTTACTGAACTTTTTCTGATGGTTTTTGTTCATGACATAGCCTTCAGAGAGTGGCAGAATGAACTTTCACATCTCCATAATAGCAATTAATTATATTCCCGATTGATTATAGTCCTGATCTGAGAACTAACAACAAATTAGTTGGATAAACTGGGTACACCTTCTGCAGATATCACAGAAATCTCAAGGCTCTTGCCAGGGGGGTGATACTGTCACATGTACAGTGATGTATGTAGTGTAGTGCAAATTATTGGCCAGTATAAAATAGAGCAAACTAAAGTGCTTTCCAAATGAACTTTACTTGAAAATGGTAAACATTAAGAGGTAACCATTAAATTTGTGAGTGTTCCCACGTGATATTGGAGAATCGCTAAAGTAATCACCAGTCCAAATCAAAGTGAAAACTCAAAAGCTACTAAAAAATAGCAAAAATGCCATATAGAAAAAAACAATAATGCTTTGTTATCTAGTTGTTTGACAACCTTGGATGTCTGAACTTTTTATCCCTCTGCATTTTCCCTCACGCAATTTTGAGAAGTACATGCCACACTACTAGCATGCTACTGCAACAGAAATAAGACCCACCATATTTCTTTACAGCTACTCTACAGAATAGTAGAATATGTACCTACAGCAGTATTGCAACCTTTTTTGCTACTCCATATGTGCAGCAAGAGTTTGGTTGGAGGTCAGCCACATATTGTAATGTTCTCATTAGACATGAATATGACAGCAAACAATACTACTACTATAAGCAGTGTGTATGTGTGTCTGTGTGTGCATGTGTTAATGTGTGTGTGTGTGTCTGGGTGTGTCATTGTGTATGCGAATATGTCTGTCTGTCTGTCTGTCTGTCTGCATGTGTGTCTCTCTGTCTCACTGTGTGTGTGTTTGAATGAATGTGTGTGTGTGAGTGTGTGTGTGTGTGAGTGAGAAAGAGAGAGTGTGTGTTCTTGAACTGTCGGTATTATATTAAAAATAGAACAGTATAATATATAAAATACAACATAACCCAGCGTAACTACATACACAAAATGTATGTGAACAATTGAATCTTTACTCACATAATGTCACATATCCATAATTTAAGTCGCTGAGACAGCACTTTTTACTTGTATGCAATTTTTGAGAGAAAACTCCAGGAAATTGCTAATGACAGGAAAATAAGTTCTGCATGCTTCATTGGATTCTCCATGGCTATATACAGGAATATTACGAACCCACTAAGACCTCTTCAAGGTATTAGCAATCTCTATCCATAGACTAGAGTTGCCAATATTTAAGCTAGCCTACTACCTAGCAAGATTGTGTTTTAACCTACTTCTTTTATAGAATTTGTTTGCTAATTGGGCATCTGTGTGACTGCTTGCTCTGGTAGTGTAAAGTGCGTAGCTAGAATTTTGAGCTAGCAACAAATAGTATCATTTCGGGAAAAAAATTGTCACCTCTTCTGAAAGCTGGGAAGTACATCAAACATTGCACTTCATGTATGTCTGACAGACAACTAGAGCTGAGAGACTACCAGGGAATGTTAGCTTTGTTGACATAAATGTTTGGCAAATAACCAATTTCACCCTGAGTTTTAGCTATGGATAGACCAAATACTTGTTCTACTCCAACATTTTGCCAGATTGTGAACTTTAATTAACTAGCTAAAGAAGTTGTTCCGCTAAAGAAGTTGTTCCTTGTTGAAAAAGCTACAAGTAAATGTTTTAGCCTTTAGGTGGTAGTTAAAGACATCCAAATCATCTTTAGAAATAAAATTTGATTTTAGGATTTTCACCATCAGATTAAGGGGGGAATCAGATTAAGGGGGGAATAATGTCAAAATGCTAACTTTCATTTTTTAACAACTATTTTAAATGGTGTCTCTGCTCATTATAGAAGTCATATTCCAAGTTTCAGAACATTTGAAGATTCTATGATGCAGTTACGACAGCTTTTGCACCCACTATTTTCATTAGAAACCCAGCAAGTCTGAAGAAGAATCGTGTCGCATTAGATTAGAAGAATTTACACATATTTCCACAAATTTCTCCCTCATTTCTCACCCAAACTCCATAATTTATATATCACCAGAATGCTTATTGTGTGCTCTTTAACCTAAACTATTTTATTTTCACTGTTATGAGAGTATAGACCAGCATATCTGCATGTGGTTTGTATGGGATTCCCCCACCCCCCTCTCCTGTGGTGCATTATCATACCTATTCAAATAGTTTAGGTGAAACTACTACATGTACTCTTACCATAAACCACCTAGCAGCCACTTAGCATTATTAATGGCTTTTTAATTTGTGAACTGGATTTCCGCTGACACTTTGGCATAAAAAATATATATAACAAAAGTTAAATACATCATTAAATAGCTTATCTTCTAAGCTACATTTTGGTACAAAAAGTATGTTGATAGAGGGTAGTGGGTGGAAAATATGATTGGTATTGTCGAGGTGTATTTTTTGACATTATTCCCCCCTTAATCAGGATTTGAAAGGATGTACTTCAGGACTGTTCTCACATCCTATACCACAATAACTTCCATTATCCATACCATCGCCTCCCATTGTGCCTGGAGCAGTCATACTGCCTCCACTTCCTATAAATGCAGCTCCATCCTCATCTTTTTCATCACTCCCACTTCTATAACAGTGGCTATCACTAGTTGTACAGTTAATCACTTTCATTACTGCCTCGTCAGTTTCCATACTCACTTTCATTTGTATGCACTCCTCTGCCATTTTTGTCGTAAAAAGCTAGAAAATACAACTGCCTAGTGTTTTTGTTTGCAGCTGGAAAGTGACTGTAGCTACTTACTTCAGCTGGCATATGCTAAGAACTGCCACAGTTATATATCATTATATGCAAGCATATAAGCATTAGCTCTGACCACTAGTCATTGAAAAACAAAACAAGTGTGGAAGCTATAGGGCTTATAATATAGTAATGATAAGACTAGGAGTTCTTAAAGGAAAAACAAAACAAAGCAGCAAAGAAAAACTAACTCCCAAATGAGTCAGCTATCTCATCTGCCACATGCTAGTTGTAGACTTGCCCCATGCTAGTGATAACCTAGTCTTCTGTTGTTAAAATCTGCTTCATCTGCATCATGCTAGTTATAGGCTTGCCTCTGTGGTTGAATTGTGCTATCTCATCTGCGTTATGTTTGCCTTTGTGGATAAATTCCGTCCTTATCTACTTCATGCGGTTTGACACAGTGGTTAATGGCTGCTCTCATCTGCCTCATGCTAGTTAGGCTTGCTCTATGGTGGATATGCTCTCCTACTTCTACAATGTCTTTCACCCGAGTTGAATGTCTCAAGAAAGGTGAAGGTTAGTGAGGTGACTATGTTATAATTATCATGCTATAAACATTTCCTTGCAGACATAATATATAGCATAATGTAGAAAAATGGTTAAAGTAAGCCATTTTTTTTTCAAAGGAGAGAGGCGTAGGGGCTTGTACTGACTGAACTTTTTTTGTTTGTTTATGTTCAATACACCTTCAGAAAATGACAGAATTAACTTTCACACATCCATAATATTAGCAATTAATTATATTTCTGATTGATTGTAGTCCTGATCTGAGATTGAACAACAAATTAGTTAGATAAATTGGACTCTCCTTCTGCAGATATCACACAGAAATCTCAAGGCTCCATGCCAGAAGGATGTTAATGTCACATGTGCAGTGATGAACATAGAGTAGTATAAATTATTAGCCAGTGTAACATAGAAATCTACCAAACTAAAGTACTTTGCAAATCATGGAAAATGGCAATAATTAAGAGGGTAAATTTTAAATTTTTGAGTGTTCCCACGTGAGATTACTATCATATTAGAGAATCGTAGAGTATTACTAAAATATTCACCAATCCTAATCAAAAGTGAAACCTCAAAAGCCAATAAGAAAACAGTGAAAATATAAAAACCACCTATCTAGAATTATAACAATTGCTTTGCAATATAATTGTTTGGAAACTATGGAGGTCTTCATTGAATGTTTTATCCCTGCTCTGCATTTTCCATCATGCAATTTTAAGAAGTACATGCTACACTACTAGCATGCTACTGCAACAGAAAAAAGACCCACCATCTTTCTTTATGGCTACTCTACATGACATTAATCTTTGAAAGATGCAATGTGCTACAATAACAATCTTTACCCATTGCACATGCAGGGTATAGGATGACGTACCCTTTACTCCAGGTGCGGTTACAACTGATGTGGGAGTGGTCATGGTTGTAGGAATGTTTGCTGTGGTTACCGCCATGGTAGTAGATATTATACCATCTTGACGGGGTTTGGTTATATCTGCTGAGAGCATCGTCAGCACTGCTGTGGGTGTAGCTACCACTATTGGAGGTGTGACCAATACTGTTGTGGGTGTGATCATTATCATTGCAGATGTTTTCACAGTTGTGGGGATGTTCATCATGCTGGTCGTCAATGTTGTGGGTGAGCTCAACATGGTTACGGGGGTTGTTGTCACTGTAGGAGATGTACAAGTTGTGGGTGTGCTTATGGTAGCATGAACATTCTCAGTAGTAATGATCTCTGTGTATTTTAAGACTGCATCTAGAATATGTACCTACCAGCAGCACAGCATTGCAACCTTTTTTGCTACTCCATATGTGCAGCAAGAGTTTGGTTGGAGTTCAGCCACACATTGTAATGTTCTCATTAGACATGAATATGAGAGCAAACAATACTACTACTATAAGCAGTGTGATGTGTGTGTGTGTATCAGTCGTTGTGTGTGTGAATATGTCTGTCTGTCTGCATGTGTGTCTCTCTGTCTCACTTATTGTGTGTTTGAATGTGTGTGTGTGCTTGTATGTTTGTGCGTGTGAGTGAGTGAGAAAGTGTGTGTTCTTGAACAGTCTGCAGACAGGGGTTATATTAAAAATAGAACAGAATACCAAGCATAACCACCCTCACAAGATGTATGTGAATAATTGAATCTTTACTCACATAAGGTCACATATGCATAATTTAAGTTGCTGAGACATCACTTTTTATTTTACTTTTATTTTTAATTGTATGCAATTTTTGAGAGAATACTTCAGGAAATTGCTCATGAATGTTCTGCATGCATCATTGCATTCTCCATGGCTACAAGAATATTACAAACCCACACAAATCTAGATCCATTGCCAATATTTGAGCTAGCCTACTACTATCAGTCTAGCAAGATTGTGTTTTAACCTACTTCTTTTGTAGAATTTGTATGCTAATTAGGCATATGTGAGACTGCAAGCTCTGGTAGTTTAAAGTGCATAGCTAGCTATTTACTGATTTTTAAGCCAGAAAAAATTGTATTTTTACGATGAAAAAAATTGTCACCTTTTCTGAAAGCTGGTAAGTACATCAAACATTGCACATCATGGGATACTAGAGAGACCACTAGAGCTGAAAGACTAGTAGGGACTGTTAACTTTGTTGACGTACATTTTCAGGTTTCATCCTGACCTTAGCTATGAATAAACCTGATAAAGGCTAGAGCATCTATTATAGTCGAAATGAGTGAATAAAAAGATAATTTTAATTAAAAATACTTTTTATACTCCAACATTTTTGCAGATAGTGAATTTGACAAGATGATAGACCTAAAGATGTTGTCCTTGTTGAAAAATCTATAATAAGTAGCTAGTAACTAGTTTTAGCCTTTACGTAAGATAATCTTTAGAAAATAAATTTTATTTTTAGGGGTTTTCCTTTCAGATTAAAAGGGTGTACTTCAGGACTCTTCTCATATCCTATACCACAATAACTTCCATTACCCATACCATCTCCTCCCATTGTGACTGGAGCAGTCATACTGTCTCCACTTCCTATAAAAGCAGCTCCATCCTCATGTTATCACAGTAGTTATCATTATTCGTACAGTTAATACACTCACTTTCACTTCTGCCACATCAGTTTCCATAATCACTTTCATTTGTATGCACTTCCCTCCTGAATAAGCCATTTTTGTCATAAAAACCAAGAAAATACAACTGCCAAGTGTTTTGTTTGCAGCTGGAAAGGACTTACTACAGCTGGCACATGCTAAGAACTGCCACAGTTATATACAAGCATTATAAGCATTAGCTGTGTGACCACTTGTCATTGAAAAACAAAACAAGTGTGGAAGCTATAGGGCTTATAATAAAATAATGATGAGGCTAGAAGTTCTGAAAGGAAAAACAAAACAAAAAAACAGAAAAACAAACTCCCAAATGAGTCATCTATCTCATCTGCCTCATGCTAGTTGTAGGCTTGCCTCTGTGGTTAATGCCTGCTATCTCATCTCCCTCATGCTAGTTATAGGCTTGCCTCTCTTGTTTAAACTCTGCTCTCACCTGCATCATGCTAGTTATAGGCTAGCCTCAGCGGTTGAAGTCTGCTGTCTCATCTGCATCATGCTAGTTATAGGTTTGCCTTTGTTGTGGATAAAAACTGCCCTTACCTAATTCATATCGTTTGAAATTGTGGTTAACGTCTGCTCTCATTCATTCTAGTTTTAGGCTTGCCTCCATGGATAAGGCCCTCCCTCTACAATGTCTTTCACCAGAGTCGAATGTCTCAAGAAAGTTGAAGGTTAGTGCTGTGATTATGTTATATCATGCTATAAAAGTTTCTTTGTAGACATAGCATGGTGTAGAAAATTGGCCATTTTTGTTCTTACTAAGAAAAGGAGAGAGGGGTAGGGGCTTAATTTGTTTGTACTGACTGAACTTTTTTTGTTCATTTATGTTCAATAAATAAGATGTCAACACCTTCAGAGAGTAACATAATGAACTTTCACACATCCATATTAGCATATTCCTGATTGATTTTAGTCATGATCTGAGAATGAACAAATTAATTTGATAAACTGGACTCTCGAGTCCTTCTGCAGATATCACATTATTCTTTGTGTGCTACACAATCATTACCCATTGCAGATGCAGCATATAGGATGACATACCCTTTACTCCAGGTGTGGTTAAAACTGATGTGGAAGTGGTCATGGTTGTAGGAATGTTTGCTGTGGTTACTACCATGGTAGTAGATATTATACCATCTTGCCGGGGTGTGGTTATATCTGCTGAGAGCATCATCAGCACTGCTGTGGGTGTAGATATCACTATTGGAGGTGTGACCAATACTGTTGTGGATTTGATCATTATCATTGCAGATGTTTTCACAGTTGGGGGAATGTTCATCATGCTGGTCATCAATGTTGTAGGTGAGCTCAACATGGTTACGGGAGTTGTCATCACTGTTGGAAGTATATGGATATACATGTTGTGGGTGTGCTTATGGTAGCATGAATATTCTCAGTATTAATTATCTCTGTGTATTTTAAGACTTTATTTAGAATGTGTACCTACCAGCAGCATTGCAACCTTTTTTGCTACTCCATATGTGCAGCAAGAGTTTGGTTGGAAGTGAGCCACTCATTGTAATGTTCTCATTAGATATGAATATGACAGCAAACAATACTACTACCATAAGCAGTGTGTATGTGTGTCTGTGTGTCCATGTGTTAATGGGTGTATGTGTGTGTGTCTGGGTGTGTCATTGTGTATGTGAATATGTCTGTCTGTCTGTATGTGTGTCTCTCTGTCTCACTGTGTGTTTAAATTTGTATGTGTGTGTGTGAGTGAGAAAGAGAGAGGGTGTGCTCTTAAACTGTCTGTGAACAGATGTTATACTAAAAATAGATATAAAATACAACATAACCCAGCAAAAGCACCCTCACAAGTGAACAATTAAATCTTTGCTCAGATAATGTCACATATACATAATTTAAGTCGCTGAGACAGCACTTTTTTATTTTTACTTGCATGACATTTTTGAGAGATTACTTCAGGAAATTGCTCATAAAGTAAGTTCTGCATGCGTCATTGGATTCTCCATGGTTATATACAGGAATATTACGAACCCACTCAGACCTCTTCAAAGTATTAGCAATCTCTATCCATAAACTGGAGTTGCCAATATTTGAGCTATCCTACTACTATCAATCTAGCAAGATTGTGTTTTAACCTACTTCTTGTATAGAATTTGTTTGCTAATTAGGCATCTGTGTGACTGCTAGCTCTGGTAGTGTACAGTGCATAGCTAGCTATTTACTAATTTTTTAGGACCCAAAAATAGTTTCGTTTCCTGAAAAAAAATTGTCACCTCTGCTGGTAAGTACATCAAACATTGCACTTCATGGACGTCAGAGAGACCATTAGAGCTCTGAGACTAGTAGGGACTGTTAACTTTGTTGACGTAAATTTTTAGCTAATAACCAGTTTCACCCTGACTTTTAGCTATGAATAAACCTGATAAGGGCTAGAGCATCTATATAGTCGAAATGTAGAGTGAATAAAAAATTGAAGTTGTTGAGAAGGTAATTTTAATTAAAAATACTTTTTGTACTCCAACATTTTTGCAGATAGTGAATTTGACAAGATGATAGACCTAAAGATGTTGTCTTTGTTGAAAAATCTATAATAAGCAGCTAGTAACTGGTTTTAGCCTTTTGGTAAGATCATCTTTAGAAATAAAATTTTATTTTTACGGATTTTCCCTTTAGATTAATCAGGATTTGAAAGGATGTACTTCAGGACTCTTCACACATCCTCTACCACAATAACTTCCATTACCCATACCATGTCCTCCCATTGTGCCTGGAGCTGTCATACTGCCTCCACTTCCTATAAAAGCTCATCTTCTTTATCACTGCCATCTTTTATTACAGTAGCTATCATTATTCGTACAGTTAATACCCTCACTTTCACTTCTGCCATATCAGTTTTAATAATCACTTTCATTTGTATGCACTCCTCTCCTGAATAAGCCATTTTTGTTGTAAAAACCAAGAAAATACAACTGCCAAGTGTTTTTGTTTGCAGCTGAAAGTAGCAGTAGCAGCTGGCATATGCTAAGAACTGCCACAGTTATGTATCATTATATGCAAGCATATAAGCATTAGCTCTGACCACTAGTCATTGAAAAATAAAACAAGTGTTGAAGCTATAGGGCTTATAATAAAATAATAATAAGGCTAGGAGTTCTGAAAGGAAAAATATAACTAAACAAAACAAACAGAAAAACAAACTCCCAGCTATCTCATCTGGTTGTGTAGGCGCTTGGCTCTGTGGTTAACACCTGCTATCTCAATCTGCCTCATGCTAGTTGTAGGCTTGCCTCTGTTATTAACACCTGCTATGTCATCAGCTCTAGGCTAGTAATTAGCTTGTTAAAATCTGCTTCATCTCCCTCATGCTAGTTATAGGCTTGTTTAAACTCTGCTCTCACCTGCATCATGCTAGTTATAGGCTAGCCTCAGCGGTTGAAGTCTGCTGTCTCATCTGCGTCATGCTAGTTATAGGTTTGCCTTTGTTGTGGATAAAGACTGCCCTTACCAAATTCATGTCGTTTGAAATTGTGGTTAACGTCTGCTCTCATTCATGCTAGTTATAGGCTTGCCTCTATGGATAAGGCCCTCCCTCTACAATGTCTTTCACCAGAGTCGAATGTCTCAAGAAAGTTGCTGTGATTATGTTATATTATGCTATAAAAGTTTCTTTGTAGACATAGCATGGTGTAGAAAATTGGCCATTTTACTAAGAAAAGGAGAGAGGGGTAGGGGCTTAATTTGTTTGTACTGACTGAACTTTTTTTGTTCATTTATGTTCAATAAATAAGATGTCAACACCTTCAGAGAGTAACAGAATGAACTTTCACACATCCATATTAGCATATTCCTGATTGATTTTAGTCATGATTGTGATATACATGTACTTTGTAGTTATTCTTAGTATTCTATATTTAGGTTAGACAAGTAGTCTATAGTCATGTGCATGAGTACATATGATCACATACACACAGTTATATCACTAACCAACGTTTACACAGATACATCCTGTCTTGTGTCTATATACTTGCTTTTGTGCTAAGACAAAGATAAGTTTGATCTATCAGTAAATACTACATGGTGGCAGAGGTGAGATTGAATAAGAAATCCCAAGCTCTAGATATCAAACTTCAACACGATGGCTCAAGTTCGCCTACAACCTCCAGCGGAATTCAATTTCAAAAATCCGGATGATTGGCCGAGATGGAAAAGGAGGTTTGAACAGTTCCGAGTTGCTTCAGGGCTCAGAGAGGACGAGGCTACAAAACAAGTTAGCACACTCCTGTATTGCCTTGGAGAACAATCTGAACCGATACTTGCATCCATGAATGTCACCACAGATGAGAGAAAGATCTACGATACAGTCGTTGGAAAATTCGATATCTTCTTTCAGGTGCGGAAAAACGTCATTTTCGAGCGTGCAAAATTCAACTGTCGCAATCAGCTGCAAGGGGAGTCAATCGAGCAATACATCCTAGAACTCTATAGCCTCGCAGAGAGTTGCAACTACGGAAACCTTAATGAGGAAATGATAAGAGACAGACTCGTAGTCAGAATTCGAGACGCAGCTCTATCAGAACGCATGCAGCTAGATAACGAGCTAACGCTCGAAAAGGCCAAAAAAATGACACGCCAGAGAGAAGCTGTAAGAGACCAACAGCAGATGCTCCGAGCGGGAGGAACAGCCGATCTCGCAGAACTGCATCCACACTGGGAACGAGGTGCAAACAAGCATACCAGTCAGCAAAGGCGACGAGGTACAGGCCAAGCAAGGACATCGGGACACTCCAAACAGTGCTCTCGATGCGGAAAAGGGCAACACTCACGGGACAAATGTCCTGCAAAAGATGCAACGTGCCATCGTTGTCAAAAGAAAGGTCATTATAGTAAACAGTGCTTTTCCAAAGCTGTGCACGAAGTCACAGAGGAAACAGTCGGAAGCAACCTGGATACCGCATTTTTAGACACCGTGTCAACCAGCCAGGAGACAAAATGGGTAGTAAAAATTGTGCTACAACAGCGTGAGACACCATTCAAAATTGATACGGGTGCCGAAGTGACTGCTGTTTCTGAAGAAACATACAAAACACTGGGAAATATCCAGCTGAAGCCATCAGAGAAGACTCTCTATGGTCCCTCCCATCAACCTCTGGGAATTATCGGACAATTCCAAGGAAAACTCTCCTACCAAAGTAGATTTTGTCAACAGACAGTCTTCGTGATTAAGGGACTAAAAACGAATCTACTAGGACTTCCAGCGATCACCGCACTGAACCTCGCAATGAGAGTAGACGCCGTGGTAGACCAGACACAAGTCATGGAGAAATATCCGAAGATTTTTCAAGGTCTGGGAAATCTCGGAGAAGAGTACGAAATAAAGCTGAAACGTAATGCAGAACCATTTTCACTCTTCGCCCCTCGACATGTTCCATTGCCATTGAGACCCAAAGTTGAAGTGGAACTACAGCGAATGGAATCGATGGGAGTGATTTCCAAAGTGAATGAGCCTACAGAATGGTGTGCAGGAATGGTGGTTGTGCCAAAGAAGTCAGGATCTATCCGAATATGCGTAGATCTAAAGCCACTAAACGAGAATGTTCTCCGTGAAGTGCACCCACTGCCCAAGGTGGACGACACTCTGGCACAGCTCTCTGGAGCAAAAGTTTTCTCTAAGCTTGATGCAAATAGCGGGTTCTGGCAGATACCGCTTGCCAAGAAGTCAAGACTCCTCACCACATTTGTCACACCATATGAGAGATATTGTTTTAACAAATTGCCATTTGGAATTTCAAGCGCTCCCCAACACTACCAAAAAAGAATGAGCAGGATCCTTGCAGGATTAGACGGTGTCTTGTGCTTGATGGACGACATTCTCATCTTTGGTACAGAGGAGGAAGAGCACAATTTGAGACTGACCGCCGTACTTAAACGGATCGAAGCAGCTGGAGCCACTCTGAACCCAGATAAATGCGAGTTTGCTCAGCGTCAACTGAAATTTCTGGGTCATTTGATTAACCAGGATGGAATCCAAGCTGACCCAGCGAAAACTTCAGCTATTCTTAAGATGAAAGCACCTAGCAATGTTCCTGAGCTCAGACGGTTTCTCGGTATGGTCAACCAATTGGGAAAGTTCTCCCACAACTTAGTAGAAGTCACTCAGCCTCTACGGGAGTTACTGAGTAAGAAGAGATCATGGCTTTGGACTTCCTACCAGGATGCAGCATTTTCTCAAGTGAAAAGAGAACTGGCAAAACCAACCATCCTTGCTCTATACAACCCAGAAGCACCAACAAAAATCTCAGCTGATGCCTCTTCGTATGGATTGGGAGCAGTCCTGATGCAAGAAAACCGAGGCTCATGGAAACCAGTCGCATTTGCTTCGCGTACTATGACTGAAACAGAAAGACGGTACGCTCAAATAGAAAAGGAGGCTTTAGCTGCTACTTGGGCCTGTGAAAAGTTTGCAAGCTATCTCCTTG
The DNA here is from genome assembly GCA_028752905.1 of Cladorhizidae sp. MBARI D1340-BT2. Classification (NCBI taxonomy): domain Eukaryota; kingdom Metazoa; phylum Porifera; class Demospongiae; order Poecilosclerida; family Cladorhizidae; species Cladorhizidae sp. MBARI D1340-BT2. Next base: position 27,625,943 of record JAQNBH010000010.1, read on the forward strand.
GTCTGAAGTTCACGATCGAAACCGACCATAAACCTCTAGTTCCGCTGCTGGGAACAAAGAACTTAGACAGCCTACCTCCAAGAGTCCTGAGATTTCGATTACGTCTCGACAGATTCAGCTATTCAATTATCCACGTACCGGGGAAATTTTTATATACCGCAGACACCCTCTCACGAGCACCGGTAGCTGAAGATGAAGATACTACACTACAGCAAACAGCAGAAGCTTTTGTGGAAATGTGTATTGATCATTTACCAGCCGGCAAATTGCGGCTAGATGACTACCGTACTTCCCAAGCAGCCGATCCCATCTGCTCAACAGTAACCAATTATTGCAGACACGGGATGGCCTGATAAACGAAGTGTGGATTTAAATATCAAGCCTTTCTGGGAAGTACGAGGTGAACTTACCGTGTGTGACAGCCTCTTGCTCTATGGAAGAAGGATAGTCATACCACAACTCCTCCGAAGAGAGACCCTGCAGAAGATACACCAAGGACATCAAGGAATACAGCGATGCCGTCTTCGTGCAAGATCTTCCGTATGGTGTCCAGGGATTGCAAGACAAATCGAAGATTGGGTGAAACAATGCCAAGTATGTGCTAAAGATGCCACTCCACGAAGTGAGCCTTTGATTCCAACAAAACTCCCTAACTACCCCTGGCAGAGAGTGGGGTCAGACTTGTTTACACTTAAAGGAAGTACTTACCTTTTGGTAGTGGACTAAGATTCCTGGAAGTAATCAGACTGACATCAATAACTTCAGCTAGTATCATCACAGCTATGAAGTCAATATTTTCTCGATATGGAATTCCAGAAACTCTAATGAGTGATAATGGACCACAGTATGCCTCACAGGAATTTGCTGAGTTTGCCAAGTCCTATGACTTTTGCCACATTACAAGCAGCCCTCTCTTCCCACAAAGCAATGGGTTAAGTGAAAGGACAGTTCAGACCGTGAAGAAACTTCTTAAGGAATCAGTGGACCCATATATGGCACTACTCAGCTATAGAACAACTCCACTCCCTTGGTGCAATCACACTCCAGCTGAACTCCTAATGGGACGTCAACTACGAACCAACCTCCCACAGATGGAAGAACATCTCGAACCAAAATGGCCCGACCTAGATGAATTTCGTCGTCAAGATAATCTGTTCAAACAGAAACAGAAGAGGGAACACGATCATCGTCATGGGGTCCGCACATTACCACCTATCCCAGATTACACTCAAGTCTGGATCACATCAGACAACAAGAAGACACCTGGACAAGTTGTTACTTCAGCTCACACTCCTAGGTCATATCTGGTGGATACCCCTACTGGACAAGTTCGTCGAAACCGCCGACACCTCAATGTGGTTCCCAAAAGCCAGCCTAACACCAACGGTGAAGAACCTCAACCAACTTCCACTCCAAACCGAATCATGACACGATCTCGGACTGGCACGGCTATTCATCCTCCGAACAGACTTTAGCCTGAAAGAAAGGGAGATGTGATATACATGTACTTTGTAGTTATTCTTAGTATTCTATATTTAGGTTAGACAAGTAGTCTATAGTCATGTGCATGAGTACATATGATCACATACACACAGTTATATCACTAACCAACGTTTACACAGATACATCCTGTCTTGTGTCTATATACTTGCTTTTGTGCTAAGACAAAGATAAGTTTGATCTATCAGTAAATACTACAATGATCTGAGAATGAACAAATTAATTTGATAAACTGGACTCTCGAGTCCTTCTGCAGATATCACACAGAAATATCAAGGCTCTATGCCAGAAGGTGATATAGTCACATGTGTAGTGATATGTAGAGTACTGTAAATTATATATTAGCCAGTGTAAAATAGATTATTTCAAAATCTACCAAACTAAAGTGCTTTGCAAATCAACCTTACTTGAAAAAGGTAATAATTAAGAGGGTAACTATTAAATTTTTGAGTGTTCCCACATGAGTTTACTATCATATTAGAGAATCGTAGAGTATTACTAAAGTAATCACTGGTCCAAATCAAAAGTGGAAAATCAAAAGCCACTAAGTAAAGTGTAAAAATGCAAAAACCACCCATCTAGAAAAAAACAATTGCTTTGTTATATAGTTGTTTGACAACCTTGGAGGTCTTGATTTGTTGAACTTTTTAACCCTAATGTTTTGCTCTGCATTTTCCATCATGCAGTTTTAGAAGTACATGCTACACTACTAGCATGCTACTGCAACAGAAATAAGACCCATCATCTTTCTTTAAAGCTACTCTACATGACATTAATCTTTGAGAGATGCAATAACAATCATTATTCATTGCACATGCAGGGTATAGGATGACATACCCTTTACTCCACGTGCAGTTACAACTCGTGTGGGAGTGGTCATGGTGGTAGGAATGTTCGCTGCGGTTACAACCATGGTAGTAGATATTATAACATCTTGACTAGGTTTGGTTACATCTGCTGAGAGCATCGCCAGCACTGCTGTGGGTGTAGATATCACTATTGGAGGTGTGACCAATACTGTTGTGGATGTGATCATTATCATTGCAGATGTTTTCACAGTTGGGGGAATGTTCATCATGCTGGTCATCAATGTTGTAGGTGAGCTCAACATGGTTACGGGGGTTGTCATCACTGTTGGAAGTATATGGATATACATGTTGTGAGTGTGCTTATGGTAGCATGAATATTCTCAGTATTAATTATCTCTGTGTATTTTAAGACTGCATATAGAATATGCACCTACAGCAGCATTGCAACCTTTTTTGCTACTCCATATGTGCAGCAAGAGTTTGGTTGGAAATGAGCCACTCATTGTAATGTTCTCATTAGACATGAATATGACAGCAAACAATACTACTACTATAAGCAGTGTGATGTGTGTGTGTGTCTGTCATTATGTGTGTGTATATGTCTGTCTGTCTGTCTGCATGTGTGCCTCTCTGTCTAACTGATTATGTATTTGAATGTGTGTGTGTGTGTTCTTGTGTGTTTGTGTGTGTTTGTGTGAGTGAGTGAGAAAGTGTATGTTCTTGAACAGTCTGCAGACAGTGGTTATATTAAAAATAGAAATTTATATATAAAATACAACATAACCCAGCGAAACCACCCTCACAAGAAATATCTGAATAATTGAATCTTTGGTCAGATAAGGTCACATCAGCATAATTTAAGTTGCTGAGACATCACTTTTTATTTTAATTTAATTTTTACTTTTATGCAATTTTTGAGAGAATACTTCAGGAAATTGCTAATGACAGGAAAGTAAGTTCTGCATGCAGCATTGGATTCATGGCTACAGGAATATTATGAACCCACACAGACCTCTTCAAGTATTAACTATCTCGATCCATAGACTGGTGTTGCCAATATTTGAGCTAGCCTACTACTATCAATCTAGCGAGATTGTATTTTAACATACTTCTTTTGTAGAATTTGTTTGTAATTAGGCATCTGTGAGACTGCACGCTCTGGTAGTTTAATGGGCATAGCTAGCTATTTACTGAATTTTAAGCTAAGTATCGTTTCTAATTTTTTGTGGTCAACTCTTCTTCAAGCTGGGAAGTACATCAAACATTGCACTTCATGGATATCTGAGAGACAACTAGAGCTGTGAGACTACCACGGACTGTTAGCTTTGTTGATGTAAATGTTTAACAAACAACCAGTTTCACCCTGAGTTTTAGTTATGGATAGACCAAATACTTGTTCTACTCCAACATTTTCGAGATTTTGAACTTGACTAGCTGATAGACTTAAAGGTGTTGTTTTTGTTGAAAAAGCTAATAGGTAGCTAGTAACTGGTTTTAGCTTTTAGGTGGAAGTTAAATATAGCCAAATCATCTTGAGAAAAAAAGAAAAAAATTATTTTAGGGGATTTCCCTTCAGATTAATAACGATTTGAAAGGATACACTTCAACATCCTATACCAATAACTTCCATTACCCATACCATCACCTCCCATTGTGCCAGGAGTAGTCATACTGCCTCCACTTCCTATAAAACAGCTCTATCCTCATCTTGTTCATGACTCCCACTCCTATCACAGTAGCGATCATTACTTGTACAGTTGATAACCTCACTTTCACTTCAGTTTCCATACACACTTCTATTTGTATAAACTCCTCACCTGAATAGCCATTTTTGTCGTAAAAACCAATAAAATACAACTGCCAAGTGTTTTGTTTGCAGCTAGAAGTGGCAGTAGCTACATACTTCAGCTGGCATATGCTAAGAACTGCCACAGTTATATATCATTTTATGCAAGCATATAAGCATTAGGTCTGACCACTAGTCATTTGAAAAACAAAACAAGTGTGGAAACTATAGGGCTTATAATAAAACCAAAGAAACTTTTAAAGCATACTATAACATAGTCACAGATCTAACTTTCACCTTTCTTGAGACATTTGACTCGGGTGAAAGACATTATAGAAGTGGGTTAGCCTTATCCATAGAGGCAAGCCTACAACTAGCATAAGGCAGATGAGATAGCTGACTCATTTGGGAGTTTGTTTTTCCGTTTCTTTTGTTTTGTTTTGTTTTTCCTTTCATAGACATAGCATGATGTAGTAAATTAGTTAAAGCAAACCATTTTTGTGCTCACTAAAAAAGGGAGATAGCGGTAAGGGCTTAATATTTGTTTGCACTTACTGAACTTTTTGTTGGTTTATGTTCAATAGATAAGATGTCAACACCTTCAGAGGGTGGCAGAGAGAACTTTCACATCTCCATATTAGCAATGTAAATTATTAGTCCTGATCTGAGAACGAACACAAGAAATGAAACTGGGATCTCCTTCTGCAGATATCACAGAAATCTCAAACTCCTGCCAGAAAGGTGATACAGTCACACATGCAGTGATGTACACAAACTATTAGGCCAATAAAATAGTCTGATTATTTGAAAATCTACCATATTAAAGTGCTTTCCAAATCAACTTTACTTGAAAAAGGTAGTAAGAAATTTGTGAGTGTTCCAACGATAGTTTACTAGAATCACTCAGCATTACTTAAGTTATCACCAGTCAAAAAATCAAAAGTGAAAACTTAAAAACCACTAAAACCACCCACCTAAAAAATAACAATTGGTTTGTAATATAGTTGTTTGACAACCTTGGGGATCTTGATTTGTTGAATGTTTTATCCCTAATGTTTTGCTCTGAATTTCCCCTCGTGCAATTTTAAGAAGTACATGCTACACTATTAGCATGCTAGTGCAACCGAAGTAAGACCCACCATCTTTCTTTATAGCTACTCTACATGACATTAATCTTTCAGAGATACAATGTGCTACAATAACAATCATTACCCATTGCACATGCAGGGTATAGGATGACGTACCCTTTACTCCAGGTGCAGTCACAACTGATATTGGAGTGATCATGGTGGTAGGAATGTTCTCTGTTGTTATCACCATGGTAGTAGATATTATACCATCTTGACTGGTTGTGGTTATATCTGCTGAGAGCATCGTCAGCACTGCTGCTGATGTAGCTACCATTATTGAAGGTGTGGCCAATACTGGTGTTGGTGTGTTGAATATCATTGCAGATGGTTTCACAGTTTGGGAGATGTTCATCATGCTGGTCATCAATGTTGTGGGTGAGTTCAACATGGTTATGGGGGTTGTCATCACTGTTGGAGGTGTATGGATATACATGTTGAGGGTGTGGTTAAGGTAGCATGAACATTCTCAGTATTAATTATCTCTGTGTATTTTAAGACTGCATCTAGAATATGTTCCTACCAGCAGCGTTGCAACCTTTTTTGGACTACATATATGTAGCAAGAGTTTGGTTGGAGCTCAGCCACACATTGTAATGTTCTCATTATACATGAATATGAGAGCAAATAAAACTACTTCAATAAGCAGTGTGTATGTGTGTCTGTGTGTGCATGTGTTAATTTGTGTGTGTGTGTCTGTCGTTGTGTGTGAATATGTCTGTCTGTCTGTCTGCATGTGTGTCTCTCTGTCTCACTGTCTGTGTGTTTGAATGGGTGTTTGTGTGTATGTTTTTTTGTTGTGTGAGTGAGAAAGAGAGACTGTGTGTTCTGACAGGTGTTATATTAAAAATAGAACAGTATATATAAAATACAACATAACCCACGGAAACCACCTCAGAAGCAGTATGTGAATAATTGAATCTTTAGTCAGATAAGGCCACATATGCATAATTTAAGTTGCTTTAACAGCACTTTTTATTTTATTTTTATTTTCACTTGTATGCCATTTTTGAGAGAATACTTCAGGAAATTGCTCATGAAAAGAAAGTAAGTTCTGCATGCGTCATAGGATTCTCCTTGGCTACAAGATTGTTATGAACCTCTCCGACCTCTTCAGCAATCTCGATCCATAGGCTAGAGTTGGCAATATTTGAGCTAGCCTACTACTATCGATCTAGCAAGATTGTGTTTTAACCTACTTCTTTTGTAGAATTTGTTTGCTAATTGGGCAACTGTGTGACTGCTTGCTCTGGTAGTGTAAAGTGCGTAGCTAGCTATTGACTGAATTTTGAGCTAGCAACAAATAGTTTCATTTCTAAAAAAAATAATATTGTCACCTCTTCTGAAAGCTGGGAAGTACATCAAACATTGCACTTCATTTATGTCTGAGAGACAACTAGAGCTGAGAGACTACCAGGGAATGTTAGCTTTGTTGACATAAATGTTTGGCAAATAACCAATTTCACCCTGAGTTTAGCTATGGATAGACTAAATACTTGTTCTACGCCAACATTTTGCCAGATTGTGAACTTAACTAGCTGATAGACCTGAAGAAGTTGTTCCTTGTTGAAAAAGCTACAATAAGTATCTAGTAAATGTTTTAGCCTTTAGGTGGTAGTTAAAGACAGCCAAATCATAAAATTTGATTTTAGGGGTTTTCCCATCAGATTAATCAGGATTTGAAAGGATGCACTTCAGGACTCTTCTTACATCCTATACCACAATAACTTCCATTACCCATACCATCGCCTCCCATTGTGCTTGGAACAGTCATACTGCCTCCACTTCCTATAAATGCAGCTCCATCCTCATCTTTTTCATCACTCCCACTTCTATAACAGTGGCTTGTATAGTTAATACCCTCACTTTCACTACTGCCTCATCAGTTCCCATACTAACTTTCATTTGTATACACTCCTCTCCTGAGTAAGCCATTTTTGTCATAAAAAGCTAGAAAATACAACTGCAAAGTGTTTTTGTTTGCAGCTGGAAAGTGACTGTAGCTATTTACTTCAGCTGGCATATGCTAAGAACTGCCACAGTTATATATTATTATATGCAAGCATATAAGCATTAGCTCTGACTACTAGTCATTGAAAAACAAAACAAGTGTGGAAGCTATAGGGCTTATAATAAAATAATGATATGGCTAGGAGTTCTTAAAGGAAAAACAAAACAAAGCAAAAAGCAAACAGAAAAACTAACTCCCAAATTAGTCAGCTCTCTCATCTGCCTCATGCTAGCTGTAGGCTAGCCTCTGTGGTTAATTCATGCTATCTCATCTGCCATATGCTAGTTGTAGGCTTGCCTCTGTGGTGGTTACTGTGCTCTCTCATCTGCCCCATGCTAGTTTGGTTAAAATCTGCATCATGCTAGTTATAGGCTTGCCTCTGTGGTTGAAGTCTGCTATCTCATCTGTGTTATGTTTGCCTTTGTCGATAAAGTCTGTCCTTATCTACTTCATGCGGTTGGACACTGTGGTTAATGTCTGCTCTCATCTGCCTCATGCTAGTTATAGGCTTGCTCTATGGATATGCTCTCCTACTTCTACAATGTCTTTCACCTGAGTTGAATGTCTCAAGAAAGGTGAAGGTTAGTGCTGTGACTATGTTATATCATGCTATAAAAGTTTCTTTGTAGATATATATAGCATGATAGAAAATTGGTTAAAGCAAACAATTTTTGTTGAGTGTTCCCACGATGAGTTTACTATCATATTAGAGAATCATAGAGTATTACTAAAATAATCACCAATCCAAATCAAAAGTGAAAACTCAAAAGCCACTAAGAAAACAATGAAAATACAAAACCCACCAATCTAGAATTATAACAATTGCTTTGGAATATAATTGTTTGACAACCTTGGAGGTCTTCATTTGTTGAATGTTTTATCCCTAATGTTTTGCTCTGCATTTTCCCTCTTGCAATTTTAAGATGTACATGCTACACTACTAGCATGCTACTGCAACAGAAAAAAGACACAACATCTTTCTTTCCTGCTACTCTACATGACGACATTAATCGTTGAGAGATACAATATACTACAATAACAATCATTGCCCGCAGCATATAGGATGCCATACCCTTTACTCCAGGTGTGGTTACAGCTGATGTGGGAGTGGTCATGGTGGTAGGAATGTTTGCTGTGGTTACCACCATGGTAGTAGATATTATACCATCTTGACGGGGTGTGGTTATATCTGCTGAGAGCATCGTCAGCACTGGTGTGGGTGTAGCTGCCACTATTGGAGGTGTGACCAATACTGTTGTGGGTGTGATCAATATCATTACAGCTGTTTTTACAGTTGTGGGGATGTTCATCATGCTGGTCATCAATGTTGTGGGTGAGCTCAACATGGTTACGGGGGTTGTCATCACTGTTGGAAGTGTATGGATATACATGTTGTGGGTGTGCTTATGGTTAGCATAAACGTTCTCAGTATTAATTATCTCTGTGTATTTTAAGACGGCATATAGAATATTTACCTACCAGCACAGCATTGCAACCTTTTTTGGCTACTCCATATGTGCAGCAAGAGTTTGGTTGGAGGTAAGCCACGCATTGTAATGTTCTCATTAGATATGAATATGACAGCCAACAATACTACTACTATAAGCAGTGTGTATGTGTGTGTGTGCATTTGTTAATGTGTGTGTGTGTCTTTCCTTGTGTGTGTGAATATGTCTGTCTGTCTGCATGTGTGCCTCTCTGTCTCACTGATTGTGTGTTTGAATATGTGTGTGTGTGTGCTTGTGTGTTTGGTGTGTGTTTGTGTGAGTGAGTGAGAAAGTGTGTGTTCTTGAACAGTCTGCAGAGAAGGGTTATATTAAAAATAGAAAAGTATATATAAAATACCCACCCTCACAAGATGTATGTGAATAATTGAATTTTTACTCATATAAGGTCATAATTTAAGTTGCTGGGACAGCACTTTTAATTTTACTTTTATTTTTATTTTTATGTAAATTTTGAGAGAATACTTCAGGAAATTACTCATGACAGGAAAGTAAGTTCTGCATGCGGCATTGGATTCATGGCTACAGGAATAATACGAACCCACACCGACCTCTTCAAAGTATTAGCAATCTCTATCCATAGACTTGAGTTGCCAATATTTGAGCTAGCCTACTACTTTCAATCTAGCGAGATTTGTAGAATTTGTTTGCTAATTTGGCAAATGTGAGACTGCAAGCTCTGGTAGTTTAAAGTGCTATTTACTGAATTTTAAGCTAGCAACAAATAGTATCGTTTAAAAAAAAATTGTCACCTCTTCTTCAAGATGGGAAGTACATCAAACATTGTACTTCATGGATGTCTGATAGACAACTAGAGCTGAGAGACTACCAGGGACTGTTAGCTTTGTTGATGTAATTTTTTTACAAAAAACAAGTTTCACTCTGAGTTTTATTTATGGATAGACCAAATACTTGTTTTCCAGATTTTGAACTTGACTAGCTGATAGACTTAAAGATGTAGTCTTTGTTGAAAAAGCTATAATAAGTAGCGGTTTTAGCTTTTAGGTGGTACTTAAAGATAGCCAAATCATCTTGAGAATTTTATTTTATTTTAGGGGGTTTCCCTTCAGATTAATCAGGGCTTGAAAGGATGCACTTCAGGACTCATCTCACATCCTATACCACAATAACTTCCATTACCCATACCATTGCGTCCCATTGAGCCAGGAGCAGTCATACTGCCTCCCCTTCCTATAAAACAGCTCCATCCTCATCTTGTTCATCACTTCCTACTTATTCAGTTGATATCCTCACTTTCACTTCTGCCACATCAGTTTTCATACACACTTTTATTTGTATGTAGTCTTCTCCTGAATAGCCATTTTTGCCGTAAAAACAAAGAAAATACGACTGCCAAGTGTTTTGTTTGCAGCTAGAAGTGGCAGTAGCTACTGCGGATATCACACAGAAATCTCACGGCTCTATGCTGGAGGGTGATGATGGTGTCACATGTGCAGTGATGTACGCAGATAAGTGTAAATTATTAGCCAATGTAAAATATATTATTAGAAAATCTACCGAACTAAAGTGCTTTCCAAATCAACTGTACTTAAAAAAGGTAATAATTAAGACGGTAACTTTTAAATTTGTAGGTGTTCCCACATGAGTTTACTATCATATTAGAGAATCGCTCAGTATTACTAAAGTAATCATCAGTCCAAGCAAAATCGAAAACTCAAAAGCCACTAAGTAAGCAGTAAAAATGCAAAAACCACCCATCTAGAAAAAAAACAATTGCTTTGTTATAATTATTATAGTTGTTTGACAACCTTGGAGGTCTTGATTTGTTTAACTTTTTATCGCTAATGTTTTGCTGTGCATTTTCCCTCATGCAATTTTAAGAAGTACATGCTACACTACTAGCATGCTACTGCAACAGAAATAAGACACACCATCTTTCTTTACAGCTACTCTACATGACATTAATCTTTGAGAGAAACAATGTGCTACAAATAACCCATTGCACATGCAAGGTATAGGATGACGTACCCTTTACTCCAGGTGTGGTCACAACTGGTATAGAAGTAGTCATGGCAGTAGGAATGTTTGCTGTGGTCACCACCATGTTAGTAGATATTATACCATCTTGAATGGGTGTTGTTATATCTGCTGAGAGCATCGTAAGCACTGCTGTGGGTGTAGATACCACTATTGGATGTGTGACCAATACTGTTGTGGATGTGATCATTATCATTGCAGATGTTTTCATAGTTGTAGGGATGTTCATAATGCTGGTCATCAATGTTGTGGGTGAGCTCATTATGGTTCTTGGTCTGGTCATCACTGTTGGAGGTGTATGAATATATATACATGTTTTGTGGGTGATCATGGTAATGAGCATTCTCAGTAGTAATGAGGTGCTAATTATCCCAGTGTATTTTAAGACTGCATCCAGAATATCTACCTATCAGCAGCAAATTACTACATTGCAGCCATAGCTGGATACTTAGGATGGAAAACGATGGTAGCCGGGCTCACACAGAGATTCTATAGGAGAGAACTCCAAGAAAAGAGTTTCAGGTGGTGTCAAGAGTGCCCAACTTGTCATAAGTTGGCAAGAAACTTCTGCAACCAAGCCCATGGAGGAACCGTTCAAATAGTTGGCCATCAACTTGATGGGACCACTGTCTAGGTCCACGGCAGGCCACAAGTTTATATTTCCATTTATGGAGTATGGGATGAAATATTCTCAAGCCACCCTCCTATAGATTAGCGGCAGATCGACAGTAAGTCAAGAGCCAGGAAAAAACAAGCTTTTTAACCCCACTAGACTTACTTGTGTGTAATACATCTTTGTGAAAAATTACCTGAATGGTCTGGCTGCTCTGAGTTGGTTAAGTGAAGTGGTGGTATTGATGAAATTAGTTGTCATTATGTTGGCAACAAATGCTAGTAGTGAAAGGACTTTCATTATTATGCATAGAAGAAGTCTTACTTGAGTTCAACCATTTTACCAGAGTGGTTGAATGATTTAATGATTGATCCTATATGCGCACAAGAAGTCTGACAAGCTGGAGTGGCTAATGCATTTGTAATTAATAGTAAAAACAGGTACTGGATCTCAGGTACATTTCAATAACATGTCACATGAAACCATAAGGTTTGAAGTTACACGGTTCACTCAATAATTGACCAATATACTAAAAGAGAGTTTCTGTGCCATTGGAATGGAATTGTGAAGCAGTGTTATATAAGATGAAATGGGTGTTATATATATGTGTGAGAGTAATCAAGAATTATTCTCATTGGTCAGTTGTTGTATCACCTCATTCATTTTAAGGCAATGATCAGGGCTGGTGCAAAACCTAAAGAATAAAAAGGTCAACTTGGGCCAACTTCGAGAGTTCCTACTGTTGTGCAAATTGTAGAGTTCTAACATAAGTTTTGGCAACTTGATTCTCTACTTGGGAAGGTAGAGGCAGTCAGTCGGACTGATAGAGATTAGGTTGAATAGCAGTAGTTCAACCATAGCACGTACATGTAGCCTACATTATTGTCAGTGATTGGTGATGGTGACACTTAGTCGATAAGACTATTAATCCAATCCATTATGATCTCCTCCACACTTAAATTAATTGTGGGATTGGTGATGCGCATCCCGCAAGAGAAAAAGTGCGTGATCTAATAGTGGTAGCAGTTAAAAAGCTGAGGTAGCTACCTAGAAGATTGGTGATAACATGTAGCAATACTGGGGGAAGAAGGGGGTGGGTCGGAGTATGCAGTAATAAACCTCCCAACATTATATTATAATATCATTTTGTAGTTGAAAATGACAATGACCATATCCTGTTTCAATCAATTAACTCGGTTTCCATTAGTAGTTCACTGAATGTACATGTAGGTGTTATGAGGTCATGACCTCACTGCTGCACCTTTGCTGAGAAGGTACACCAGGGTTTATTGTTGCTATGGAAATTATATTGATATGCAAGTACATATGTTGTGTATATAAAAAAACACCCTCTTGAACTGTAGGTGTGGTCTGGACTGATGTAGGAGTGATTACATTCCTTGTGTTGGGAGTGGGATTCATAATCTTGGTAGTACTTCTCTCGTCTAAGTAAGGAATTGGTATTTAATATTAATAAACCCAAAGCTGTTGTTCATGATCTTCAATCCACCAAACATCAATATGGTCATTGGCGTCGCATACGTGTGCCAATCTCATAGCAAAATAATACATAAAAACAGATAAGTAAATCATACGAAGCATAAATGTTTGTTGTGGAAGTTGTGTTAATCTTGTCACATGTCTAGCTGAACTTCTCATTCTTGCAGGACTTATTATCAAAACTGCATCGAGATAGGTGATATCTCTCTCTCACTCTCCCTCTATTTAGTGGTACCTTCATTCAGTTTTGAAGAGTAATTAATGATCTATTTTAAATTCAAAACACAATTGAATTCAACAGAAACAATACAACAAAAGCAACTGCAATTATTTATTCTCACCTTCATTTTGACAAGAATTAGAGATGTCAGTCAGATTAACACTAATAAATCAGATGGTAGATTCATTCTTGGGATCTGTACTCCCTCTCAACAAAAGCTTTGTACAGTCATTTTTTGTAACACATCCACTTGGTACCAATTTGGCAAAGGCCACACCATAAGCATCAAGCTCAGTTCTGTGGAAATCCTCACTAAAAACTTGCAAAAAGCATGTCCCATTCCAAATCCTGATATTAATATCATCAAGCACACATTGAGCATATGAACTATTGTACATTTCTGGAAATTCCTGTATCCAACGCAAGAACAGTTTCATGCCTTTGGTAAAATTCTGTACATATTCCCCACAGATGTACTCCCGGATGATAATCCCTTTGGCACATTTCATAAGGAGAGGAGAGAGAGAGTTGTTGTTTGAAGAATCCAAACTGTAGCAGTCTTGGGTTACATTAGCATTTTGTGCATAATTCCTGATGGGAATCCATTTGAAAACGGTTGCCAACTGCATTCCTACCTCAAGTCTTACACCATGATCAATAACATTTGAACAAATATTTCTAAATCTTAACCAGAATTCAATCTCACTAGAAATAACATGGCAGGGAGAAAAAAAACAATTGAGCAATATAATTTATTATTGAGGGAAGGGGGAAGGGGAGGGGAGGGAGTGAAACAAGAAAGGATGAGATGGAAGGGGGGGGGGGGGGGGGGGGGGGTAGGGGATGGCAAAGATGGACAAAGAGATTTTTTGTAGTTAGGTTTTTTTTTAATTCTCAGAACTTAAAGTCATATATCTACATGAAAAGCCTTTCAAATTACATCATATTTTGGGTAGTTCCAAATTGGGAGAGAACTGCCTTCCCCCCTCCCTCAGTGATGGGAATTTGGTACCAAATTGTGGCATATTCTGTGTGCTCTCAAGAGGTACGTTGAATGCTCTATAGACATATTTTCACCCAGTAACATTAAGGTCATTAAAAAACTGCATCTCCCAGTATTTTGGGATTTGTGGTGGTCACAACTTTGCCACAGTTCACTCCATTTCTTTTCTTTTCTTTTAATTTCATTTGAGAGCTTTTTAGTCCACTGTGATATGAGTGGTTATTTTTTCTCTCCTGTAAGTGTTGAAGATGTTACCTGAATTTTAATCACTTGAAGGCATTTAGTAACTAACATAGTATGTGCATTTGCCACCTTCAATGTGCTAATCTCGTTCATTCTGAAAATAACAATTATTTAGATTTTATTTTGCCTTAAAAGAGTGTACTTATAAGTGCCCAAGACGAATTATCCTTAAGCGCAAGCAAGGACTGGTCTTCACATTGACCATGTCAGATAAGTGTTATATGGTTGTGCTTATCTGATTTGGTGATGGGATGACTTGTTGAGAGTGTGGTTGATAATAATGACAGGATCTGCAGTTTTTTAGTGACCTTAATGTTGTCGAGGGTATCTTCAAAGAAAAGTTGTCTACAGATATATTATACCCAAGTTACTATCACAGAGAAAAGTGAGAAAAAGTTATGGCATTTAGATACTTGTTTACACTCTTTTCTTTAATACAATAGTCCCCCTTTTATCCTATTCAACATCGGATTTACATGAGAGCAGAACCAGTCACAATCAAGCGTAGATATTATTATTGATAAATATTATGGCCAAATATCATTGACCACACCAATATAAATATACTCTAATTATGAAGAAAAAATAATTAGTTTATCGTGCTGAATCTGTACCCAGTAAATTTTGTTAAGGCCGTTCACAATATGCCAGGAGGTTTTTGGGTCACATCACATTGCTTAGAACTAATGAAAAATTGAACTTTCACCTCCAACTTTGAAACTCCACCCATTAATGAATTGACCTTTTGATCGGTAAATAACAGGTCTGTATATCAAGAAAGTTTCTCTCTGCCTCTATCAACATTTCCATATTCACCTCTTCCTTGAAGAAACGTTTTTTTTTGGTAAAAATACAAATAAAGCTAACCAACATGCATCGACCAACGTCAACCAGAACTAAAAAGCAAAGCAATGTGACACAACTTTACGTTCACAATATCACGTGTTGCATCGCCTAGTAGCATACTGTTAACCGGCCTCAAGAAGCTAAATGTATTACTATCCTATGACAAGGAAGCATCCTCAGCCAAATTCAACACACTTCATTATGATGGCAGTCTCTTCGAGTAAGTTGTGTTATCAGTTATCAATCAATAAAGGTGTACCATAAAAAATATGGATGATGAGAATTTATCTATAAGATTTGGTTTGTTACCATTGAACTATTCTGACTGCAGCACTTGTGATTGTCACTTCAGTGAACTTGGGGCTCCTCCCTTTCCTACCTATCTTCTACACATATTATTTGGTTACCAGTTAGCCCTTTTGAGTGCATCACTTCAGTTTGCCATTCGGAAAGATGAGGAACTTAAGATTTTTACTGCACCCTAAAGCTTTAATATTTGTTGACAGTGATGATCTGAACTTCATGCCACTATTGAACTCATTAGCTCCACTGGGCATGGTCCTTATGCTTCCATTTCCATAAATTAAAAAATTCCCTCATACTTCAAAAGTTAAATTGCCTATAGTCCCAAGAACCAGCAGTGTTGAGGAAAGTGGCTGCTTCATGAATCTAGCATGTATTTAGCAGGAAAAAATTCTTGTGCACACTGATAATAACTAAGCTGAATAATTGTCCACTACACCAAGAAATTATAGTTAAATGTAGCAGGACATAAGCTTACAGTCAAAAGTAATTATCAGGAATAAAATCAATCCAATTGGCAAACACTTCTCTAATTGTGTTTGCTTGAAACATCTCATAGATGCATGTGCACCTTACCTTAATTTATCATGTTAACCATCAAATAAATTGCAGTGTGGATTGGTGGAGAGCATTCAGATTTTTTTGTGCACTGTGTAATGCTTTTACTAGTGGAATAACTAAAGAGATCCTCTACAAACCTGCTAAAGTGAAAAATAAGACACACTAGAAGGCTAAATCATCTAGTCAAATCGAGATTGTAAATTTAAAGTTGATTATTGTTAAGGTTATCATAACACTAGATATTGTCACACTTTGCCTTCTTATTAGCCAGGAGGTTCCTTTTCTTCGCTGAACTGCTTGCAACCTGATTTTTGGAAATTCCTGAAATGAAGTTTTTAACATTTACTTGACCTTTGGGTACCCTCATCAAAATAGTTTCTTCTTGATGTATTTGAAGGAATCCTGAATGTAAACATCTCAAATAGTATTGAACAAGAGTATAGGATGTATTCCATTACAGATAATAGAGCTGCATGAATCCTCTAATTTTAATATTTCCTCTCAATCACTATCCAACTCTACTTAACCACTCACTTAGAATTATGAATTTGCTACTATACTTCTTAGTAGTGGTAGCATCAATTGAGCAAAGTACTTGGGACATATTAACCCTCTCTCCGATGTAAGCGCCACATGGTGGAAATGCAACCTTTCATGTATAAAGCCTGGAATATTATACAAGCATGCCCAAAGCAGCCAAAAATTTTATGGATTAGATAACCATGATAAATGTGATGTCAAACTTTACTTCCAATATCTTGCAATGTTATGGTGATCCATTCTAGTGGAACTGAAGTTATTGACTAGAGTTTTTTCAGGATGATTTTGGCTTCTCCTAGAGTGACAGCAGTGCAGACGAGGAAAAAAGTGTGTATACTTACCTGGAAAGCAATGAAGTCGACTGATACAGTAACAGATCTGAGAAGTCCTGTTCCTGTAATCCAGTAGTTAGTTTTTACCCTTTACCATCTTGTGAATCTTTTGATGGCAGTGAGGATCAGCTTGACTTGTTAGGTCATGTAATAGCATCCACTGAGCTATAATTATCCTAGCTTATACTCAATACTCAACAAGCATGGGCCCAGAATATAGGAAATGACACACTATTTAATGAAACTACAATAACACTATTGCCACACTACAGGTCAAACAACAGTAGTTATAAAGCTAGTACTTGACATTTTTCCTTGGAATTTTTCAGAGATGTCCTGGGAATTTGCAAGATAGTTTCAACAGCATATGACTCTGATAGTCAGTGACTCTGGCAACTTATCGTGGGCACTTCTCTCCTGATTTGTGGTTGTTAGGTAGCAATATTCTTGAAATAAAAAATAATGTGACAATCTAGAATTTTATCCAATGTAAATCAGCCAGTGAAATGGTTGAATTCAACTCTTGCCCCTTCCACTAGTCTCACAGACAGAGTTACAGTTGAATACATATTCAAATTTTATATATCTGGCCAGTTATATATCTACCCCATGCCTATTTGTTTTTAGCTGCATGAACCATCAAACACTTTTACGTTATTTCTTTGTGCTCATAAGCAGAGCTTTACCTATATTGCTAAATTCAACATTTATTGTATGTTTAAATCTCACATGTATTTGTAATTCCCTGAAAAGTTGGTAAATGTTGCTCCAGCATCAGATATCTCGTTTCCTAGACAAGTTGAAGGGGGATACTTACATGCCCCTGAGACAAGACAAGTTGGTAGGAGTAACAGGACGATAGCAATTGCCTTCGCAGTTACCGTGGTAGTAATACAACCGCTGACATTCATATTAAACGATTTAGTGCGCTGTGTTACGTGTTTCCTTGTTAATGTAGTAGTTCGGTCATTAGTACGCGGGTTTCGTTTGTCTGATTTGGAGTTTGGGGGAGGGGGGGCGGGGGAGTGGTTGGGGATTCTGTTTAATTAACCCTTGTTTCACTTCAAACAGAACACTGGGGTATACCAAGCATTGCTCCTAATGCTGTGCACCTTGTGCTGGAGAAGGCGTAACGAGTCGGCGTAGACACGACCGCCCACCCCGTTTCGGCAGGCCTACAATCGCCTTCGCCAGCCGATCAAGAGGCGGTGAGAAAGTTGTATATATTATATATATATTTACATTCAATGCACAGCAATTCCAACAAGCACTTGCTAATACTAAGGCGCCCCAAGTGTTCTGTTCAATTAAACAACATTAGAGCAATAGGGAAGGCAATGAAAACATAAAACACTAAATTCTATACTACTAAATATTCCTGTTAAAGGCCAAATTTTAGGGTTCAAAAAAAAATGTTGCAATGCAAAGCATTCCACGAGGAAACAAAACTGACAAAGAATGAGTTAAGATGGTGGTTTGTTTTGACAGAAGGTTTTAATAGCAGACATGAGTTCTTAATTCTCAAACAAGAAGAATTGTGCAGGGAAAACACAGTCAGGGATCAGTGAGCTACCTGTCAGAATACGCCAGCACAAGCATAGCTTCTCATAGAAGGGTAGAAGGACTTTATTTTATTTACAGGGTATCCCAGAACGTGGAAGCTGACGGAAGTCTTACTAGTTCTCTGATAGAAATGACCTATACCAAAAGAAAAAGAACAGTAAACTCAACTGTCATTTCAAAGTCAATCTAAATGGCAATACATGAAGTACCAAAAAATTACCATTTCTCTTCTCATCCCTCTAGTAGTGCAGAACACCATAAACTCCAGAGAATGATCATTTCTCTTCTCATCCCTCTAGTAGTGCAGAACACCATACTCTAGAGAATGTTCATTTCTCTTCTCATCCCTCTAGTATATAGTGCAGAATACCATAAACTCCAGAGAATGATAAAACATATCAGTGCTTTAATTGTTTACCTTATCATAGTATAGAGGTGATGGACATGTAAATACAATTTTGTGATGCATTTATGCACTTTGAACTAATCAATTGATCAACCTTTGAATACCCCAAGAACTTACTATCCTTGAGGTCAGATAGCTACCAGCGACTGTTAAAACAAAAGCTAATTCGCTTTGGCATGATTATTCTTCCCGAGTGTCATTTCGGTAAGGGTTGTTATTCAAAAGCCTTGTTTATGTATACATTCCGAGCAAACACAGTGAGCTAAATACTAGCTATCCTGGAGGTTTCTCTAAAGATAATGTGACATCACTCAGTAGTTTGGGTACAAGGTCATCCTGAGGGTGGGACATATCATATGCACATATCTACCCTGTGGGCACCATATCAAATCTCTCTAAGAAATATGAGTCTCATGTGCTCCCTCCACTCATGGCACAGATGCACGTGTTCTCATGCCCACCAGGAGCCACCCAAGGTCTTATATTGTGAGTACGCCATTCTTTACATGGATATGTGATGTCTTCGTTGCCTTTTGAAAACACCATACAGAATACTTGTGTCATATTCAACCGTGCCACACTCCAGGCCAAGGTGCATCATGTTTATAGGGTCTGAGACAGGGCTTTGTTATAGTCACACAACTCCCCACTTTGCACGGATGCATGATGGTCCGTCTCTGTGGGCAGCAAGGACCATGGTCCTGTCATGTACTGTATACTCCAATATAATCTCAGGTAACGTCCTGATTTATTTTGATAGGCACATGGGTAACATATAAGCCAGGAAGTTGCGCAGATGTGCTGTGAGCGTGCATACAACAAAGGCTGGAAGTTGCATCGGAGTTTTGGGGTATGGAAAAAAGTCCGATTTACAACATTTATCACGCATCATTGGTTAGGTATGATGTGAAATCACCCAGTCTGTTTGGATGCACACAAGAATGGATTTCTGAGTATAATGTTGAAAAGAAAATTCCAAGCTAATTCGTAGTATCTGTGTCCTAAATGTGCCAGGACAACTATTGTGGTTAGATATCAAAATAATAATAATGCCAGCAAGTGTCATGATCTCATTTCTTAAAGGGAACATCACTTATCCTTGTTGTGAGTGTCACTTCTTTTATTGGTGAATAGCACTCCTCCTATTGGTGAATACCACTATTCTTATTTGTAAATACCACTGTACGTATTAGTTAACAGCACTACTCCTTTGTTGGCACTCTTATCAGTGGACATCAAAACTCCTTGTTAGTGGGCATCACTATGCTTATTGATGAACACCAAGTGCTATTCTTTTTGGTGAACACTGCCACTCTTATTGTGTACATCGCTAGTCTTATGGTAAACACCACTACTCTTATTAGTGAACACCACTACCCTATAACACTACTTTTATTAGTGAACATCACTACTCTTATCAGTGAACATCGAAACTCCTTGTTGGTGGGCATCACTACTCGATTAGCTAGTGAACATCAATACTCCTCGTTGGTGAGTATGACTACTATTATTTGTGAGCATCACTACTCCTAGCATCACTACTCCTTGTTGGTGAGCATCAATACTCTTATTAATGAACAACAATATTCAGCATCAATACTTATTAATGAACATCAATACTCCTCATTGGTGAGCATCAATACTCTCATTAATGAACATCAATACTCCTTGTTGGTGTCGTTGGTGAATATCAATACTCTTATTAATGAACATCAGTACTTCTACTCTTATTAGTCAACATTCTTGTTCAACACCACTACTCGATTTGGTGAACTCCTGTACCATTATTGGCGAACCCAATTAGTGAACATCACCTATTGGTAAGCACAACTACTCCTTGTTGCTAAGTATCCTTGCATATACACACAGGGAGTTGTACACCGACCATAATTTGTAAGTGTTTCCTCATACAGAAACCTCCTGACTATAGTAATGCACAGAGTGTAGAGAAGATCACCTAATAACAACATCTAATGGAGTGCAACGACTTGAAAAGACTACAACTAGTGGTGTAACATGACAACTTCTACTCTATCTCCATAATGTATAGGAAATAGTGGCTTAATTATTGTATTAGAAATCCTGAGTAATCTGTGGTTAGAAATGAGTAGAGGCAATAAGTTGTATCTATGATTCTATGTTAGTATCTATTCTTGACTCGATTACATTGATGTAATCGGCAGAATCAGTTTAGAGAAATGGCTAGAGAAGCACCCGCAAGACCCTTGGTTCTTCCAGACATTTAGATGGAAGCAATGAATCTAACTGGATTTACCTCTTTGACAATGTTGCTATTGTCAAGGCCTGGATGGAGTGTTGAGGATAAACTGAAGTGGCTCAAGGTTAGGTTGATGGGGGAGGCACAGATAGTACTACTACAAAGATTGACAGAAGCCAATCGAGCAACCTTCATGATGGTAACAGCTGCTCCGAAGGAAAGGTTTTAACTAAGCATCATTACCTGGCTGGACTTCAGACCAGGAAGAAGAGGAAAGAAGAGAACGGGGCTGATTTTGCTGACAAGCTTAAGTCACTCGCTGACAAAGCTTACCCTAATCTCCAGGAGGAGGCTCAAGAACAACTGGCTATAAACATCTATCTCACACAGCTGGATCACCCACAAGTGGCATTTGGAGTAAAACAGAGGAACCCAGTAAACCTAGATGCTGCAGTGAGTGCCACCTTGGAACTAGAGGCCTATGCCACACCAAAATCTCTTCCTGTTTTAGCTGTTGAACCAGAAGGTTCCGAAGAAGAGGAGACCACAGTGGGACCAACGGAATCTTCAGATAAGCTGGTGGACATCCTCAATGACTTGTCTGAGAGACTTGACAGACTGGAATGCCATCACAGTCTGCCAGGGAGGAGTTCCACCATGGTCCACATCTTGATCAAGGTGCAGGTCCCTACCAGTATTGCTGGAATAAGAACCCTCAAAGGAAGATATCACTTACTACAATTGTGGAAAGACAGGCATACCGCCCGTTACTGTCACCCATATTCGACACAACCATGCACCAATGCAGCAGCCACTGACTGTGCCTCCACTACGCTACCAGCACCAGCAATCGTGAGACCCACATCCAACACAATTACCGAATCAGCAGTCACCGACTCAGCCTCCACAGCACTACCAATGCCATCAGCAGCTGCAGGGAAACTGGAGACATCCTGTGCGACGGACCGATCACAGGAGCGTGGTGTAGGATGGCTTATAGTATTACCAGTAAAATTTCAACTATTTGCACAGGAGCAAGAAGGGTTGGTAAGAAAGATGGCCATTTGATACTCTGGCTTCCATGACACTCCTTCGGAAATATGAGAGCGAGTCAATGTGGGGAATGAAATTGAGCTATTCGGTAGTTAGGAAAGCATCTAGTTAGTTTTACAGGATCCTACTCATGGTCACTATAATGGTTCGCTTCACTCTCTGAAATATTGAATGAGTAAATTTAAAGTTGATTGTTGGGGAAGTCAATGCATCAACAAATACAATGTAACATAACTATATAGTAGGAACATCAAGCTAACATATCAAATATAGTCAAACTAATGCCGCTTACTGAACCAAATTATATCACCCTTCAATAATATTCACCTACATTTATCAAGGTCGTCATGTCTAATGTCTAACATAAACAATCCAGCATCATTTATGGTTTGTCTAATACTCAAAGTTGTTTCCCTTGCAAGACAAAAAACACCATCAAAGTCTATTCACATTAGCTGGTCCTCTGGGAGATAGAGTGTGGCTGCCTAGCTTATGAACAATAATTGTGGTTTGCATGTAAAGCTTCAGATGTGTTAATGTGCAGTGAGATGCAGTAAATTTTTGCTAAGCACTGTAGTCACGTGGATAAGTAAAACTGGTGAACCTGCCAATCTGCTAAGATATTACAAATACACAAAACTATTATGCTTGACTAGAAAAGACTTTAGTGCTTGCTAAAAATCCAAGTATTACATCAACATTATGATTGCTTTTGTCTAGCTACTGCTCTAGCCTTAAGCCTTACCATTACTCTGACCCTCAGTACTGATCTGTACAGTATTGATGTCATCATGACGATAGCTACCTGGATTGTGACATTAGAAGCAACCAAAAATGATAATGTCATTAGTTCTACATTCCTATAAGCAAGTGCATAAACCTATACATGTGTATATGCATGTATCACCGAAGAGAAAGAGAAGTAGTGTCATGGAATGGCGGCAGATTCTAAGCTACAGAGTCACAAATATAACTGTATATCCAACACTATTGTCCAAGTATATCAAGAATTCTTCAAAGTTGAGAGGGAAGGAGAATTGATTCACAAGAGAGGGAGTGAATGAGAAATGGCGAAGGCAGTAGGATTACTTACAAGGACAATAACAAGAATAAACACAATATACAAAATAATTACTAGAAATACTCGTGTATCATTTAGGGATGGCCATACACATTTTGTACAACATGTTAACCTGTGTATAATGATAGATTTCCTATGGTAAGGGCAACGATTCATCTAACTGGCATGGGTAAAGCCCCATTTCCTAATGAAATCTGGGTGATTATTTTCTTGTTTCAAGTTGTTATTCTTGTTGTTACCAGTTGAGTGGTGAAGAACTGCATTACAGTATTCTTGGATTCCAGCACTTTTAAACACTTTCTAGCTTGTTCATTGTTGTTTTATTGAGAAGGTCATTGTAAAATATCAAATCATGTTCCTATTCTTGATTGTACCAATGTACTCCAAGAACCCTAAAACAATTCAAAACCAAATGACTATATTGGTTACAATCAAAGGAAACAAGTCTGTGTCCATGATGCAGACCACAACCACTTGAACGAACTTTACCAGTATTCTACAGTTTTTATAATCACTATGCATATTGATTTCTGTCTATGAATATAAATGGTAAAGGGTCATCTAACTCGTTTTTCCTTCTTTTTTAATTTAACAGGTCAATCCTTGATTGACGTTACTTCATGTTTGTTGTTTTTGTGTATATTATAGTTGAGTGGTGGACTACAGCAAGTGAGAGATGCTGGGTGTCCATGGCTTTTAAACGTGGTTTAAACATGGTTTGTTATTGTACACTACACATACAGTATAACCTCGCTAATCCAAATAGGCCTTTACCTAGGGTGTTTACATTTGTGAATTGTATAATTTTTACTGTAGTTGTAACAATTTATATACCACTACATGTGTACATGTAACTACAGTGTATTACAATATGTTAGCTTCTCCTGTGTAGTGGTGGTGAGACCGTTCTTTCTGCTTACAGTAGAATGAGTTTTAAACCCTGAACAATATATTGTAAATTTAAGCCCAAGGTAAATATTATTTACTTGTACACACCATAAAACATGTACACACACATCAATGGCTGTTTGGGTTGGTACTTTGTGAACAAACCTATTTGGTAGAACTCACAAGCCTAGTGTATAATTACTAAATATTAATGAGCTAACTCTCTTCTGATTATTGTTGGCTATACCATTAGAGTCAGCCACAGCCTCTTTTAGGACTTGGTAGATGTGAATAATATGCAATGCTACGTAGTGCTTACAGCAAATACAGGAGTATCGTCTTCCTCTGAAGTGAGGAAGTCAGAGTGTTGTGTTATCTTTCTCAACTCAGAGTGATGTATCAACTTTCAAGATCAAAGGAATTCCGAGAGATTCCCACTAAAAGTAAGTGCTTGTGTTGCTTTTCTCAGCATATTGACAACCAAGAACACAGAAGCTCTGGAAGACACATGATGCATCTGAGATCATCAGCTAATTTTTGGGATCACTCATAACAGAGCTTGAGTCATGTGCTCAAGAATGACAACCTTTACTCAATTGGAAAACAAACAAACAACAGCACATGAGCTCGCATGATTGTGTCATTGATGAGAAGGATTATCCTCACCTCTTCTGCTATCGAGAAATGATTAGTCACTGCAATGCATCAGCATATTTGAAGTCTTCTGGTACTAATTTTTTTATGCCTGAATCTGTAGTTGGGAGGTCACTAACTTGAACACGTTGTTCAGTGCTACGATAAATGCTGGCTAAATCAGTGTATCTTTTTAATATTGCAGGAAACATTCGATTGCATATGCGCACAAAAAATACCTTTAGCCAAATGTGGAACCTCATCCAATGGTTTCTTTCAGTTGTTCTTGCTCCATGTCAAAGCAGAGAGCATTGATAGAACTATTCAAGAGACAATATCAATGTTAGCTCATGATCTGTGATATTGTGAGGAATGTGAGAAGTTTAGTTAGAGAATGGTGGAATGCAATATTGGAAAGTGGGCTGTCCATGAGATTCTATGAAGAGCAAGGACAAGCTGAAGACCTTCCACACTGAAGTTCAGTATCCGAACATTAATTTCAGTTATCTGCCTTCCGGTCCAATGTGTTCGAATAAGTGGACTCCTGTATTATGCGTGGGAGAAAACAAAAATGAAACAAATGCAGACCTTGAATATGATCCTCATGGTTTCTTTCACATAGGTGCAGGTTTACTACGAAGAGTTCATGGCATGCTGAGGGAGCCAATAGCCACCAGCTAAGAAGTGTGAATTTTTTGTGAGATATGTATGAGCTTTGTATATAAGTTTTTTTTGTTGCCATATGCTATTTAATAAAGTGTGTCAATCATAGGTAGCAAAATGCTATCCATGACTGTACATTCCTGACTTAGGAACACCTGCATAGATGAAATTCACCAACCAAAGAGGAGATGTTTTGGTAGACAATTAGCTGCTACCTCTTGGATTTAGTAAACAGTCATCGATGAGCAACAACTCCACAAACCGAACAACTGAATTGAGAGTGAGATATTTCTTCGGCTTACATGCTTGATTATGTTGGGAACCCTTTACCATTTTCAGTGTTTTTACTGAAATAAATTAGTTGTTGTATGTCATTGGAAGATTTGAAGTATTCTGGTACTACTCTGAATGGATCTATGGAACTCGAGTTAAGGAATTGGAAAAAAAGAAGCACAGAAAGATGGATATAAGGTCTATGAAGGCTGAATTTAATTTAAAATAAAAGCTTTTCATCTACCGGTTTATTATCATACCAAGGATTCAAAGCATGCTGTAACTGTCTTTTTGACCTTAAATCATTTGAAACCATCACATTGGATAGTAAGGAGCAGCCAAACTGAGGTTTAGTTAAGATGCGAGCTTTTGTTGTTTTTGAATCTACAATTTTGAAAAAGGAATCAAACCTGTATTAGTTTAACCCCTATTTTAAATAGCTGAGCCAAAAATACACTTACAAAAAACAATTATATATCGTGCAAAACTCACTTTGGTAGCTTCTAGTTGCCTAAATGGTGGTTTCGGCCTATTTTAGTTCCAAATATACTTCCAGCATGCTTGAATCCATTGTGAAGGTGCTAAACTGGCATCCCAACATCATACAAAACTATGAAATTTATATTAATGTTGTTATCTATCTACTTATATACTCCCTGCACATACAATAAAATTCAAGTTTACTATATACCAAAATCCTCCAAATTGTCGAATGCATTGGAGCTAGTACAGCACAAATAATAGGTAAAGGTCATCAAACACTAAACAGATTAATGGTACGGCCACTATATAGCAGCTTAGCTGATGAGTACTTTATTATTTGGCAAGAACCCCACCCCCACAAGCAAAACAAGACTACCTAGTTTATGTGGTGTATTAGTGGTTGCTGCAATCTTCTGCAACTGCAAAGACGTGAGTGGTATATAGTTACCTAGAGAATTTAAGAAAAGGTAATGATCATCCCCCAAACAAACAAACAAAACAAAAAGAACATCAACATAGACTTAAAAAAACGAGTCTAACAAACCAGGTATTGCATACTGTTCGGATTGTTACTACTTGTAGTATCCATGGATACACTCAACAATAGCCACAAAAACTGGTCAATGGCAATAAATTGGCAGATGTGCTCTGTCAAAAATGCTTCAATCAACTTCTGTATGTTTATCATGTGTCCTGGTGTACTAATATGGTGATAGCTTATAGGGGTGTGATGGTTAACAAACAACCGTGATCAGACCACTTGAATACAATGCATTAGCACTTAGCTACCACATACTAGAGTTGTCTGTATAACTCTCGCCCAACATTTCCATACAGCTCCCCTCAAAATACATGTCATTGACCAACCCACAATTTCCAATATTGTTTTAAAATACCTTGTGTGCTGGGTATGGGGAAGAAGTTATGTGGCATTATCATGTCCCCCCTCATTCATTTTACCATAGGTCACTGTTTTGATTAAAATCAAAATTGTGTTAAACTCTAAAGCTTTGTAACTTACCCAAAATGTTTAAGCATTCCCTTCAGTTTTGTGCATTAAAAGTTGTGAGGCCACAACTTCTTGTTTTCAAGTTTGTAACCTTCAGTTCTTGTAATATGTGATTTGTATATATGCCCAAGTTGAAATATTTGTCGTCTCAAGTATATAGCCAGATACCAGGTAGGCTACTGATAACTGCAAAACAATTAACATTTTCAGTAATCAAATTACATTAAGAATGAGCAATTAGTACAAGTTCGTCATAGGCTTGCATATAAGTCAACCAGGGCTAGTGAAATCCAGCAACATCACTGAATACCTACACTTACAGTTTTGGATTCACTCTCTTCCTCAATACCTGGAATTGTGCTATTGGATACCCTTCATCATCAATAGGAATTACCCTGCTGGATTCCTAGGCACACCCGGTTATCATGACACTTAAGTCACTTCAAACACCAACAAGTCAACAGCTCTTACAATACCAGACTATATTTACACAGTGTGTGTATGTTATGAGTGTGTGTGTGTGTTATATGTGCATGTGTGCAGTTGAATTTTCTGGTCCAAAAAGTGAACCAAAACTGACCATCTATACAAATACAAACCCTTGACCAAAGCTATGGCACCATATCAATTTATACATGCATGTTGTGTACCAGATAACATACCACCTACTTAATTTGTATAGACTTAAAATCCAGCCTACAGTATTATTTAGTACACAGTAGTTACTTGTATCCATGTAGTGCTTTATAAATTATTACAACCACAGTACATATTTTAAAGTTTGAGTAACCCAAACCAACTCACCCATCTGAACACATCTAGGCACAGGTATATTGGGATTGTTGAGGTTGCAGTGTACTGCTAAACTAAAACTACACATTCATAAGCACATGCACCATGTGTTTGTGAGATGAACTTAGTCTGATGCCCAACAACATAGGAATGTAATCATAATCGTCATGCCTATGGTCTGTGTAATGTTGAATTGACCTGTCAAAAAGAGAAAACCAACCATCCACACAACAGCACAGTTAGAAACCTTAATAGAATAATGGTTATATCTCTGTACACAAGTTTAAATGGTAAAATGTCATCTATGTGTGTTTTGCTTCCATTCTATCATGATGGATAAATCCAATATATTTTTCCGTTTTTATATCTTCTTGTTACAAGTTGTTGTTTTTGGTTGGTTTGTTTTTGTTAGTATTTCTAGAGGAGCAGTGAAAAACTACACGACTGTGAAACTGTCTTGTGGTACTCATTCAAGCATATTTAATGCTATTTCTAACTTGTTTCTTCTTATACACTTCACAAATCAACACATCTTGTTGACAGTATGCATAGATATTAATGCCAGGCTGCTCAATTGCTCCATGATTGTAACTACTTATCTCTTTCTTAGAAGAGCAAGATTCTCTATATAGCCACTGACCACTCACTTCTTTGCTAGTGGACACAAATGCAACTGCAGTGAATTGCTGCTATTACTGCACACCTTGAACTGGTTAGATTGTTGATGATCATTCTGTTTATGTAAGTGCATATTTCCATAGCAGTGAGAGAGTGCTGAATCAGTTCAGAGGTTAGGTTGAATATTGCACAGACACAAGTCATTATTTCGTTGAGCAACTTTTGCCTATTTTTGGGCGTTTTACTGAATTCAGAAACTCTCTAGTCGCTTAAATGCATTGGACAATTAGGAATGCTCTGCTATTAATATTTTAATGAATGTAAAAATCAGTGTGCGAGAATCGGTTTGTAATGAAATTCTTAGATTAATTTTTGTCGCCTCCAAAGATGTCCGAGTTTGTGCCATAAGGTACTTGTGGTGTTTACTTGTGGTGTTTAATTAGTTAAGCCTGTTTTGCGAGTGTTTTTGGTATCACATATATATAAAATAGGAGTCAAACATGCTGTACCATGCCCAATATGAAAAGAACAATACACTGTATTAAAAATAAGACTGAGATTTCAAAGAAAAAATGAAACAAGAATTTTCCCATGTGATTACAAACATTTAGATCCTTTACCTATTAAGATGTGGATCACCAATATCATATTTGGTGTTCATATTTATGTTTATGGTCTGCATTGACAAATCTCTTTATTGACAAGACAACTCCAAAATTTTCCTACGAGGAAGCAACATTATCTCCTGGCAGTATCCAAGTGCCTGTGGCTCAGTGCTAATAAGAACACTGGGAGTGTGTCTTGACTATGACCATGCTTTGCACATGTGTGGCATGGCATAACCATATTTTATTACCTTGTATTGGCATGCGCAAGAAACAGGTAAAGGTTATTGCATAGCTATCAGTATATAATTCCATCTTGATATGCATACTGTAGTATTTTCTTATAGGCACAGAATTGGATATTTTCCCATATTCCACTCAGATTATTTAACACTCAACTGCACATATGCATATTCATTAACCAAAAATTATGGCAACATTTTCAAATACAGCAGAAGCAAACAGTTCTGCAAAGCAATAAAGCCATGAGTACTATCAAGAAAACTAGAAGTTAATTCAATGTGTGTTATAGATGGTATAAAATCAGGACAGACACACCAATTGACTCTGACTGACAGACTGACCTGCTATTTTACGAATTAATGAAATTTTATGAGTATATCAGGTATATTCAGTAAACAATCACACTCATTGTGGCATATGGCGAGTCATTTCTTTGGCTCACGAAAGTACACATGTCTGCTCGTGTTTTAACTTGCTATATTCCACTCGGACTCATGTAATAAGATACGCACACATACATGTATGTACATATATGTTTGTTGTTTGACAAGAGCCATGACTTTTACTTACAGCAGGTATAGCAAAAGACACATCGGCATTCTTTATGGAATTTAGAAGCTGTCATGATTCCTGGAAAGTAATTTAATCTTCTCAGTTCTCTAGGATAGGTCCACAAAAACAGGTGCCTCTAATTATAGGGAATTGTAGCTCCACCTTCTTCACATATTATACGGTTCATACTGATCCTTCATTAACATGTTCTCTGACCTCACTTCAGGATTTCAACAATTACTAATGTATTCATGGCTTTCGACAAATGGACTGGCTTTGCTGCATAACTATAGCTTTATCCCAACATGCTAGAGTGCAAAGCAAGCCTGGAATAGGCAAATATTATTCAAGGGTTAACACTTTTGAAGGGCTCTAACGATTCATGGAAATATGGTACAAAGTCCAAAAGCAAATGTTAGAGTCTCCAACCACAAGAGACCTAACAGATCCCAACCTTGGTAATTCCATGCCACCAGAGTCTCTCCCTAACTTCTTCTAGCTAAACCCCAAGCTTGACAAAAGACTTTTCTTAAGTAGCTTATATTAAAACAACAGTAGAGTAGCAGAATATGAAGATAGGATGAGACTGACTAGCCTGGACTGCAGAGGGGTTTAAATACCCTTGCAGCCAGGCTTTGACAGCTTATGGTATTGATAACTGTGTGAGAGTAGTACAATTACTGTATGTACCTACAGGACTTATCTAAGAGTGTGAGATGATATCATGATTGTCCTATGTGATGATAGTCTGAGGTCATGAGTTCTGATTTTCCTGTATTGATAGTCTGAGGTCATGTGTTCTAGCTCTATTTATAAACTCTATTTATAAATTCTATCTAGCTCTATTTATAAATTCTATTTATAGTTTGATCTTTGCAGGGCCCACTCAGAGCTGAGGCCTGACAGCAAGCATGGACATGGTACAAAAGTTTACTCGTTGAAGCACCTACATTTGCATCATGTAAAGCAGCATAGTTCTTTTCCCATCCAACCATCCACCCATCCACCAACCCACCCACCCATCCTCCCACCCACCCCATCCTGTGACGTCCCGTCCCATCCGTCCGTCCGTCCCTCCTTCCATCCGTCCATTCGTCCGTCCATCCATCCGTCCGTACTTCCATCCATCCATCCATCCGTCCATCCGTCCGTCCATCTGTCCATCCATCCGTCCGTCTGTCCATCCGTCCATCCATGTATCATGGTCCCAATCCCAGAAACCAAACAAAAAAATGGCTGCCTTAATGGCTGCAGGTTTTTCTACCAAATGGGTTGAGGCATATACAGCATACCCAATGATGAAGATATCTGTGCTGTTGTTTAATGTTAGCTGTTTATTTCTATCAGAGCAACTTATTCTTATCTGAGAAGATGGGTTGAGTAATGTATTTCAGGATGTGCATAAGCTCTTGTTGGTGAAAACATGAAGGCCTACATCATAAAACCCTCAATGTGATGGGATAGTGGAGGGGTTTAACGTGACCTTGTTAAACATGTTCTCTGCAATTGTTAAAGATCACTCAAGTGATAGTATAATCATCATGAAGTGTGCGCCTTGCCTACATATCCTACACAAGGTTCTCTCCTTTTATTTTAGCATCAGAAGATATGCTTTGCTTCCCTAGATTATGGTACAGTAATCAGGATGTATTTTCAACCACATAATATACCCAAAAACCTGCATCTGTCATCAAAGCACCCGAGAAGATGACACTAAGGTGCATAGACAATCTCACAATAACGGTGATCTGGTATTCCTCTACTCTCCTGTAATTGCCTGCTGTGGATTGGGAACTATTCAGAGAGTTTGAACAAGTTACAGACATTGATTATCATATCAGGATTTTCAACAGAATTATACTCATGGTAAAATTGATGGAAAACACCTGCTCTTGGTGACATGCATTTAAATTCTGAAGATGAACCATTATTTGAGCCTCCCCTTCCAACTTCCATCCTCTCTGCTCCTTTCTCCTTACCCATCCTGCCACCTCCAACTCACACACACTTGCCTTGATAAGTACCCTTCAATCCAGGTAGCTAACAAGATATGTGCATGCTCCAGACTATTTTTCTGCCTACATACATCACCTATTAAAGCCAAGACGGACTTAAAAAAATGCACATCGTTTGTGTCTACAATATATTTTGAATAAAGAAATTGTGTCCTAATTAAAATCAGTTCTAGTGAAGCAAGATGTGTGCTCAATCGATGCAGGACTATGCTATGAATTAGCTACACAACATATAATTATGTGAGAGTGAATTAAACACAACTTTATCTTCGCTGTGAATGTCAGATGAGCTTGGATGAAACTAGATTGTTACTGAGGTGCAACTATCTATAATTTTGAGATAAGCCAGCCAGATATTTACCTACCCTTGCTGTAGCAACTGAAATAGATAGCTGCATACATCCTAATTTTTTTATTGTGGAGTTTGTGGAGCACCATCCTTCAATTATACTACCTTTGCCTTAGCTCTTTCTGTTCTCAGCACATGTCTCCTTCAGGTAACTAGGTAGCCCACCCATAAGAGGAGATAACCAGCATTTGTTTCCTGCATGTGCTGTTTATTGAAATACCAGTGTGTATGTGACCAATATATGTTGGAATTGTACGCCTAAGCTAATGCCCACATAATTTTAGCATACTGATACCATAGAACCAGAACATTGCCCACTGGCATGCACTATATACTAGTTCACAAAAGGCTACAAGAAATTAAATGAAACACAAGCTTAGGAATCATTGAATTATTCAAAGTTATTACATTATCAGGCCATTGTTTTGCACTAGCTCAGCCATCCAAGAGGAATGAGTGTATACAGGTTTGGGAGGAGGGGCACAGGCATGCAATAGGGTAACTCATGTTGAAGTGGAAGGAGGAAAGGAATCCAATAGTGCAATTCCAGGTATTGATGAAGGGAGGAAATCCTAATTGTAGGTATTCAGTGATGCCCTGGGATTTAACTAACCCTGGTTGACTTGTATGCATCATGAAGAACTGGATCTAATTGCCCAAATATCTTGTATTACATAAACGACTATCTGAGAGGACTAGTATTTCATATATGTCCTTGAAGTTAATTGCCTAATTATCTTTAAGTTACAAAAGTACTTTCAGTGTTATTTTGTTATGCAGTAGCTACACTTGGTCTAACTGCCTTTGCTGTAGCTAACTTTAAAAACTGAGTTTTAGTGCAAGATTAATACGTCATTTGTATGCTAAGCTGTGCCGTGGAGCACAGTTTAGCACAAACATGTATGAACTGAAGGTCACAAACCTAAAGGCTAGAAATTACACAAAGTTTGATGCATAACAAATGTGTGAGAAACTTCATACTATTTTAAACATTTTAGCCAACTTATAAGACTATCAGTCTAACCACAATTTTATTTTAATCAAAACGTGAACCATAAGGTCAAAGAAATGGAGAAGGTTATGATAAGGCCCCACAACTTCTCCCACATGCAAGGTATATTTCAAAAGCCATTATAATATTAGTAGGCATGTCAAAAACATGCCATGTATTGTGGAGAAACATATTGGAACTGTTTGGTGACAGACAACTCCATCACACCTAAATATTAGCACACCAGATCACACACTAATTGTTTAAAGTTAATTATACATTATTCAGAGCATCTGACAAATTATTACCCTCCCACCCCAACACACACACACTCCCCCAAAGGTCCAACTTATCTCTATGCTACTGACCTTGTATATAGCTACCAATTTAACCCCAACAATTTTAATTACAGAGAAATCATATTCACTTGTATGGATGGTAAGGGGAAGTATTTGATTCAATTTGAGTATTTGGCTCCAACAATGAATCTTCAATATTCTGACTTAACCATCCGCTAACAAAATAAAAATCTAAAAATTCAATCCTTCTACTTCTCACCCAGACTTTGAATTTGCTACGACCTTCTGATCCCAAGCTATAGAGTGTGCGAATTTCTAATGCCTTCAGTGCAACACTTGGCAAGGTCTTTTACATTCATTGTTTTTATCTTTTTTCCATTATGTAGATAAGATAAGATTATTTCTGGAGTTATATAATGACATCATCTCACGTGACTGGGTTAACAGAAAGCATGGTAGCCATTCTGAATACCGCCAAGAACTCTTCATCTGGACAATTTGAAGAAGAATATTGCGAGGAGACAAGCTTAACGGGTCCGAACAATAGTTGCCAGCAACTGCCGTCTCAGTTAGAAAACGGGTACAATCACAGAAATTTATTCCACATTTTGCAAGATTACTTGTTAGTAGGCCATAACGAAGACTTTGATTGGTATGCATGATGGTTTATACTCCTACTCGTCTCGCTCGCGTAGCCAGACCCTTTACCAAATTGGAGTGGAGCAAGTGTCTGCGAGACTAACTCCCAAAGACATTCCTCGCATTTACATTCCATGATTCGATTTGATTTCAGGATAATCATAAAATATGCATTGTCATGGCTAATGCCAGGTTTATAAATTATAGTGCGCAGTATAACCCCAGACCTAGGACTACAATGAAGGACTAGGTTATGGGTACATATGGGCATAGCTACAACGGTAATTGTTTAAATGGTCTTCTAAGCACCAAAAAAACATAACTACGATTCTGGAAACTACTAGGTATTTTGAAAAATCCAGTCTGCTGAATGATAATCTTTTTAAATGATTGCCACTAGCTACTTGCAATATATAAACACTGTTTACCAAACAATTTAGGTTTTTTGAATTACCATAATATAGGAGTCTTAGCTGAAAGCTAGAGCATCTACCAAAATGACAATATATATATAATATATATATATGAATTATTTGTTTATCAACTAATGTTTTTTTACTATACAGATCCCAGAATTAAAAGGTTTTCAGATGATATTTCTGGCATAATTTATGTGAACGACTCTTGGGCAGAATTAGATTGACTGGATATTATTTGCCCATTGATTGGGCTTGGCTGCAGGCATTGTGACAGGGACTTGACTCATTCCCAAGGGATGGAACTCGGCAAGATTAGTTGTCTGCAGCTACACCTCTAAGGTGCACTCCATGAAAAGTCAACTAACATAGCTCTACACTTGATGGCGTGGACCAAATGCTTGACCATACTGTTTTTGTATTTAGTGATCATGTGGCTTGATCTCACTTGTCCTGCTATGTTGGAGGAAAATGAGCTGAAAGTCTAAACCACTTATATATATGCGTGTGAAGTTTAATTATACACTATCTTGTCATCAAGTAAGTTGGAAGTCCTATTTCTGCAACCAAAACTCATAAGTTGCTAAAGTCATCAAGGCATTAACATTTATCTCGTACAGGAAGAAATTTAACTAACTCAACGAAAGAATCTAGGATTCTTGTATTTTAGAAGAGGAAGTTTTTAGTGGCCGTCATATTATTTACAGAAATGTTCTCTCTGTACAAAGAATGTGTATGAGTCTTACATCCACAGAATCTTGTCTAGAGGCAAGTGCTAGTAATGGTCTGTCTCATTGGCTAAATAGCATAACATTGAAGGAAAATGGCAACATTATCCGCCCATCACATATTTTCTAATCTACAGCACTATTTTCACTACATAAGTGATGACCTGATTTGTGTTGAACTTTCCACCTGGAAAGCCAGTCACTAGAGCATGTCTACTCATTGATCCCATAAATAAACTTAATAATTATTTTAACAAATTTAAATAAAAAATACATTGATAACTCAATAATGACATATTCACACAAGTTGACCAGAATAAACTCATATAATTATGAAAAGTAAGGTTAATTAATACAACATGTAAAGTTATTCATTATTCTTGTTATTAAATAATATGTTGGTCATAATAATGATTACTACTTATCAGAGTTTCTATTTTAATCATGATTATTGTCCACATTATTCAGATACATTTAGTCATGTTAACATCCAATGGTCATTTAATTTTCTAATACCCAACATCTTCCGAAGAGGTGTGTTTATAAGTTCCTTTGGAAGATAGCTTGATTCTGTTAAGATATCATTGGCTATGGGTTACAGCCTTTTTAAAAATTTTATGTAGTGACCAACGATAATATGGCTTTACAAAACTAACAATGACACTACACCAAAGACAAACAGAATTAATAGAGATGAACAGAGACGAAGACTATCAACAACACACAGATAGTCAAACACGAGTCAGAGTACGAATCATGTGATAATCACCATACTCATAATAATAGAGTTCAGAGTTCATGACATTCTTCTCCTCTAGGGAAGAAGTATTAGGATATCCCAACCGTATGGGAGGCTTCACTGCACGGACAGAATGCCGAAAAACCGGAATTGAGTCTGGCTCAGGCACCGCAGCTGGAGAATTGACAGCTGGGCTTGAGAATGCATCAGAATCAGTTAATAGTGGTTGAGTGTGATCAGTAACTCCTTCCGGGCAAGTTAATATAGACGGAGTGCGTTCCATCTCTACAGAGCCGCTTGGGCAAGGAGCCAAGTCCCGAAGAGAAACGGTTGACTCTCGACCATCCATGTAACGGACATGGGCATAGGTGGGATTGGCTTCTTGAAGATCAACTTGGTGGTCATTTTTATTGGCTCGAACAAATCGGCGGAGCAGTACTGGACCTGGAGACATCAGCCAAGATGGCATAGAAGTCCCATGAGATGATCGGCGTTGAAACCCAAAGAACCTCTCATGCGATATGGAATTCGTAGATGTGGTAAGGAGTGATTGAATAGAATGGAGCGCAACAGGTAGTACTTGTTCCCATTGAGAGTCTGGCAGGTTCATTGACTTCAATGCAAGACGGACAGCTTTCCAAACAATACTATTGTGCCTCTCAACTTGACCATTACAAATAGGATGGTAAGGTGTAGTCTTACTGGTAGCTATCCCCTGTTGTGTGAGATAGATCTTAATTTCCTGGGTGAGGAAAGACGTCCCACGATCTTAATGGACATAACTGGGGAGGCCA
This sequence comes from Cladorhizidae sp. MBARI D1340-BT2, assembly GCA_028752905.1. Taxonomy (NCBI): domain Eukaryota; kingdom Metazoa; phylum Porifera; class Demospongiae; order Poecilosclerida; family Cladorhizidae; species Cladorhizidae sp. MBARI D1340-BT2. The sequence continues at coordinate 27,662,890 of JAQNBH010000010.1, forward strand.
CAGAGAGTAAATACCTGGTTAAGGCATTTGATGACAGTTGAGGAGTTCGTGTTTGGACAGGGAAAAACAAACGGAAAACGTGAGTGCTCATTGACAACTGTGAGAATGTACGTATTCCAAGAAACGGAAGACAACGGCCCCTTAAAGTCTATACTGAGTCAGTCTATAGGCTGTGTGGCTTTCATTAGCGCTCCAGGAGTGGGGCGATAGAACTGGGGCTTCAACTCTGCACATACTCTGCATCCCGAACATATTCTCATCACATCATCAGTTGAGTAGGGCAAGTTCTTGGAGCGTACTAAGTGTAGCATCCGAGTTACTCATGGATGACACAAAGCCTTGTGGATATCATCCAGATCACACGATGGTATGGAAGATATAAAGGCCTGTTTAAATGAGTCAGGAGCCACATTGTCTCTGCCGGGTCGATACTTCACTGAGGAGGAGAAGGATGCCAATTCGAGTCTCCAGTCTTGAATTTTATTATTCTCGACCTTTGTACATTTCCGGTTATCGAACATGAATGCCACTGAGCATTGATCTGTCACAAGAGTGAATTGTCGGCCAGAAAATAAGTCCCTCCACTTGCGCACTGCCTCAATGATCGCCGTAGCCTCCTTCTCTATCGCTGGGTAATGTAGCTCACTGCTTTGGAGCGTTCTTGACATGAAAGCGACAGGCTGCCCCCCTTGATTCAACGTTGCAGAGATTGCAACCTCAGAGGCATCACACTCGTCTATGAAAGGACAACTTTCAACAATGGAATGAAGAGTGGCTTTCTCAACTCCCTCTTTAGGAAGCCAAAGGCCATCAATGCAGCTTCGTCCAGTGGAAAGGATGTAACACACATCAGAGGTCGTACTTTGTCAGAGAATTGTGGAATCCATTAGCATAATAGGCAAACATACCTACAACTCTACGAAGAGACTGCCGATTTGTGGGGGGATGAAACTCTTGAAGAGCTTGAAGCCTCTCTGGATCAGGTTTAATGGAGACATTACCCACAAAATACCCAAGAATATTTATGACTTTCACAGACTCCACTGTCTTGCTTAAATTGAGGGTCAGACATCTGTGGCGAACAGTGGCAAGAAATCTCTGAATGTTAGTGTCATGCTCCTCCTGATCCTTACCAGCGACTGTGATGTTATCTAGATAGGGAAAGGTATCCCGGAGCTCTTCTTGTTCGACCATAGTGTCCATACTCCTCTGAAAAACTGCAACACCATTAGTAACACCAAAAGGGATGCGGCGGAAATGGTGGAGTCTTCCATTTGCTTCAAACCCTGTATATTTCATGTCGGATTCCTTGAATGGGACTTGATGGTAAGCACTTTTTAAGGCAAGGTTATTGATCATGTCATCAATTCGGGGAAGAGGATATCCATCTAACTCTCTGAACAGATTCACAATCTGAGAATAGTCAACACATAGTCGCTTCTTGTGTCGGAGCAATGGGTCTTTGACAACCACAACCTGTGGGGAGGTACTGGGCTCTATAATGTTCTCCTCTAAAAGTCGAGTAATCTCCTGGTATATGAAAGCATGATCATCTTTGCCAGAACGTCTAGACCTGATTGCCACTGGTTTACAACTGGGGAGGAGATTCGTAAACAGCGATGTCCCACCCAGTAATGCTTCTGAAAGAGTACAAACTGACGTTAGATCGGATACTACCAAATCAGATCTCTCACCTCCGAACTTGATTATGACACTGTGGTGTTTTCCCTAAAAGTCTAGTCCAAGAATTATATCACTACAAATGTTTTTGAGGACACCAAGGCGAGTAGCTGTATAAACATCATTGTTGCAACTAATGTCTGTAAAACAGTGACCCAGGACAGCAGCCTTGACTGTAGAGAGTGCCATAGAAATGTCCTGGGATGAAGGATGGATACGGAGCTTTAGTTTCCTGGTAACTTGTGCATTTATGAAACTGTTCGTACTTCCAGAGTCGACTAAGGCTGAAAGATTGTGTCCGCATACAGAGACACTTATAGAGGCCCGGGAGAGACACTCTGGACAGGCAGCGACAATTGAGCAGATAGCTGGTGAAGATATAGTAGCGGTAACCCTTTTGTTAGATTGTTGGATTCTCTTGGACCGGCACACTCGGGCAAAATGTCCTTTTGTCCCACAGTTGAGGCACTGTCTATCGCAAGCAAGACATTCCTTCCTGTTATGATGAGCATCCCCGCACTTCTTATTTGAGGGGTTGGTAGTCACAAGGGAAGAGACAGTAGGAACCTTAGCCTCCTTACTCTCTTCATCTGCTTGTGGAGTAGCTATTGCAGCGGCTGTCAGGGTTATCGGAGAGGTATATGCCTCAGAGTTCCTTTGAGCCAGATCTAAGGCATTAGCCTGATCGAAAGCCGTCTTTAGGTCCAACTCCTTGTTCTCCAGGAGACGTTGACGAATCAGGTGAGAAGAGATTCCATTAATAAAAGTATCTCGTACTCTCTGTATTGCTCAGCGCTAACAGTTCTAGTATTACAATCTTTGCTGAGCTTGTGTAGATCTCACAAAAATTCACTAAGAGTCTCACCTGACTGCTGTCTACTTGAGGCTAGTAAATTCCTAGCGAATATTTCATTAGGTAACTTCACATATAAGCGCTTCAGTATTTCAATAGCAGCTTCATAATCAGGGCAGTCCTCTATATAATAAAAAACCTGTTGAGAAACATAATTGACCAAGGTCCTGAACTTGTCTCATGAGTGCCACATTCCTCAATGAAGTTAGTGAATGTCCGGTGCCAGTGCTTCTGTGGCGCGCGCGTAGCGACTTGGCACTGGTCGTCCTGACCACAGGAATGAACTCTATGAACTGACACACACACACACCCAATAATAGATGAAGTGCTTGATTAAGAATCTTGAGATGAATATGAAATCAATTGTCTTGATTTTTAGTAGCTAAGCTCGCTACAATTGGTGACCCCGACGGGATTTGACACGCAATCGTCGTCCCTTCAGTAACTCAAAGACTCACAGTGTCGGAGAAGACTTTGACATTCTAGAAGTGTGCTGCAAATCCTCACCTCTCGTCTGGTCTACGTGATGCCTCTCGAAAACGAAGACGTTCAGGCCATTGCCCAGGCCCTGCAAGCTCTTCTCCCTGCTGCTCCCGTTGCTGCCCCCTCCTCCATTTCGTCTGTCACCCTCAAACTGCCTCCATTTTGGCCCACCCGGCCAGAGGTGTGGTTCCGCCAGGTTGAGGCCCAATTCAAAACCTGCCATCCACCCATCACAACGGACTTAACCAAGTTCAGCCATGTCATTGCATCTCTGGACAATGCCACAGCAGGGGAAGTTGAGGCCATCATCCTGTCTCCCCCCCTACCGACAAGTACCCGGCGCTGAAGGCTGCCCTCATCAACGCATTTGGCAAGACCCAGGCTGCCAAGGACATGCAGCTCCTCTCCTTGTTGGGTCTCGGGGACAGGAAGCCTTCCAGCCTTCTACGCCATATGGAGTCCCTCAACGTGGACCCCAAGACCCTCCTTCGTGCAATCTTCCTCACCCAGTTGCCCACGGAAGTTCGTCGAGTTCTCGCTGGATCTTCCACGACTGAGCTGGCCAAGGAGGCGGATGCCATCATGGAGGTGTGCTCCACGTGTTTCAGTGCCACTTGCATTTCTGGTGTGCAGAGATCGACTCCCCCATCCACCACACCACAGAGACGGCTATGTTTTTACCATGCAAAATTTGGCAAGGAGGCCAGAAAGTGCAACCAGAAAGGGTGCAGATGGGCCACCTTATTTTACCTTCCGCTCCCACCTCCAACCTGTCTCCGGCCTCGGAAAATGGACAGGCCAGCCGCTAAAAACATCCGCGGTCGGCCGAGGGGAGAAAATAACGATGTCAGTGTGGGTTCACCGCTCAGGCCGCTCCTTCCTCATCGATTGCGGAGCAGACGAATCCGTGTTCCCTGCCTCTGCCGCCGACATGAGGCACCGTGTCTCCTCAGCTCCCCTGGTTGCCACTAATGGCACCCTCATTAAGACATGGGGAAACGCCAAACTTCCCTTCTTCTCGGTAAGGGACATGCCTTCAACCAGGACTTTCACATGGCAGACGTCACAGGCCCCATTCTCGGCGCTGACTTCTTCGCCTCAAACCGGTTGGCCATCGACATGGCCAACAAACGCCTCATCAGCCTCGATGACCTCAATGTGATGGTAACTGGTGTCGCCAGCATCTCCTCTCCCAACACCGGTCTCCACCTCGCCCGCATAAGCTCCTTCGACACCATCATCGATGGGTTCCCTGAACTGCTCGTGCCCCGCTTCAAGTCCACGGACTCTAATAAGCATGGGGTGGAATACCACCTCATCACCGAGGGTCCACCTCTTCATGCTCGTGCTCGTCGTCTCGAGCACGAGAAGCTGATGGTTGCTAAAGCAGAGTTCGCAGAGATTGAAAGGATGGGCATTATCAAGCACTCCCACTCTCCCTGGGCATCGCCACTTCACATCGTTCCGAAGCCAGGCGGGTGTTGGAGGCCTTGCGGCGACTTTTGACGTCTAAACAACGCCACTGTGGACGACAGGTACCACTTGCCGCACATCCAGGATTTCAATGGCGGTCTGGTACGGATGATGATCTTCTCCAAGATAGACCTGGTACACAAGGCTTCACCAGATTCACATCGCATCGAAGAATATCACCAAGACAGCCATAATTACTCCCTTCGGGCTCTGGGAGTTCCTCTGCATGCCCTTTGGTCTCAAGAATGCCGCTCAGGCATTCCAGAGGCTGATGGGTGGCATCTACCGCGGCATTCCCTTCATCTTCATCTACCTGGACGACATCCTCATTGCCAGCACCACTAAACGGGAGCACGAAGCGCACGTCCATCAGGCCTTCCGCCTCCTCTCCGAGAATGGGATGGTCATCAATCGGAAGAAGAGTGTTTTCGGCATAAGCAAACACACCTACCTCAGGCACTATGTTACCGCCTCCGGCATCATACCCCTTGAGTCCAGGGTTGATGCAGTGAATGACTTCCCCATTCCCACCAGCAAGGTCAGCCTTCAATGCTTCCTCGGCATGATCATTTGCTAACACCGCTTCATGCCGAGGTTGGCAGACAAGCTTCACCCCCTCCACGACGCCACCAAAGTAAAGGGACAGACAACCGAGTGGACACCAGAGTGTCAGGCTGCTTTCCTCACCGCCAAATATGCTCTGGCAACTGCCACCCTTCTCCATCACCCACACGCGAGTGCTAAGACCAGTATCACTAAGGATGCTTCAGACAGGGCCGTCAGTGTCAGCTCAAACAACTGCTCAATGGCATCTGGTGTCCGGTAGCTTTCTTCTCCAGGAAGCTCTCCAACGCCGAGAGGAAATACAGTGCCTTCGACTGCGAACTATTGGCCATCTTCCTCGCAGTGAAGCACTTTCACCACCACATTGAAGGCCGCCATTTCACCATCTTCACGGATCATAAACCCCTCACCTTTGCCTTCGCCAGTGCCACCGAACGGTCACCTTGTCAGACTCGCCACATGTCCTTCATCAGAGAGTTTTCCACCAACGTGCGACACGTCAGTGGAAAAGAGAAAAGACAATGTGGTCGCTGACGCCCTCTCTCAGCCCGATATTTCTGTCCTCTCCCTACCCACCATTGACTACCGTCTGCTGGCCACCGATCAGGCCACTTCAGACAAAATCACCACCTACAAGACCCCCATTACCAGCCTCCAATTCGAAAATGTCAAGTTCGACGATTGTGACATTTTCTGTGACATCTCCATGGGTCAACCTCGGCCGGTAGTCCATAGGGAGTGGACGAGAAGGGTATTTGATACCATCCACAGCCTTGCCCATGCCGGCTGCAATGTGCCATCTCCTCTTGCTTCGTGTGGCATGGAATGAAATGCGACATCCACAAGTGGTGCCGAGATTGCCATCCCTGCCAAGCGTCAAAGATATACCGTCATGTCCATGCACCTCTCACCGAGCGTCCACCTACCGATCGATGCTTTGGCAGTCTCCACGTAGACCTGGTAGGCCCCCTCGATGAGTCCGAGGGCATGAAGTATTTTTTATGATCGTTGACCGTTTCATCCCACTGCCGGATTCCACCATCGAGACCTGCACAAGGGCACTTATCGGATCTCTCACTTCGGAATGCCTGATGACATCACCTCTGATCATGGCCCTCAGTTCACCAGCCATTTGTGGTTAAAGCTCAACTGCCTGCTCGGGATCTCGGCCTCCAACACAACGGCCTAGCGCCCACAAGGCAACGACCCTTTACCTAATAGTAAGATGTATAACTAGCATAGCTCTAACTTAGGTCATGAACCTAGCTAGCCCTAGCTCAAACTTTAGTCATGAACATAGCTAACCTTAACTCATATGTATTGCTTAACCTAGCGAGCCTTATAGAGCTCAAGCTGTAGTAATGAACCTAGCTCTCCCTAACTTGAGCTGTAGTGATGAATCGAGCTATCCCTAGCTCAAGCTGTAGTGATTAATGTAGCAAACCCTATATAGGTCAAGCTGTAGTGATTAACCTAGCTAACTCTAGCTCAAGATGTAGTGATTGAGAACACTATTATAGGTTAAGCTGTAGTGATTAACGAAGCAAACCCTATGTAGCTCAAGTTGTAGTGATTAATGCAGAGAACCCTTTTTAGATCAAGCTGTAGTGATGAACTTAGCTATCCCTAACTCAAGCTGTAGTGATGAACGTAGCTAGACCTAGCTCAAGCTGCAGAGATGAACCTAGTTAGCCCTACCTCAAGGTGAAGTGGTGAACCTAGATATCCCTAGCTCAAACTGTAGTGATGAACCTAGATAGCTAGCGCCTGTCAAGCTGTCTCATGATGAACCTAGCTAACCCTAGCTTAAGCTGTAGTAATGAAACTAGCGAGCCATATATAGCTCATGGTGTAGTGATGAACCTAGCTACCGCAAGTTCAAGCTGTAATTGATTAACTTAGTGTGCCCTAATCCAAGATGTAGAATGAACCTAGTGAGCTTTAGTCATTATCCTATAGCTAGCACTTCCTCAAACTATAGTCATGACCCTAGCTTACACTGGCTCAAACTTTAGTCATGAACTTAGTTGGACTTATCTCAAGCTGTAATGGTGAACCTAGCAATCTCTAGCTCAAGCTGTAGTGATGAACCTTGCAAGCAGTAGTGATCAGACAGCTCAAGTAGTAGAGATGAACCTAGTTATCCCTAGATCAAGCTGTAGTGAAGAACCTAGCTAGCCCTTGCTCAAGCAGTAGTGATGAACTTACCTAGCCCTAGCTCAAGCTGTAAAAATCAACATACCTAGCCCTAGCTCAGGCTGTAATCATGAAGAACCTAGCTAGCCTTTGCTCAAGCAGTAGTGATGAACTTACCTAGCCCTAGCTCAAGCTGTAGAAATCAACATACCTAGCCCTAGCTCAGGCTGTGAACTTAGCTAGCCCTAGCTCAAGCAGTAGTGATGAACCTAGCAAGTCTAGATCAACCTGTAGAGATGAACCAAGCTAGTCCTAGCTCAAGCTGTAGTGATGAACCTAGATAGCTAATTCAAGCTGTAGTGATTAACCTAGCATGCCCTTTATACCTCAAGCTCTAGTCATAGCAACCAAACTCAAGCTCAAGTTAACCAAACATCATGCTAACTCTAGCAAGCTTTTCATATATTTGTAGTCTTACGTTATTTCCTTTGAAATAGCTACGTCAAGCCCAAGTTGTATCATAACCCTGGCCAACTAGCTACTACACATAAAAGAGGGAGAATTTTAAATGGTTGGAATGAGACAGTGTAGGCCACAATTATTGTAAATAACAATAGTCTCATCACCTGTTTAGATATCATTACAAACAGAATGAAGATGAATGTACCCTATAAAATGAGAAATAAATATAAGACACGAGACAACCAAATTAGTATTTAGTCCTCCACATAAAAATTGTCCTCACTGCTTTTTTAAATTAAGCGATCAAGGATTATGCTGCATATAGCAAGCATTCAGTATAATAATTATAGAAATTGTTTGAAAAGATTATAAGAAGGATTGCGATGATCCAGTTGCAGATTTGAATGGAACTAAAGACGAGAGTTGGAAATTTTAGAGAACCCGACCTTCAACAGCAGCAGTAGATAAAGCTGAGGTAGCTGTTACACTATGATTACCATCAATTCCCATTAAAAATTTCTTCCAAATGGTCATGTGTATACAAATATTGCAGATGTGCATCACTTAGAATAAATGTTGTGCTGTAGTTTATATAACTGTTCAAACTCCAGCTTCTCCATGATATTATTCTCTCCCCTCAAGCTGAGTTTTAAAGCAACTAACAAATTCTTACCTAGAGCAAACAGTAGATTGTAACGTCTGTTGCATCGCACTAATGATAATGTAGAAATTGAAAAATGTAATGTTTGTGTCACTTCGAATTAATTCGAATTAACATTCCATGTTACGGCACAAACTCCCAGAGCTACACTTGGCAATTGTGCCACATTTAGAGAAGGGTAAATAATCTAGATACATGGTATTTTATTGTAACTTTAAAAATTAATTAAGATTTAAATTAAGATTTTTTTATATAGATAGAATCTGGTGTGCAATTAAGCCAGAACTATTCACAAACAGAGGCTTCACAAACAGAGGCAATAAAAAATTCTAAATGAAGCTTCACTTGACATAATAATATTACAATAAATTTCTCAATAATCAACTTGAAATTGTATACTCTTGACATTTCGACTAGATGCCATAGGAATAATTTTTATACCTGATAAAGGCTAGAGCATCTTGTCAAAACACCGAGAGAATACAATAATCAACTTGAAATTGAATTCTCTCGAAGTTTCGACTAGATGCTCTAACCTCTTCATCGGGAAGACATTTTTAATTTTAATTCCTGATGAAGGTTAGAGCATCTTGTCCAAACATCGAGAGATAATAATTTCAAGGAGAAGGTTAGTGTTATGTTCTTATGTCAAGTTGATTATTGAGAAGGATGTTCCCATAACAGTCTAGTCATTGTGCTTCCTACTAGCTTAAGATATTTATATAGATAGGACTACACATACCACAATACCTGGAAGGGTTGTAGTATTGTTGTAGTTATAATGGAGATTAAATGGATTATCACATTCCTGGCATTTCATAAGGCCCTGGTATTTGTGGCCTACATTGTTATACTAACAGCCTTCAATGTTATAATTTTTATATTCAGGCATAAAAAATGAAATATTAATTATACCATGGTTGCATTTGTTGATATTGTTATTTACCTAACTCTTTTCAAGTAAGCCTTCTCTAAACCTCTCTTCTCATGTTTCCACATGAGCAATTATGAAGAATCCAATATTTGCCTGCAGCAGGTGATATGAAAGTAAACCAATAACAACCACAATAAAACAACGAGAACAACACAGCATAAAGTATGTATTATAATTCCATTGTCAACTAAAATGTGTCAAGGCCACTGACTTTGTGGGTGAAATTAATATAGCATATTTCAGAATAGAATGAGTGGTTTCATAAACTGCCTAGCTGTGCACACTATATGATGGCAAATTCTATTATTTCGACATTATATCATACATGTGCACAAAAGATTACCAGATCTCAAAAAGGTGGCAATTATTGATATGTTCATGCTCTAGTTATTTTCATCTATTATTGTAAATATTGTAACCTCTCATAGGACAAGGAATTTTAAAGCTATCCTTAATTCTGCTTGATCTAAACACTAGTAAATATGCCTACAACCTACTTATATTTATTGCCAAGTTTGTAGTAATTGAAATATGTGAAATATTTTCACTGTCAATGTTTCCAGTTAGGCAACATGCATTAGCCCATAGCTACTATGATTTTGACCTAGTTGTTGTCTGCATTGAGCTATTCAACTTACTTCAACAAGGCTCAAACTCAGTATTACATTGTACCAGTTTGCCTGCCCTTAGAGCTATTGTCAATTTGCAGTTTGATGTTCATCCAATGTGACTCCCCAAAGATATATATTTTCAATACACTCTGACCTGCTTCAAACGTCTTCGATATTGATTTGGTGAGAAATCTATCATCAATACATTTGAACCTGTCATACATTTGTGTGTGTATATACAGAGCTATATATAATTATATATATACAGTACTTAGAATAATAATGACAAGGACATGAGTTTTGAAGGCCCAGTTGAAGTGTTGGTCGTAATGAAGGCAGCATCTGATAATATAAACAACACAAATTTTCTAGAAGAAATTTACAAATAGACATTTATAAAACATCACTTCAAATGATGTCCTTTAAATCAGATTACTGATTGATATATTATACAACATGCTAGTATCATTTATTGAATTAATCCAAAAAATGGAAATCAAAAGCTGATAGATAATATTCATGGCAATTGTTTGAATGAATAATATAGTTGTCTTTGCTTACCACTAATTTTTATTTGATAATGCAGCAGATGCAAGTATCCAATTTTACAGCACTCTAGGAGGGGCCAAAACACTATGGTAGCCAAAATACTGCCACTTGGTTTTTAGCAACTACTTTCAAGTATCAAATAAGTATATGGAGAGTGTGCAGTATGTGATAGCTCCTTTACATATATCATACTCCTTTTAACGTTAGGAACTTATTCTATAGTCCTAGTCTTTAAGTGCATACTCAGCATGGTGATGGAGTCTATGAGTTATTTCACATTCAATGCGAGCAATGAAAATGGCGGCTATTTTCATAGAGGTGTTTAGTTTCAGAAAGATAGTATTGTCTCTAGTTGCTGTAGCTATTTTTTAACTTTGTGAACAACTATTCATTCATCATAGCCATTGCTACCAGTGGACAACATTTTTTTGCTCCTAGATGTATGCTCACTGAGCCAGTGACTTTTCTTACAAATATTACCCACTTCCAACCATCAAACAGGTGGTTAATAGCAAACATGTACTTTCACATTACTATATAACGCACATACATATGTTCTTTATAAAATAAATTTAACATCATTTTAGACAGAAACAAGGAATTAGTCTCACAAGCCATTTAAACAGGAAAGAACTAGACTCCTGAACTATACAAAGAGGGACATAGCAAGAACTTCTCAAGCATGAATCGCTAGCCATTGAGTTCACTCCCTAAAGTATGCTGGTACAAACAAAAAAGTTTCATGATGAAAAAAAGATAAGTTTAGCCAAATACGAGAGGAATCTTTCAGTCTTGCTATTTGTGTAGCTACTTAATGAGCCATATGCAATCATTGTGAATATTAGGATTAAACTCCAAGCCATCTCCTTTTGCTGTAGCACTTAGCTCATCCAATGTAATATATGCATTGGTTACTGCTATGTCAATGCAGTGGTAAAAGAGTGTCTTTCAGTACTTGTGGCTCTGGCGCCTTGTCTGGAAGTATTGGAGGAGCTGATATGATAGATCAACTTCTCCCATTTGCTTGTTGTAATGGTAGGTTGCATCAGGAATAGATACCATGTGCTCTGCAGCGCCTGCTGATGTCTTCACTCTTCTTTTGACTTGGTAGTTTGAATTTCCCAAGTGAACTGTTGATGCCACACATACCACCTTTGTGTCTTTCCATAGTGTGAAATTGAGGATCCATCCCGGAACCACACCCATATCCCCTCTCATTCACTGGCCGTCGCATCCTTACCTTCTGATTTTTCAGAGAGGCCAGACATCCCCAGCGAGTAGGGTCCATGGTTCCCACGCTGCCAAATCCCTGTTTGACCAACTCTTAGAAAAGTGTGGGGGATGAATAGAAATTGTCCATGTAGACGACGTATCCTCTTCTGCAGTCGCTTCACCATCTGCATGACGACATCATAACTCAAACCATTAGCACTCACTCTCTCTCCATCTTTCCCATGGTATACTGAATAATTCCATGTGTAACCATTTGATGAGCCACACAAAACCCACAGCTTGAAACCCACTTTGCTGGCTTCATTCTGACATATTGCTTGCACGTGAGGCGTCCTTTGTTTTTTACCATCTGTTCATCACAGACACATGCCTAGCCCTAGCCCTAGCCCTAGTCTGCTGCAGAGGGTAGAATTTCTTACAATAAACCCTTATACTGTCTAGAACAACATGAACTCTGTAAAGACAATCAGTTTGATGAATGTTAGTTGGGTCAATATCGCTGATGTGAAGAAAAGTTACAATGGCAGAGAAAGTGTCCTTGCTGATTAGAATTAAAATAATAAACTGAGATGAAAAAAGAGTGTCTGTGGTTCAGTAGGAGAACTAGTCATCCTGTGATGAAGGCCCATGTGTATTTGATTCAATCCATCTTGGGGGTAACAGTTATAGCTATAGGGATACTTATCCTCGTAGAGCTCAGCATAACTATTGGAGTTCATACAAATGGTGTCGACAATTTCATTGTCAAAGAATAGTAGGAAGTAGTTAAGGGCACTACTTAAGCCTGAGGGTATATTGGGACCAGGCGTTCATGAGGGTAGAAAAGTGGGGTTGGACAGTGTAGCCATATCAACATCACTATGCTTCTTCATACCTGGCTCATCAACTGGCAGAAATCCTCGACAGGTCTACCACATCTCCCTCGGCCCCTCCCACTATTTTCTTCCATGGCTTCTTCCACTACACTTTCCTCGGTGTATTCCATGTGTCATATAAATTCATAAAAACGAACAACTGTTTTGTGTAACAAATCTTACCCATTGTCTGTTGAAGAACAAGATGAACTAGACTCACTTCCCATTTCTACACAATCTGCAGAAGGATCACTTCCTTCATCATTTGCGGATGTATCAGTTCCAGATCTCGCTTCACTCTCTGTCAACGTAAAATTGTTCATTCTCAAATTAAAATCTTGACTGAGTGCCTCTTGATCAAATAGATCAATAACTTGTCTTCATCTGCAGAAGAGCTAGATAAATCTAACATGATAAAACCTCATCTGCAGTATACAGGTGAGAAGGACCTGGCAAAGATGTGGCCATAATGGTTGATACTCCACAGAACTTGTGCAAATGGTCAAAACTAGAACCGAGTAGAAGCTTCTGGTTGATACTCCACCAAACTTTAGCACATGGTCAAAGTTAGAACTGAGTAGAAGCTTCTAGAACAATAATCCCAAAGCTAGAATAGCTAGCCAGTTAGTTCAAACTAGAACTGACATCATCCTAAGTGCTTGGCCAAATTTGTGCCTGACCACTAAGTACTAGTTTACACAGACCCAACCTTCTAGCTTGGCAGGATGAGAGGGTTTTTTAATTTCAATGTGTGAGAGGGTAAAAATATGCACATATTTTATCCAAATTTTTCCACTTTTTTTAATATAACTTTTATGTTGTAAGATTTTTTTTGGTACTATGAACCTTGTGAGAGTAGCAAGTTTCAGGGCAGAACCTTGCCAATAAAAGGATTATATTATTTAAAAAAATCGATTACGGGCGGTCAGAATGTATATGGTGCAGTAGGGAGAGAGTTAAATGGTAGATCAGATCATCTGTTGTATTTTAAGCGCTCGAGGGTACCACGTACGTTGTACAGAAATGCAACGTAAAGTTATTTTTGACCGCTACTATATGCAACTTTTTAATATCCAAAGAGAGCACACGGAGAGATCTATATTATATATCAAATTCATACAGTAAAGTATGCAGAATTTATGGAGTGCCAAAGTCGTAACCACAAGGGTTTCAGTGTTTAATTTAGACCCCTTCACAGAACACAAGTCCACTTTAAAAAATATATATTAAAAATCTCTTCATAGTATTTGTTCGGCTCTATCAATCGCAGTTCATTCAAGACTTGTTGCATTCAAGACTTGATGCTGGAAAGTAGTTACTGGAATGAGTTTTAGAGGTTCACATTCCAACTTGCAGTTCCAAAAGATAACTGTATGTCAAAATAAAACCTGCTATCAGAAAGCAAGTTACATTTGGTCTATAAATGCGCATTGATCTGGTCCACCTCATAGGTGGTTTGAGTTGAAAAGAGGTGTGTGTTGAAATGAATTTCATTCACTGACGTCTTTGCGATACCTCCACACAGGTTGGAACTTTGTGTAGGTAGTAGCTGTATGTGTACTAACTGTGGTCTGTGCTAAACTAGCTAGCTACACTAGCTGCATAGCTAGAGAACTGTTGCCATGTTTATACACCCTGCATCTGCACTTCTCAAGTTTGTGCAGTCACAACCTTTGTTGGTTCTGCCTTACCCTCAACTCTCTCCTCTTTCTTCTCTGCAGCAAATGTTTCCTGCGATTTACGGGAGCTGATCAGCAAGAGAAGGACGCACACAACAAACTCCATCTCAACTACAGTAACAGTATGTGCTTGTCGGGTGATTTTCTCCTGACATTGGCAGGCGTGATTAATTGATTTTTTTTAACTTCATACGGTCGCGACGAACGTGCATCGACTTCTATGATTTTTTTCCTAGAGCCACCATGCATTAATGCACATCAGTTTAGGTATGGTGTGGACAGACCAACAAAAATCACTCATAGCCTGATTATGAAAGAAAATGTTTTTCTTGCGAGGAGGGCGGCTGCTAAGAAAGAGCTGGTGATGGTCTCTCAAGCATACTACTAGTTTGCTCTACTCTTTGAAGTGTGTTTGTCTACCAAACTAGTTTGTAATTATTTGATGAAAAGCTGCTGTAGTCAAAACATGAGCCTGCGAACAAGTAGCAAGAGGCTTGTCGGGAAACTACGGACAACTATAGACAACTTCTGCAAACAATGGGCATGGCTCCGATTTATTTGCGCACAGGTGGTGTTGTCTACTGGACTACAAGCTGATCGGCACGGGAGGGAAGGAACCTCGATGTGTGATGGCCAGCTCAGTATAAGATCAATTCCTTTGTCGCTTTGCCCCTCCTCGCATTTTGCTTGCTTGGGTATGGTTCTGTTATTTCTTCCGTACCCTTTGACTAGCCTTTTCCCTTTTCACTTTTCCGTCTGCTTGTGAGCTCTCTTTACACTTTTGGCAGGTGCTGTGAATACAATGAACAGTTTCTTTCATCAATTGGTGCTTACATGTGCGTGGGCTTTTGTATAATGTTCACATATGGTTTCGGGGGTGGTCAGAGGGGAGGGTTCATTCCTCTGTCATAAGCCTCTTGATAAGTTCCACCAAGGAGCACAGGGTTTCTCTCTGTCCATTGGCTATGAATTCAGTGATCTGTTTTTCGGTTAGGATTCCTGCTCTTCTTAAGTGGCCCCTCATATAACCCATGTCTCCGAACACTACTGGAACTGTTGAGATCCTATAGTGTGGCTTCTGTTGTGCCAGGTCGGCTGTGAGTTCAATGCATTTGGACATTTTCTGGGTCTCTCTCTCCTTGACCAGTGGATCCCACACACAAGCCACCTCGAACAATATTACCTTCTTTTCTCCCTTGAGCTCCACAGTTAGGTTGGGCCTTCATCCCGCTGTCACTCGTAAAGTACTTAGTGGCATGTCAACTTGTATGAACTTGTCTGTCATCTATTACTCCTGGATTCTGACCACCTCTCAACCACATACTTTGTGAGATTGCTATCCCAAGGCCTTTGAGGACAGCTTTTGTTAATTGGTATAGCACTCTGTCGTGCCTTTCTTTGTGCAGGGTCCATTTGTGGTACTGGCAGGATGAGATGATGTGTCCCAGGGTTTCTGGGATCTGACCGCATTTTCTGCATTCTGGGCTTATCTTCATCCTCAAGATTCTCTGTTGGTAACTCCTGGCCATGGCAGGGGGGTAGGAACTGGTCCGGCAGACCCGGCAGCTGCCGGACCAAAGATTCAATACCAACCTCCAGTTATCAAGCAACTCTCTAATCTTTACTGAGAGCACTCTCAGACGCCAGCTCTCGTTAAGTTGTCTTATTTCAAAATTCAAATGAAGCCAACCAAACTATGCCCCTACATTTTTGCGCGTGCTTATTAGTATTATAGCGAACGGCCACGAAACAGTAAAATTCCTGACCAATTCCAGTCTAATAGGCTATACAAGTTTCCAAAATGGAAATTTGGAAAAGGCAAAGATGAGAGGTATAATCTATTTAAAACTGAGCTGAGCATTATAACTAGCTTATCTGTTCTGCATCACAGCTATGATATAGCTATAGTAGCAAGGCATTATTTTAAATCTAAAACATAGCTACATGCCAACCATCCATGGTCCAGGACAGTCCTGAGATTTTTTGGCATTTTTCATATTTAGACTAGGAGTCCAAGAGACTATAAGCTGATTCAGCACTGCCAATCATTTGGCATCTAGTGATGCCAGCCACCTTGTTCATGTGGTCACTGACACTGTTTAGGAGCATTAAAATTCACAGTTCTAGAAAAATCATGAGGCTCAACCACCAGCAATAAAGGCAAAATAGAGTTTGCATTATCAGGACAATGTATTTATGATATTTCAAAGTAAATAACTAGTTTCTTATTTTAACTGAGCTGTACACTAGAGCCATGTTTGCACAAGCCTTAATCCAATCATCCAACTTGGTTTAGTCTTATCCGAGTTACACACTAATACAATAATCCAGATTAAAAACACCAGATAATAATAGCTAACCTTTAAAAATAGGTGGAGTACAATCCTTTAGAGATCTTGAGTAAATAGCTACAGTGCAAGATGAATGAAAGTGCATAGGAAAGAACAACTAATGTACATAATGGCCAGGGAATGGAACAAAACCACCATCAGTTGTCCAGGTATTAGACCAAGCCAGGTTGGCATGGATGCCAAGAGTCCTGAAATGATAACATTTTTCGGAATCGAAAAGCTACAAAGTGTTTTGAGAATGGAACAGGAGAATCTCATCAGTACACTACAGTTGAAGATTATTATCGTTGCTTTTACTTTGAAGCAATAGACTTGGCCATGTCAGCAATTGAAGATCACTTTGATCAGCCAGGATATGCTGTTTACCAAAATCTTGAAGAATTTCCTGTAAAAGCTGCCAATAAAAAGGATTGTACTGCTGAGTTAAGGGGGTCGGATGGGCAAAAAAAGTATTTGGATGAAAAATAATTTTTTTCCCAGTTATATTATTGTCATAGCATGGAATACTTTTTGGAATACTTTTTTCAGTGCTGAAATGCTCTTATTTGCACACACACACCAATACAGCGAGTTATCGGGGATCCCTTCCTGATTTTAAAGGGTTATTTTTATTTTTACCCCATAATTTGTTGTGATTACCTCCAACTTTGGAGCTCCATATTTTCTATATGCTTTATTGTATGAACTTGCTAAATAGCTTAAAAGATAGATCTCTCTGTCTGCTCTTATGTGATATTAAACATATTATCATAGGTATATGTATGCTAAAGTTATATACAGTTAAACATCAGGCCCTAAAAAACTATGGGTTAGGTGGCTAGGTAAGGGTATTTCCAGAGTGGTTAGACTTGAAGTGCTATAAATTGAACCAAGGTTAGCTAAACCTGTACTCTTCAATTAGAGTGGGTTCATTAAGCTGGACTAGCTGCTAATGACCTGCCATGGCATGCTTTAGAAAAATTATCGTGTCGACCCCTTACCATATAAATTGTAAGCCCACTACAAACCTAAAGAGAAGGTGAGTTATTCATGTTACAAGGGTGTTCATGTTACAAGGGTGTAGTTAAGGGATTGGGGGGGGCTAACCACCTTCCCCTCAGAATTAATAAGTTGTTACTGAGTCCGTGCAATGAGGCTAGTATTGTTAGCAAGTCTCAGATGAAAAGACCATTGGTGGAGTAGGACGCTTGACAGACACCCTGATTAATCCTCTCCAAAACTACATGGAGATGCAACCAGGAAGAGTGTTGGGGATCTGGATAGAATGATCAAGTCTGTTCAAGCGACCCTACTCCACTTGAATTCCACTGACGAGAGACGCGGTCACCACCTTTGCTCAACTGGAGAGGCCTCTTGGTGCAAATACCAAGTGGCTCAGGCACTGCATGAAGACTATCATCACAAGCACACACACATTCCAGAAGCCATTGTTAAGCTTTTGAAACCGATTTATGCCCGCCTGGGAAGTAGGGCACTTCTTGAGATGTTGCTAGGATGAAGAAGGCAAGATACAGGGCAACGGAGCGAACCAAAACTTTGAGGAGAAGGGCCAGGTGGGCGATGAAAGGGTTTGAGGATCAGCAGCAGAGGAGTGGGAGTGTTATGTATGCTGCTGGTGCTTTGACACTGCTACCCCATGCCCTAGCAATCAGCCAGGACCTAGCAACCAGTCAGGACCTAGCAGGGGAACTGGCAAGCGACCCATGAATCGCGAGCCAGGATTGGAAGAGGAGAAAAAAACAGTTTAGTTACTCTTGTATGTGTTGTGTTCTGGTATATAGTGCCATAGTTTGTTGGTATGTGTCATTTTGGATGATTTTTGTCGGTATATTCCTCCCTTTTCAAACGTTTAGTTCAATGATTGAACTGCCTTTCTTATAATGCCTATTCCCGAATAGGGATTTTTTGGCCTTAGGACGGATCTCCCTTGCTTTATACTTGGAGTAAAGAGGAAATATTATATATATTCTGGTTCCTCTCAATGAGATCTACGTAATGACATTCTTAGTTTTTCATTTTAAGCAAGTATATTTGAATTGGCTTTAGAATAGTACAGAAAAAAAAATTCACGACTAAAAAAATCATTAAAAATCATTAAAAATCATCCAACACATCTTTTCACAAAAACTCCATGTAGTTGCATTCTTTGTACTTGCTAATTTCCTTGTAGTAAGTTGTGAAACCCTAAAGTAAACACTACTCCAAATATGGCTGTCCTGGCCAAACCACAAAAGGTCACTTAAGTCTGGATCAGTTGGAGCTGGGTGGCTGTCACAGTACCAGAAGGTAGTTCAGTGTTTAGGTACACATCATACAAAATTTCAAACAAAAATTCCAAACAAGAGAGGAGTTATATATTTTTTGTTTTTTTTGTTTTTTTTGCCCATCCGACCCCCTTAAGTGAAGTTGTTTCCTTTTATGGAGATGACTTCAATTAATTAAGAGTGAGCTTTCAACTCAACTTCAAGTTTTTAGTTCAAGTTTTAGTCAGATGGAACTGTAACACTGAAAAATATCTTGACTTTTCTTCACAATCTTTCTGATGGTCAACGTGCCTTTTTTAAGCAGGTGTGCTGTGTTGTCCGTCTAATTCTTGTCATGCCTGCTACGAATGCTGCAAGTGAAAGATGTTTTTCCTGCATGAAAAGAATAAAAACATACTTACGAAGTACTATGAAACAGGATAGACTTAATCATCTGATGATACTATACATTTAAAAAGAAGCTTTGGATCGCCTTGATCTAGTCACAATTTCGTGAGGAACAATGAGCACAGACTCCGATTATTCGGGAACTTGTAGACTTATTTCAAACTAGGTTTATTCCAGGTATATATATTCTTTACAATTTACCATGATATTTCTTTTCAATAAGGTGCATTTATCGCCCTCCCCCACACACACTATCGCCTGACCAATCCCCAAATGCTTCCTACCCCTCTGTATCGTGATGCCAATCTTGGGCTGCCACTATGATCGCTACTGTTTCTGATGACAAGATACCTTCTGTTAGCCATTTGTTTGTGTTGCCTAAGACTTTGATATCCTTTAGGTCTGTTGATAGTGTAACACATGGATCTGCTTCACTGCTAGCCTCTCCTCTCTAGTCCCCTTTTGGATTATTCTGAGCTCTTCTACGATTGATGTCTGCATCTGCATTTGTTCCCCGGGGCCTTGTGGTGGTAGTAGCCTTCTTCTCAACAGGATTTTCTCCGCTTCTCCTATCAGGGTTTGCCCGCCTTTGCCATCAGGTATGCGGCTGCTAATACTGTTCCCAGTTCCCATTGCTCCTCGAGGTTTAGCAGGCTCTGTCCTCCTTCTGTTCTGGGGAGGTATAGCCTTTCAACTGATGCCCTCTTATTGTGTACAATTTTTCCCGATAGTTTCTTCCTCGTCCACCTGTTTAGGCCTCTCATATTGCACCTGGTCCACCGCACTGCCCCGAGGTAATATCAGAGCAGTCCCACACCCCATGAATTGTGGAGTTCAGTTACCTTTTTGGCACTCAAGTTGTTTACTCTCTTCTTATATTCTACCGTTACTTGGTTCTTCTCTCTGGCTTGGTCTGCTCTGAATACTTGCTCAACCCCCAGGTATTTGTACGAGCCATTGACTTCTTCTATTACCCCACTTCCCAGCCTTGTCCCCTTCCCTCTCCTCGTTCTCCTACCTCTTCTCATGTGTACTGATGCACATTTCTGCAGCCCGAGCTCCATCCCTATTGCATCTGACACTTCTTCGACTTTGTTTAGGGTCTCGCTCAATTTTTAGCCTGAGGCCGCGTACACCTTCAAATCATCCATGTATAGTAGGTGGGTGAGGGGCTCTCTGATACTGCTGGCGTACCCTTGTGTTTCATGCTAGGCTTGGGATAGAGGAGCCGTGCAGATACAGAAGAGGAGTGGTGAGAGGGAGTCACCTTGAAATATGCCTCTCCTGAAGTCAATGGGGATCCTTGCTGTCTCTTGCTCAGTCACTCTGAGGGATATGTCTGACTTCCATAGGGGGATTAGGATTTGGATCATCCTTCTGATTTCTTTTGGTGCTCTGATGTTTTTCAGTACTCTTTAGGATCCACTTGTGTGGGGTCATGTTGAAGGCCTTCTTATAATCTATCCACCGACCGACAGGTTATTTGTGCATGTCTGTACAATATGCAAATGATAATTGCTTAATGCCTCATTGGCCATATGTTTTTTTACCTGCGCCTCCCGGGCAATAGCCTCTTCTATCAACAGAGCATCTAGGCAGCCTCATTTCCCTTTCGTGAGGGCTTTCTGCTCAGTGGGGAGGATATTGTGGCTTCAAACATGGGCCCCCAGTACTATAGTAATTTTGCTGGTCAGCCTTGCTCAGGCAGGTTATGGGTCTGTGGGGAAAACAGCCATCCTGGAATTGTATTGGTTGGTTTACTTTCTGCTCCCCCCACGTGCTCTCCCATCCCCCTCTCAGTACCACCACCCCCTTGTCTCTTTCCCCCCTAGCTGGTTGGCTTACCCAGTGTACTGAGATCTGGTCTGGCCCAGTTGCTTTCCAGCCTGGCATTTTTTTCTGTTCATCGTGCCATGCTTCCCTCCAGTTTGTGTGGGGTTAAGGAGTCTCTCGGGTTTTCTGCCTCATCCCCTTCCCCGTACTTTGTAGCCACGCTGTCACATCTTGCTGGTTAGGCCTATAGTGTCCTTCTCTCTCCCAGAGGGCCCTCCAGTTTCTTTACTGGTGGCATTTCCCCTATCCAAGGGCGGATCCAGGTGGGGGAGGGGGGCTTTGTGGGCTGAAGCACCCCACTCCAAGTTAATGATATTCATTATGATCTATTTGTTCTAGTGTTTGGTTTTTTGCATAATAATATTTATGAGGCAGGTAGAATACATCAGGCATTAGCAACTGTCATCAACACCTGATCAACACTTCACAAAATGAGAAAATGAGGAGTACATGTGTTTGAGGTGATATAGGCCACACCTTCTGCTTCTAACCATCAAACTACTGTGTCACTGCAACACCAAACATAGAGTGTGGCTTTCTATCTGAGTAGTGTTAGTGAGTCTTGCACCAGTTGAGTTAGATCATGTCTAAAAGAGCCCCTATCTCAAGAGAACCTCCTGTAAAGCGAATGGCCAAGAGCGTGCATCTATTGCAATAATTTTCTAGCATGAAGTAAACTACAGCTAAGTATATTACCTATGAGACAGAATGATGTAACGTGACCAGATTGATTTATTGTTTAGTTTAGTTATGGAACCTCAGTATATACTAACTGGTGCATTTCCAGCAGTGCCTCTGGAAATAATACCATACATCAGTTGTCAGATCTTCCAATTGATCAGGCAAGACTTTGCAGGCCTCATTTGCTATTAGTGCTGGTATGTGACAATGGCTGGCTGATTACATCGTAACCATGACATCACCAAATTTCGTGCTCGCAAAAATTACATTGGCCCCATCTGTACCTAATCCGACAAGATTATAATAAAGGATTCTTGAAAATGCCATTAAATAGCAGCTCTGCAGTTGTCCTCTCTACACTCTCTAGGGCAAAGAAGACACATCTCAATCCAAATATTTATTGATAAAATCCAAAAATTTAAGGGTAAAAAATCCAAACAGTTTGGATAAAATCTAACACTATGGCAACACTGAAGCTCTATTGAACGAGGCTCAATCTGCTTGATCCAGATTTTAACTGCCTTGATACAAGTTAATCCAGGCATCTGCTTGTCTCCAACAGCTAGAGGCAACTTCTGCTAGCTTAGAAATTCACCAACAAAGCTTGCACCTCAGTCAGAAACTAGCTTACTATTTCGGCAAGACTTCCACTGTTATCGGTCAGCCGGGCTAATCCTTCCTTCACATGCACTCCACACATACATGTATATTATATATGATGATGAAATGTCTATATAATTTACATTTGGATCATGCATAAGCATACTATTACAAAGTACAAATTTACATCTACATGCAGGATGTTCAACAATGTGACATTGTTGTTTGCACATTTTTTGGGAAAGTTGAGCCAGAAATTCACTTAATTTGTTGTCTCCAGTTTTGGTAAACCTGCATTCAAAAGTCACTGGAGTTCTTCAACACTTTTGTTTTATCCGAGCTTGTAGCAAGATGGTATTTGAGATCTCGTGTTCCTGATCACAAACAAATTGAAGATCCTGCATCATTATTGGTTGTAAATAAATTTTAGTTGAAACCACTGCTGGCGTCTATTGTTATTGCAGGCAATCCAAAGATGATCATGAAGATATTGCATGTAATAATCCATCTTGTAATATTCAAACATTGTATTTGCAAATCAGGTATAGACCAAAAGAAAAGTGGTGTTGCACATGTTGACACATGTTACTTTCAGTCAAGACTAATATCTGCCATTTTAATAATGTGTAGATTGTGTTATGCGCAAGTTTTATTGCTTAGATCAAATGGAAAAATTGAATTACATACATTTAAAAATTGAATAGGTAGAGTTCCATACTCTATTTTTTTTGCACACAGCAGCAATCACACGTTCAACATGGATGCCGCACATTTTCAGAAAATGAAAGTTTTTTTCAACTTCTAAATTTGAGAGTTGTTCCTTGCCCTTGCTAAAAGTTGGAACGTGGAGTCATGCTTGCATCATTCCCATACCTATAGTTGTTGAAGCCACTGTTGGAAAGTACAACTACTACTAGCCGATTCCCAAGAATGCCACAATTTCAGTCAAGTATTTAACGTTAACAATCACTTTTCCTTCCCCAAGGTACTGACACATAATTATGACTCTGTACCTTGTGAAGTAATTTCAAGTAGAATTTGTTACATTCTAATATTTACATGACGACCAAGTTGAAGCCCTAGGAAATTAATCTGATGGTTGATTTATTATGACCTGAAATTGTGTTAACTTTGTACTAGTAGTGATAAGGGGTACAACAAAGTATACATTTAAGATCATCTTTCAACTCGTCAATCATGTCAGAATTAACTGTACTATCTTTCTTACGGCTGATATTAATAGTGTCACCTAAATCTGAACTTTCACAGAGAGACACTCAAGCTATCCCTCTGCTCTCAGAAATCCCATTGCTATAGCCAACATTAAGCATTGGTAGGCAGTCAGCATTTATTTAGTCTAATAGAGGTGCTGGTTTGTCTGACCAAAAATTGCCTTGAACATATTGTCATCCCCGAGAATGTTTTCCATCAAATCAACTCTCTTTATAAAGATAAAACTAGCACACCTCCTCTTACTGAGCTTTTCCGTAGTGCTTTCCTTGTCAATCACCACTTTGGAATCCTAAGAAAGAAACTCCTTTATCTAACTGAAACACAGAGCATCATCGCACAATTTTGGCTAGTTGTACACCATCACTCATTCGCACGTGATCACTGAATTGTTATCCAGCTATCAAGACTACTGTGAGAACTCTGTAAAAACTTCTGTCATGCCCCATCATAACTCCGTGCTGAACAGTCTCCCCAATGAGCCAAAGGATATCAAGAGGGTGGTTTAATCATAGGATTAACGATGAAGCTTGTTCCTCCAACCCCAAGAGGCCACTTGCATTACTCCACCTCTACCAGACCTTCGCTCATGCTGGCCAGAATGAAGATCTCCTTCAGTTCCATCACAAGCACTGAGTTCACACACACACACACTACTCCAACAAACCCTAACCCAAGCGATACTTACACTGTTGACCCTAGGCAGCTTCTTTCTAAGAAGGATACTTCTCCCCAAACCCAGAACATCCCCTGATATGAAATGGAAAACAAATTACACATATTAAATAGTTTCCTAGACCATACTGACTCTAAGATTACTGACACACACTCTGTATTCCCATTCTAGAGGATTTTTTCATATAACCCACATCCTCTGTTCCAACACACACACATACCTTACATCCCAAGCACCTCCTTCCCAACCATCATCCCATTGGGAAGAAGGTACTCCTTTGCCTTCATGCCGCAAGCCCCAACCCAGCACTAGTAGTTGTTGACCATATAAAATTAGACTTATTTTCCACTTTGTGTGTAGCTATATATTTATTATCTAATCCTCCAAGTGTAAGGCTATAATATATAGTAAAATGATTGATGTAAATGCGAGGGTTAATAAAAAGACAATCACAGATAAATTCTAGACAAGATAGTATATTGAATGCATTTGTTGTGTTTGTTATTTGCATGTTCTGTAGACTAGCCATGATTGCTGTCCACATTCATTTCTTCATGCCATCAGTTACTATTCATTTCATTTTCTATAATAATACAGTTTACAATAACTTCTGAAGAAGCAGTTCCATTTCCAGGATGGCTTCTGGGATCTATTTCTGAGGTTGTTGCACATAATTATTTTCATTTTCACCTTCAGATGTGAGCACTTTTCCACTGCAATCTAATATTTGCACTTTTATAAACTGCAAGCGGCCAATATCAATATCCCTACTGCCAACAAAACTGGGAAGACTGCCAAAATCAGTATCTGTATTTCTTTCAAAATTGGGTGTAGTGCCACAATCAGTATCAGCATTGCTTTCCAAAGTGGATATTTGTACACTGCTCTTCACCATTTTCATATTTCTAAATTGCAATCCTGCGGTTGATTCTGCTGTTAGAAAAGGAGGTAAAACATAAAATTGAGATATCATTATTCCAGTTTGAGGATCATGCCACACTCATCAACAGGACATCATCAGCAACAGCACACAAATATTTCATTGCTCTAGCCTCGAAACTCTACTTCCAAGGTACAATTTGAAATCGTTAGTTATCATAAAAAGATAATATGAAGATATCATCATATGGGGTCATATTCATATTACATTTATTTTCTTAAAGATTAGATGAAGTTAACATTGACAGTATTATCCACAACAATAACAGCAACAATGTTTCCACCTACCTTTGACTATATCCAAATCATTGGTTTTGGTTCTTACTTTGGTGACAGCATAGGAATTAGACTTAGTTTCTTTTGGATTTCTGCTTCGTCCAACAGTTCCAACTGAGAATGAATTGGTAACCAATTTAGACTCACCCTTCTTACTTCGCCACCAGCTTTGATAATGATCGCTTTACCTAAGAGTACATGTGATATATTTTCCATGTGGTCACTAGTTTTACTCCAATTTGCTACATTCAATTTGGTCTTTATGAAGAAACAAGAAAGAGGCATTAAACTGCAAATAGGCACATATGAACACTATTGCTAAATAAAAAAACTCACAAAAAAACTAAACATACACCTTGCATAATACGTTTAGACTGAACCGATGGAGAATGGAGAAGCAAATCTCATCGGACAGGTGGAAAAAGGTTGAGCCAGACTAAGAAAGACCCAGTCTCAGATTACGAAGAGCAAGTCACTCTAAGAAAACAAAGAAGGCACTAGTGTGGCCTTTCAAGCAGATTTTGCTTTAATTTTACTTTTTGATTAATTTATAATGGTCATCCTTCATGGTGAAAAGTTCAATTTATCCTAAGATGAGAAAAAGTGTTTGTTCATAGAACTCTTAGCCCATGCATCATGTCATGTACTGTGATGAACAGACATCGACTTGGTATAGAAACCCATTAACTAGCTTTATATAATATGCAGATGAGTATCAATGAATGTTGATGGATATGTTAAGTAGGCAACTCAAAAACAGTGTAGTAGTCTTAATAATGTTGTTGAGTGATTTTTGAGTTCTTGTTCTTGTTTGCTACTCGAGCTGTAGCTATGTTTATTCTTGCTTCTCTTAATAATATATTTTTATCGTAACTTGTTTGTGCCACTGCAGACTCCATTCATTCACATTTGTTGACAGGAGTGGGATTATGGCAGATGACCGATTCAAATCAAGCTTAAAAGGTAGCAGTAGATGATAACATTGTCCAACTGAAGTTGCAAGGAGTCTGATAATAGGTAATACTGGCACCAAGTTGTAGAATCTTGCTGTGTGCCAAAGGTACTGCCAGGAGATAGATGTAGACATTAAAGAGAATTAGTAGGGTAGTAAGGACTATGAGCAGAAGAATTATAGGCTGTGGCCTGGATGAAGAGACGATGTACTGAGACTAATAAGGTATTTGTAGATATACTGCGAGGCCTCATAGACAGCATTCAAAATCAAGAAGAAGCGGTGCAGTGAAGGCTGACCAAAAGAGAGACTTTAAAGTAGTGAAGCTAACTGAAGATGATTAAGGTATACTTGATGATGTTCGGGTACCTGATGTAGGAATATGTGATAAAAGAGGAACAATGAGCATTCATACTAGCACCTCAACTCTTTGGAAAGGAACAGCAGGCCAGTGTAGCTATGAGAGTTTAAGATTCAGGCAACTTTCACGAATGAAAGAAAGTGATCTTCTGACATCAATGAGGTGACTTAGTGACGATGCTTTAGGACTATAAGAAAGCAACCTGGGAAAACTAATCAAGAACTGGTAAGCACATGGCTCTGGAGATATAAACAGCTTCAGTAAGATGATGAGCTGATGGCAATTCCAGGTGTGGGATGCTACTATGACAAGGGTATACTATACCAATGCGTGGTACCACCTGTTAGGCGAATCTATTTCCAGCTAGATCTATTCTCAGCTGGGTTCAATACTGCACACATCCGAGTATGTTTAATGTATTGAAGGCATTTTTTATCAAGTTTTAATGTATACTTAGTTGAGAACTGATTTGTTACTGCTATATATTCATATACAATTTCAAGCCCTTCAGTACAAAAATTGCTTTGAAGGTGTCTCTAGTTGTAAGCTACGAGTAGGGGGAAAAGTGGATAAATACATAGAAAATGGACCTTTCAAGATGGTCTTTCAAAGTTATTTGGTGCTGTTGATTTACTACTGAAGTTTAGAGCCAAAAACACTTCATTTAGGATGCTAAGAAGCTTCCAGAGTGAGTTAGAGCAAAGGTTTGAGCATTTTTGTCTGTAATCAAATAGGGGTCAAATAAATAGAGAATATGCTACCAAACTTTCTGATATATGTATATACCATACCAATTAAACTTGAGAATATTTTATCATGTTCCCATGGCATTATTGAGTTCTCTAGCTCTAGCCTAAATCCCAAAACACCAGTTGTATTACAGCCATGGTCAACTAGTAAAAGGTCACGAAAGGTAGTTAAGGAGATAACAACAATATAATTACATAATAGTCTCATCACCTGCTTGGACATCACCACAAATAGAAGGAAGATGAAGGTACCCTATAGCCAAACAACCAAATATAAACAAGATAACAGAATGGCATTCTAAAAAGATCACTAAATACAAAAGCATTCTATAAACAGATTTACTCTCAATTAAGACATGTTCCTAGCACTCTTAATTACTCTATCAGTATCCATGATGTAAAAACATAAGTGTGTGTAACATATCAGAGGGGAGGGTGCTATGCTGCACTGTAAATATGTATACTATTACTAATGTCTGATGATGTGTTGTATTCTTTCCTGGAAGCAGATGTTACAGAAATACACTACATGCTTATTTATATATTGTGTGGGCTGTATCCTACCAGAAACAGAATGGACAACTGTGCATAATTAAGGTTAATCTCCTTTATTAATATTTGTAAAACATACATAACAAACAATTACCATAGCTGTGCTAGTACCTCTTTTGATGTCCTTTCATTCAGCAATGGAGCTATAGCAGTGGTATTTCTAGCTAGGCCTGAGATGTTATGTAAGAATTGCTACGATTGAGTTGACGATCATTTAAAAAAATACATTAGGCCAAGCACTTTTTTGGATATTAGAATCTTCGAATATTACAACAACCAAAAAATGAAATACATGATGTTAGGGCTTGGTATACTGAATTTTTTATGAGCCTATATTTTACCCTTCATATTGTTCAGTATATTGGGACACAATTTGGAGACACTGAAGGAAATAAAGAATTTCTGATACGTTTGTTTTAAATGAGTGGGAAATTCTGTGAAAATTAGATCACTTTGCTTTTATCATTATGGCCAGTGATTTCTTTCTAAGGTTTTGACACTTACATAATTAATAGTTAAATTTTTGGTATGCTATTCTATCAAAACAATATAGGGAGTGCCCCCATCCCCAATATATAACATTAGGAAGTAACCAAGCCCCAACTATGCTGTTTTCACAATCTAGAATTATGAAGAGTACATTTAGCAAGCTCGCAGTAGTGTGTATTGATTTTGTTGATTGTTTGGAAGTCTGAGAAGATGGATAGCAATGGATACTCCATTTGCAGACTTGAATGTTTTAGAGAACCTCAGAACAATAGCGGCACTAAATGTACATGAAATCAACCAGCAAATCTTTGCCTAGGGCTACAATTTTTCATTGTAATGAACATAGAAATGATGCAGGTATTGTCAAGTTTAATGATGCAAGCACCCACTACACCAAGCAAACACTCATACATCTAATTTTTAGGTGAACGGTTAAACACCCTTGGGTGCTTTTGTGTACAGCACAGCATATTGTAACAAAGAAATTGTGCATGGTCAAATGGAGGAGAGTGCAGTCTTTGGATCTGAAAGTGTTTAGAAAATGGTGTATATTATGTAATTATTCATCTGCACCGAGAAACACAGTAATCTACGCAAGGCATTGGAAATTTGGAGTCTTTTGGCAATAAAATAGTTTTGAATGTACACAAAGAAAGAGTAGAAGTAGATATAAAGTTCTAAGAATATTGAAAATGAGTTTAACGTTTTCCTGTCTAATAAATTACTACCTTAGCCAAAGTTTCAGGGTGTTTCAGGAGCTAATATTGGCCAAAACTATGGCTTTAGCAGAGGTATGAGCAATTTTTGTATTTTAGGCATGTAATTTTGAAATGTGTGACAAACCAATATAATGAGAGCACTGCTAATGCATTCATGTTAGCTGAAAGCAAATTTTCTGCTTATATTATTATAATAGAGAATATGTGACCGCTATCTTGAAAATTGTATGTTACTAGATGGAATTTTTTCTGCTGAGAATTGTTGCATAGGAATCTAAACTGACTGGAAACCATTACCAATCCCTATGCTTTGATAAATGGGGCATTTTGTCTGGACTGATCTCTCTGTTGTAAGTTTTGTTGTAGATAAAACAGGTTAGTGCAAAGTCACTTTTCCTTTTGTGGAGCTGATTGTTATAACAGCCAATTGTTTTGCAATTCTACGATAACTATCACTGAAAACATTTATAGCCTTAAACTTGTTAATTTAAAACCCTAACAATTACTTGGTGGTCAACCAGTAATTGTATCTACAATTCAGTTTGGAGCTGTTTACCAACAGAGAATGATTCAAAAATACTTCAAGGATTAAACATTCAAGACACAAAATTAGATTGTCACATCTTCACAGGACTATACACCACAGTACCTGTAAGGCTGTTGTAATGGCAAAGATGTAGGCCACAAAAGGTATGGCTTTATGAAACACCAACACTCCGGTTATCCATGTTATCCCCATGACAACCACAAGCGACATGATTGTCTTCAGCCAATCACTAGGAAAAAATAGAATTTTTATTAGTTACAAAACATGGATGTATTTATTGTTATTGTTGTTTACCTAGCATTTTTTTTAAACATGGACTTTCCGTTAACTCTTTTTTTGTGTTTCTGCATGATGCATATAGCCATGATGATGAATCCAATATTAGCCTGCAACAAGGAACATGCAAATACAACAAATTAACAACAACAAACATAAAAACCACAACTACAAAATGAAAAAAACACCAAAACAAGACAAAGAACATAAAATGATTTCATTGTCAACTCTATAGGATACGACAGACTGTCCTAGATAATCTTCCTTATAACACACCAGGGCATTGCACAAAATTCCATCTTTTCCCATAGAGCAATTGTCAACCTACTGAACCTGCCTCAACCAAGTGAAATATTGGTCCAATGTATGTCTCCATGGAGCTATTGTTAACCTACTTCAATCTGCTTCAACGGAGTGCGATTGAATATTCATATTAGAACTATGGTCAATCTAATTCAACCTGCCTCAACTCAGTGTGATGTTAGTCCAGTGCATCCCCCAATGGTATCATATTCGAACTATTCCAACCTTTCTCAACAGGGTTGATGTTGATCTGTGTATGTCCACATTAAGCTATTGTTAATCTACTTCATACTAGCTTAATCAATTAGAAAAAGGTTGTTTATATCAATATATTTGGTATAGCTACATGTATTTTGTACGTTAAAGTTTTGTCTGGTCTACATGGGTAAATTCCGATTTCGTTTTTTTAGTTAAGTCAACCAATATAGTTTACTTGCTTGATAATGCTACCATAGGTAGACCATGTGTTCTTTTTGTTTATTCATTTATGAAATTAAAAACTATGAAATATTTCTTACAATGAAGAATAAAATATTATTATGAGTCGCATTGCAAGTTCATAGCTACCTAGAGAGAGATCTCAAGAGCTAGAGAATTTGAGTTAGTGGTAGCTTTGTTGTAATATCTCTAGTCCAAGGACAGACTACCAGAATATCACAATCTTCAATGCCATATGTTGCTACTTGGATCAACATACTTGGAATGCTAGGCAATTATATGTATACATGCATGCATAGTGTGTGAATGCATGCTGCAAACACTGTTATAGAGCGAATGCTATTTCATTAATTAACTCTCTTCAAGGTCAAATACTATTGAAAGAACTCATTAGAGCAAAGATAGTGTTTCTATTCATAGTCTACATAATGATACTCTATTAACATACGACAATAATGACAATGACAGGAGTTATGAAGGCCCAGTTGAAATGTTTGCCGTAATGAAGCCAGCATCTGTTAACATAAACAACAATGGTATATCAACAACTAAAAATTCATAAGACACTACAATAATTTTATACAATAAAGTTGAGATTACTTAATTGTTAAGTACTTTTGGGGAAGAGTTAATCACAAGAATATATCCAATGAAATATGTAATAAAATGTGTAATTAGAACATCAAGTCAATAAAAACACCAAGCAAACGGCCACAGAGTAGACATACAAGCTAAAGCTACTATCTCCTAGATCTCCTCGGTTGCACTCTCAGAGCCTGAAGTTTCCACATAGATTTACCTTCATTAAAAATGGACTGCCTGCCTTCAAGATTGTAAGGGAAATGATGAATTCACATGAATGCATATTAGCTGGTAAAATATCCTTCATTGTGCTCAGATGAGTCCTCAGGGTTCTTCCCAATCTGAAAAAGACTTTGATGTTGAACTTCCTGCAGACCCTTCTGATGTCTTCACTCATCCCTGCAACACAAGCATTCACTACCATAGGATCCTTCTTTTTAGACCCGATTGCCAGTATCAGTGTACTTATTTTCCTATCTGCATTTATATGCATCTACAGAACAATAAGCTTGCAGATAACCATTCTCTATTATGGCTCTATTTAAATGATGTTCTTTCTTCCAATGGTCTTCCTTTACAGTTACTGTTCTCTATCATACAAGCTCTTCACCTCTTCTCTTCTGACGTCAATAGGATGATGTGATCTATAATTAAGGTACCAGTTGTGTGCATGGGTTTTCTGTAAACTGTTAAAGTTAGCCTTCCATCTTCCTTCCCTTGTAGGTGGTAATCCAGAAAGGGCAACAGTCTGTCCATTTCAAGTTCCATGGTAAATTTTATGGATGGCCTGATGTTGTTCAGATGGTCTAACAACTCCTGCTCACTTCCCTTCTACGCAATGCAGAAGATATCATCTAGATATCTCTTCCAAATCCTTGGCTTCAGCGTGGCAGTTTTGAGTCCAATTCCTCAAAGAATTCCATGTAAAAGTTGGTTACCACTGCAGATATTGGAGAGCCCATTACTGCACCCTGTTTCTGCTTGTCGTATTTTTCTTTTGCATGTGAAGTTTGTGGATTTTACAGTTTAGAAATCCTGTCAGCACCTAGTGTAATCCTCTCATGCAAGCTCTCATCTTTCGTCGACATTCCAAAAATTACTTGCCACAGCTTCCAGAGAAAGAACATCAAGACGCCTGTAAAAGTGTTCTAAGGTGAAGTCTTCAATTGCTGAACATGCATGGGATAATGGACATACTATTTTGTAAGAGGAAGCCACCATCTTGAACCAGTCCAGAAGACAGATATTGAAGGAGGAATTGCCCATCAAGCCGACCAAAGTATGAGCAGTTCAATCGAGACTGTGGAATTGACTTACCTGGCTGCCGGGGAGCCACTTTCAAGAGTTTGAACTTGAAGTCATGACGATCATAATTATTCTTAGTTGATCTTATTTATCATTTACCTACTTTATTTATTTTTAATTTAATTAATTTATTATAACATGTATTATTGTTTTAATTAATTATTTGTTTTAATTATTTATTTGTTAATATATAAAATAAAATAAATTATTGTAATTATATATTTTATTATTTTTTAATATATTTCTCTATTTTTTTGTTTGGTTGTTTGTTTGTTTCTTTAATTTAATTTGTTTTGTTTTATTATTTATTTATTATAAATATTATTATTATTATTAATTTTATTTATTTATTTATTTATTTTAGTTTTATTAAATATTTATATTAAAAAAAAAATTTTTTGTAATTTTTTAATTTTTTATTTATCATTTTTAATTTATTATTATTATTATTATTATTATTATTATTATTATTATTATTATTATTATTATTATTATTATTATTATTATTATTGTTGTTGTTGTTGTTGTTGCTGTTGTTATTATTATTATTATTGTTGTTGTTGTTGTTATTAATAATATTATATTGTTGTTGTTGTTATTGTTATTGTTATTATTGTTGTTGTTATTATTATTGTTATTATTATTATTATTATTATTATTATTATTATTATTATTATTATTATTATTGTTATTGTTATTGTTATTATTATTATTATTATTATTTATTACTTGTACTTTTTTTTACACATCTGGTTCACATGCGGTTCGCATGCTGGATGCATGTGCTGAGGTGTGGTTTTGTAGCACATTGTGAATAGCTAGCTTTCAGTATATAGCAGGCTCACATGAATCTTAGTGTCCATTATTCCAGATAAAGGCTACATCTAATCAACTTATGTTAGGCTTTAAAAACTTCAGAAATGTCGAGAGAGTAAATTTTAAATTGTTGATTATTGAGAAGGTTAATATAGTAGGATTAATAAACAAATTACTACAAATTTCTGGTTTTCAACATCTCCAAAGCACAAGTAATCTGTTGGTGCTCTCAATATTCAGACCTGTATTTGAATAAACCTTTAAACTAATTTCCTTTTTTGTTTAGTGAAGGACCGCTCTAGTATTTTAACTGTATTGACAAACAGTTTCTTATACCATTTCTTCTCCATGTCAAAATTCTTAGATCTTACAACATACACACAACACTGTTACATATTCAAATAGTAATCTCAAGGTATTCTGCAACTTACGCATCAGACACATTGGAGCTTCCATATTGAGGACGTCCCTGGTTATCCTTGATTGTGAGACCTAACGGTGCTGCCACGCAGAAGACGTAGAGGGCAGGTAACCCATAGCTCACGATGGTGAAGCCCATTATGTAGCGATACGGGTGCTTGATAAACACACGTACCAGAACTATGGTTAAGACCACACCCTCCATCAACATCCACATGAAGGTGGTGAGCCAGAAGTAATGAAGCATTGTGGCAATTGCTTGACACAATTCCTATGTGCAATTTAAAAAAAAGGCTTATTTTCAGAACATATATTGTGCAAACAACCAAGAACCCCCCAAAATACTCAATAAACAAAGCAGACTATTGATCAGTATATTGGCATTGGAGGCATATTACTATAGCTGCTTTTAAATGATGTAAAGCTAAAAACATACATATTTTGATATAGAAGCTAACACTCATAGAGGGTCGAAGCCCTGGTTATGTTTAATAATTACCTCTATGGCAGTTTTATCGACAGCTGTAACGAAGGTAACTTGAGATATAATGAGGCAGATGCACAGGTTGACATGGATAAATGTGCGCATGTCCCACAGTGCCCTGCAAAGAGATAAATTTGTTAAATTGGCTAAAAATGGCTTGGCCAAAAAAGGGCATGAATTTTTCCAATTCTCTCTTTTCTACCACTATTGTACTGCTGACATAAACTTCTGTTCATTACGATACCATAATCAAATATTCTAAGCCATACCCACTTAAGCAAGCTTTGAAACAAACCTAGCTATTGCCCTAGTACCACACCAAGCACCAATCTTTACCGTTTTCCTATTCTGCCCCCATTTCCCCCATGCTAACCTGTAAAAAATAGTGAAACTTAGAGGGTGAAGATTTGTTTACAGTGTTTGGTATATAATGATATTATATCAATCCATGCCCCTGCACCATACCTATGTGGTATACCCTCATCTACTGATTTACACTTGATTTTTTCCCTTCTCTCTATTATCCATGTGGGTGTCTAGCACAAGTGCTGGCTAATAAAGTTCTGACCAAGTCATAGCCTAATAAAATCACAGCCATTTCAAGCCAATGGCTTCACATCGAATGAGTTACCCATACACACTGTCTACAATCTTGGTTCTTGGGTGGCTATGTGTCTGCAGTTTGAGAGTTTACTCACTTGAGGTAGGTGAGGATACAAATTGTAGCAATCATGCATAACACGGAGAAGCTAACTCCCAGATAGCTGACGGTCTCCAGAGCAAACTTGTCCTTCCCCACAATCTGGTAAACAGTAGACAAAGGTATGACATTTTAGAGTGGAGGATGGAAAGAAGAGATATATAGGTGAAATGAATGAGAGGAGGGAAGGTTTCGAAAAGACGTTGGTAATGGTAGAGGAGGGGAAGGAGGAAAAGAGGAGGTATAAAAGTAAAATTGAATATGTGTATGGGGATAGAGAGAAAAAGGAAATGTGTTTATAAAATAATATGATACTTAATTAGCAGATCATCATACAGAAAGAATTATAGGGAGAGAGAGAGAAAGGAGTGTATTACAAAAAATACTGCAATTTTTCTTAAAGACATGTGACAAAGTACCAACAAAAGTCTAGTTACCTTCTTCATTGCTGAGAGCTCTTTCAAATAAGTACTGTTGATATGTTATTTGCCTAAAGTGAATCGGGTAAACAGAATCTTCGACACATTTTTTCTTTCTAGCTTGCTATAGAGGGAAAAGACTACAATGGTCATTTTATTTTTTTGTCTGTTACTAGCGATGTTCAAACATGGAGTGTTGAGTGTAGGCATATGACAATGAATGGAAGGATAAAACATAGTTTTAAACTGATACACATGCAGAGGTCATTTATAGCTCTGTATATTGAGTAAGCTATGCACACAGATGCTTAATTTTCCATAGCCTAGCTCTCCTCAGTTCTCCAGTTTCTACACGACTTGCTCTACCTCCTCATTTCTAGCTCTCATTTTTTCTTATCTGTATTTGTTTTACTTGGTTTTGTTGTTACATTTAACCATCAATTCGATAATTATAAATAAGCACAAGAACAAAATTTTGATGTTGCATCTCATACACACATATAAGGAGGCTGTTTATTGCACCGTCTGATGAATTAAATATATGTCTCGGTGGACAATATTTTTCCATTATACTCGACAATTACTTCCTGTTACGGTTAGCCTTGTACTGTATAGCTAACCCACAACCCCGGCCTCTCTGTCTGATATCTGATCTTGGCTCAGTCCCTGTGCTAATTCTATAACTTCTGATAAAATAATTAGAGAATGTATCTTGATAATCATACTGAGAAGACTCTTCCTTTTATAGTTTATCTACTCAACTCAGACAGTTCCCTATAAGGAATAACATTATAGCCAATCAGATGATTTCATCACTAAGGTAACTGCTTGATATACTGTCTGTACTTTGCATGAATATATAAGGTACCAACAGTTCAATTGTTAGTTAGGGAGCTTGGCTTTGATGAGAGTGGAGTGTTCACTACACCGCTATCAAATAAGCTCCAGTGCAACAGGCAATAAATTTGTCTCCAACTTGTTCTAATATGGCCACAAACATTCTTTCCATGTATTTTCGTTGAACTTAATGTCAACAATGCTTTCTATGTGAACATTAGTACTTCAGTAACTACAGTGTTCTTTTATTAGGGCACAGTTCTCTGTCACCTTATTTGTTGGGTTAGGTTTCAATGTGCCAACTATAGCATAGTTTTAATGTAATAGTTGTCTATTGGTATTCTCTCTGTAGATATATCTGCTATAACATTAAGGAGAAACAGTACATAGGATTCCTAAATAGTTAAATTAGTAATTAATTAGCATGTATTACTAAATGTGCATGCATGTATGTATGTTTGTAAGTATTCATGCATGTATGTACAAATCTGCTAGTCAACAATAGCAAGCAAATAATTACTTACCTCTATACCAGGACTAAGCAAGATGGCAAAGTGGGTAAGGTGATTACACTCACAGACGGAGAAGGAAGAGTTGGACAATGTGGAGCTGCCGGTTACAACCTCTAGATGACCAAAGATTTCTGTGGCATGTGGAGGGTGTAGTAGTGACAGGAGTGGGAGGAAATGAGGAGAGTAGGAGGGGAAGAGGGTGAGAGGAAGATAAGGATGAGTTGATGGTAGAGGTAAATGTCAAAATTGAAAAGATGTCTCCATTTTCTCCAAGATTATATCACCTGGTTAGTATGCATTTTTATACAATCCTAATATCATTTCTCACATTGAGAGCATCAAAAATTCATAGTGCAACACACTGATCACATTCTAGATGATTGAATTTGGAAGAGCATGGAGAAAACAGCAAAACAATTGAAGGAAATGTGAGAAACACATTTAGCAAGAAGCTCACATCAGTAGGAATATGGCTGGAAGAAAGATAACATCACTAGAGTGGTGGATATTATTTTCACTGTCAATTGTTGGAGAAAGTGCTTTGTTTTGAATATGGGGATAAAATTAATGTTTGTAGTTCATAATTCTGTTAACATTCAATCCATTTTGAAGTTGTTATTGCTAGGGCATTGTACAGTACTCTGAACTGGTCTATAGGAGAGGTTTAGTTATTCATCATAAATTAATAAATGGTAAGAAAGATTTATTTCTGGTTCAAATGAGTGAGTGAGCCCACCAAAAATATTAGAAATTGCTGATGTTATCATAATGCTGGCATGAAGTAATATTTTCAAGCAGTTTTAGAAAATCTTCTCACAAATAGGTATATCTAGCCACTTTGCATCCCTTCACTCTGAAGAAAAGAGGTGCTCTTCAATGTATTTCTTTGTCGCACATTTTGTTGTAAATGGAGCACGATGTAAAACAGTAGCTTTTAATTTCTTACCACTGTTGAGCAGATTTGTTAAAAAATGCAACTTATTATGTTTTCATATTATATATAAAAATATATATATATTCATGAAAAAGCTACTAAATAAGAGATGGAGAATCGGCTTCAACCATCACCCGCATATATTCACAAGAAAAAATGAAAACAATATTGGTTTGACCTGTAGAAACAAGATTGCACTCAGTGTGATAGTAGTATAAACCACGATAAAGGGTCATGATCTGGTTGTGGTCTACATAGGTCGAGTGTTGTTTAACTTTTGGTTTTTAAATTGATTTGTTTTTTAAATTATTTTAATTTCTTTGTTTGCTTGTTTTCTAGTTTCTGTATATTATAGTTGAGTGGTGGAGGACTACAGCAAGTGTGACCTTGGGGTTCTCTAGCACTTTGAACACTTTATAACTTGTTTATTGTTGTTAACTACAGATATCAACACACATTATATCTGTTACTTGGTTAACTATAATTATGCATAATCATCTCATTATCTGCCTATTTCATAAATATTAGCTAGCACATAGGTGGAAGAAGCATGTCACCCCCCACCCCCTCCCCCCCCCCCCCCCCCCCCCCCACACACACACCCACACCCACACCAGTTTTCTTTGCTTAGTAAATTTGCCTACTCTCCTCTCCATCTTTGAGCATCAATAATTTAGCAGGCAATCATAGACTTACTCAATAATTTCATTATTATGCTCTTCTTTGTCATTATATATATCAATTAAAAAAGATCATAGCTAGTTTGAAGAAAGCAAACCTCCACTTTCCCCGCTAAATTCTCATCTGCCTATACATTATGTTCTATTTTCTATTGAATATTGAAAGTCAGTTGCAACTTCCTTCAAGGACTCATAATAATTGAATGTGAGAAGTCTGATAGAGCAAGGATTCAAGGTGTGCTGGCAGTCTTTAGTGGCTGAAACCCATTGCCATTGATTTTTCCCATGCAAAATCTGACATTGGGCATGTCTGACTTTGTCAGTAAAGACCTGTTTATGTGAATGAGAAATCACCATCTGAAATCACTAAGATATTTAAAAAAATAAAGATTGAGGCATGCCTTAGTTACACCCATGGTTAGTTCCTTTAAGACTTATGTTTCTAAATCCAAAAAGATGCAAACTGGTATCACCTTATCACTCTGGATAAAAGAAAAAACAACAAAAATAATAACAACAGCAACAACAAGAAATGAGGTGCATGTGTGCATGTGCACTAGTTTTGGCTTAACTTACGAGATCACTAAAATGCCGAATTTCAATTATAACTGGATTTTTCAAGGTGTAACCACTGGAGTTACAACTTCTTCCCCTGCAGCCCAGAGTGGATGACACAACAGCCGACCCCAGCCTAATAATTATAGTTGCCAAATTAAGCATATAAGTTATAATTAGACATGTTCATCTCCATTAAGGAAGATGATATAATATTGTAGGTTTTGGCCTGGACAACGAACAGTACAGCTTACATTGATTGTTATACATATTTATATTCACCAACAGTGTATACTAGAAGGTTATTGAAGTTTGTGGTATTTTTTGGTTGTTATATTGTGGCTGGAGTCAACCACAAAAATAATTATATCTCACAACTTTTGACAATAAGTAAGTAAAACTTTGGCGAGATCAAAAGAAAAAAATGGTGCATGTGGGTTACATGTCTTGTGTGTTAGCTGACTATTTTGTGTTCTAGCCAACACTGTCAAAACTAGAGTTTGCCATGACTCTCTTCACAAGTATTTTCAGCCTGAAGATGAACTGCATGATTGCAAAGGCCCTGATACCAACATCGCTTTGCTAAAAGGCTATAGCAGTAGCTAATAAAGAGGTTGAAGAATTAGAAGAAGAGTACTGTCTTTATCGACTATTACTGCAAATCTGTCATTGACATTATCATGTTCTCATTCACATACTAGCTAATCTCCTATGGCTGCCACTCAGATGCAGTAGTAGACATCGTGAATAGCCATGACTAAAGCGAAACCTGTCCATATTTTAGCTTCATGCTTCTCTTGAAATGGTCGAGGTCGTTTATACGAAATTGTGCCTGTTATTTTCCAATTGGGGGGATGAGGGGGGGAAGAATGAATATTTGGCATGAAGATCCCATGGAAATTTAAGAGTTATATTTTCCCAAACGACGATATTAATATGCACACCATAACAACCAAATTCATTCATGATTCTCCAATTTACAAATTACCCCTCCTCCCACCCTTTCCCCAAACTCACACAATAAAAATTTCTAGTCTGGTTATGAAACCCTTTCTCTGTCCACATGAAGTGTTTACCATGGTAAACATTAGCATACTATATATACAAATCTTAGAAATAGAGTTGCAATATTAGGCTGATGAATGCATTTTTCCAGCGTGTCCAGGAGGATACCCTAGAAATAATTGAGGATTTTGGTCTTCTGAAGATGACAGATGCAATCAGGAATCTATAGACATACAAGTATTCTAAGGCCAATGTGTGTCAAAAAAGGACATGGGTTAAAAAAATGAGTCCAGAAGTTGTTTTGTGTGATGTCTTATAAATTCCCTAGCCAAAAAGTTGGAAACAATAAAGATATGACAAATGTTTGACTATCAGAAAAGGTTGGCTTTCCATGGAAATTATGAAACTCCATGTAGTTAAGCCAGTGGTAACATACTGTTAACAAATTGTTAATCACTTGGATATTTAGCACCCATGGTGTCTAGCTTTTAGGTACCGTAAAATATCCTATCTCAATATGAAGTGCTTATATCGCTGTTATGAATCATTTTTGGGTTATGCACATGCGTAGCATTATTAGCATCAGAACTATAGCGATGTATTTTACAAAGGAAGATTTATGAAATGACGACAACAATTAGTTGTAGTTAGGTTGTTGATGAGTTTGTCCATTAAATGTAGTTCTGTGGCAGCACTTGGGAAGTCTTCAAGCTATTCCTGAATTTCTAAATCATTAGTAGTTCAATCAGTTACAAAAAACAACATCTAGATCTTGAAATTTTGTAACAGTATGCATCAAACAAAAATTGTTGTCATTCTTGTCATAATAGACCCTTTTGCTGATTAAGGAGGTTCAAAGAGTTTGTAACTGTGAATTGTACTTCAGAGAGTAAAGTCAGTCACGTTTTAAAGGCCCTTGTTACTCCTTCTACATCTGAGTCATGAGAAAATATCTTCCGATATTATGTCATTCATGTCAATCATTTAGATGATATAAAGTTGAGCTGAATTTTATAATGTGGTATAGTAAATCTCCATTTGACTTTTTTCATGGCAGGTTTGCATTGCAGCTTTGGTATTTAACAGCTTGAATTTATCGTCCAACTGAAGTTAACCTGCACTCTGCATCCATGCCTCAGTGTAGTTATTTATAAATTTGACATTCCTTTTTGTGTTCCTGAATCTATAGACATATATTCTATCAAAACAATTTAATAAATGTTCTGAGAATGAAAACTGTTTGGAGTTTATTAGTAATTAGAGCTCCCACAGATGCAGAAAAGAAGCACCAGGCTGTATGAAAACTTAGAAACCAGTTGAGCAAGCTGAATTATTATATTTTGAGGAAAATCATTTAAAGCTATTTGGTTATATCAATTGGTTACGCTGGTTCCCTACATATAAAAGTGTATCTATCTTACCAATTGACTGAACTTGCATCTGTCAGACCCTTATCACATTGCAAATCATTTTTTTCCATTACATTTTCACATAATATTTGAAACACTCCCTGGTCCACCCTCGACCTACTCACCAAGTTAGGAGGTTCAAGTATTTGATAAGCCATACACACCTCACACAGACATACATACATACAAACAAACAAACATATTTTCAACTTTAGAGATTATAAATAGCAGTCCATAAACCTACGTACTTTGTGTTGTTATCCACTGTGTCTATTGGAAAAACACCTGAAAGGTTCTTGAAGATATAAGAAGCAACACAAATTCCTACAAAGATATGCATGGTCATAGAAGGAGCAAAAATCCTCCATCTCCACCAACTCGACTACTGCATGTATAAAGGCATTATTGTCTGTCGTGGGTGGAAAAATATCTTAGAGATGGTCATACAAAACAGATCTTTGGGAGAGAGAAGGAATGTTATAAATAAGAAAAGTGGATGTTCATGCTTATTGCAGAATACTCTCTGCAGGTAATGCATTTAAAATTTCACAGTTATCATAATTAGGTAGAATATGCTACTAATCAAAATAGTTTGAGGTTCAAATGTGACCTTCACTCACATATCATTAAATTGTGTTTACCTCTACCCATCGAAGGAAATGCAGAGAGTAGTTCCCCTGGAATGGATATTGACCCCTCAGGTTCTTGCAACATCTTCATTTGCAGGTCAGGGTTCTTGTATTCACCAGATGAAAGCTCTCTAACGACCAAAGCTACATACCAGGATGTGTTGCAATTATTATGATAACTACTGGCTTAGAGTTATCAAAATTCTAACTGGGTAACTTCAATTCTCAGTTTGTATATCTCAACCAGTTACTGTTCAAATTTAAAAACTTATTAGTATCTTTTGATGCATATAGGTAAACACAAACAAACATAAATCCATTCACGACACATCAACCTGTACATTCATAACATATGCATATGCACACACCCTCTCCATGCATACACTTTCCTACTCCATGGGCGGATCCAGGGTTGGCGCGGGGACCTTGGTGACTGAAGCCCCCCCTTCAAGTTAATGATATTCATTAGGATTTTTTTCTTCTAGTATTAGTTTTTTAGCATAATAATATTTATGAGGAAACAGGTAAAATAAAACATGCATTAGCAACTGTAATCAACGCCTGATCAATACTTAGCACAAAATGAGAAAATGAGGAGTACATATGTTTGATTCTGCTTCTAACCTTCAAACTACTTTGTCAGCTGCAACAGCAAGCATGCAGTGTAATTTTTTATCTGACAGTGTAAGTGAATCCTGCACCAGTTGAGTCAGATCATGTCTAAAAGTGCCTCTA
The DNA here is from genome assembly GCA_028752905.1 of Cladorhizidae sp. MBARI D1340-BT2. NCBI lineage: Eukaryota > Metazoa > Porifera > Demospongiae > Poecilosclerida > Cladorhizidae > Cladorhizidae sp. MBARI D1340-BT2. The sequence continues at coordinate 27,705,707 of JAQNBH010000010.1, forward strand.
TCTCAAGAGAACCTCCTGTAAAGTGAATAGCCAAGACTGTGACGGCAATATTTTTGTAGCAAGAAGTAAGCTATAGCTAAGTATATTACCTATGAGACAGATTGATGTAACATGACCAGATTTATTTATTGATTACTTTAGTTCTGGAACCTCAGTACAACCGGGTGGCAGTTTCTGCAGTGCCTCTCTGCTTCAACATCCCATTCGGTCTGGAGTGGTGCTGATTCTTCATCAGAAGATAACCAGTCTAACTCTTCATAGCTTGTGCTAAAAGTAGTGCAGTTGTGTTGGTGAGTAGCAGCAAGGATATTGATGGCAGATGTCCCGATTCTATTGTTGATGTTGAAGAGAGTGGTTAGGAGGAAGTAGTGCTGTTTTGCTTCAGATGTTGATGTTGAAGAGAGTGGCATAAGAGGAAGCAGTGGTGTTTTGGCTTCAGATTCAAGTGAAATTCATCCTGATGTACATTTGGGAGATTTAGCCCAGTTAGCACAACTAAAATCCCTGAGAACCTCAGCAATAATGAGAAATTGTTATTTCTCAAAAATTATTTTATTCCAACTGAAGGATTTAAATTCCCCACACATACCTTCAAAGCTCAGAAATGGCAGTTTCATGGCTGAACATGTACAACATATTCTTGATCATAACATGGTGGATTTTGCTTGTTTTGTGTAGTATTTTGGCAATGTGAAGCATCCATACAGAGTTAGGGGTTAATAGGACTCTGACAAATTTTAAGAATGCAATTGAGAAGTTAAATGATCACTATCTTTCCAAGAGTAGGAAAACCATTGCTGAGTTCATGCTATTACTTCTATCAGCGTAGCATCCATAGTGACACACTCATTTGATTCTCTTTGTGCTTCTATGAAGATGATTTAACACTTCCATCAGCTTTTGATTTTGCGTTTGACATGTGGACAAAAGTGTGAAAGTCAGACTCAGCAGGCCTCTGAGATAGATACGCCCCAAAAAGCCCTACAACATACCGACAAGGATTTTTCACCTGTCATTTACATACTTCTGCACATCATGGCCTCACTTCCTGTTATCAGCTTTGAATCTGAATGATCTATTAGCATGCTAAGATTGATAAAAACACCAATCTGTAACATCATAGGGCAAGAAAGACTGAATGGATTAGCAATCTTCTACCAGATCAGGATATAAACCTTACTGCAGAAGAAGTTGTCGAGAAATTTGCTCGATGTCATCCCCGACACATGTTGTGTAACTCAATAATTTGTGTACCTTACCTTCATAATATTTTGAGTAAATCTATAATACTTCATTGTACTTCTTAATCCTGTCAAACTTTGGCATGCATGTGGCGAATTTCCAGACGATGTGTTTGATATTCCCCCCCCCCCTCCCTTTTAAATCCTGGATCCGCCCCTGTACTCATACATAGCTTACAAATCCTAATGAAGTTGCAGTAAATAAAGCAAATATTGACTTTTCCTCGTAAATATGGTCACTCTATGTTTCATTTCGATGTTCTAGTCTTCATCTGGCCGTCATCAGGAATAAACATTGAGTCAGCAGATTTAATTTTATTTTTGAGAAAGTGATTGCATTCTTTGTTTAGACAATCAATCTCTTTTTGGTAGTTCATTAGAACTTGCCAATTATAACTATTGCTATTATTTACGATAATGATTGCCAAAGTACACATACAGATAGACTCATGTGTATATATTAATGTATATCATGTATACATACATATTATGTATACACACAAATATTGATCACAAGTATTTTAACTGGTATAGTTGGAAGTCTATACTGCTGCTACTTATACCACATGAGATTAATCTTGTGTGAATGATAGTTTACTCTATTTCCGTAAATGAATTAGACCTCCAATAGTTTGATATGTTTACACGATTACGAGACCTGAACAAAACAATGTTCAACCTCAAATTGTATTCGCAATGCATGCTCATCTTATGATTCACAGATAAATTTATATTTCAAACTATAAAGCCCAGAACATCAGGAGGATAACAGCGAAGATGTTAAAATTCAATGCTAAAAAACAATGTTCAACCTCAAATTGTATTCGCAATGCATGCTCATCTTATGATTCACAGATAAATCGATATTTCAAACCAGAACATCAGGAGGATTAACAGCGCAGATGGTAAAATTCAATGCTAAAATAGGAAGTGGGGGCACATAAAGCTATACCATTATTGCTGAGCACACTACAAAGCAGGAAATTGTGGTAGATAAACCGATACCATATATTACACTATCACTTCAAAGCAGGAAGTGGTGGTAGATAAGCCATACCTCATATTGCTGAGCTCACTTCCAAGCTGGAAACTTGAGAAGGTCACAAATATTTCTTGGATCTCAACAATGACTATGAAGTACAGGAAACAAATGAAGTACTAGTAGATGATTGAGGACTAGTAAACTTTGTTTCCAACTTTATTCAGGCCCTATTTCTCAGTATTTTCATTTTCTTTATAATCACTGACTGATGAAGGATAGAGCATCCAGTCCAAACGTCAAGTGAACACAATTTGAAGTAGATTATTGAGAAGGTGATTATAAATGTCAACTGAGAGTTCATTGAGATTTTCATTTTCTTTGTGCTTGCATTTGTTGGCTCAATCTTAAGAATGTCTGGAAGGAGCCATTGTAGTGTTGATTGTATTCATCCTTATTTAATATTTGCTCTATTAGGATGCCTGAAATGATTTAAACTAGTGCTTACCATTCAAGAAGAAGGTATTTTACTGAATTGAGAAACAGTTCAGTTGTTGCAATGCTTAGCTCTTTTATTGTAAAAATCATAAAAATTGACCTACTGTATGTTAGTAATGCATTGGGAAAAGACTAGAAAATAAATCTTTGAAGATGAATCTCAAGATTTTAATGTGTTTTTTGCTGCCAATGAATACCTCATTGAAGGATTCAAGGCAAGCTTGAAGTGTTTTTATAGAGTTAAATTCAGCTGAAACCATGATTCAGCTGAAAGCATAGTTTAGGATTAAGCTGAAACCATGGTTCTGGAACCTTGCTTTAGGAAATGATGCAGCTGAAACCATGCTTTAAGATTTCATGGTTTAGGATGACGAGAAGCTGCCAAGATGTGTTGTGGTCAGATACCGGCCTTGTGATATTTTGAAAGAGGGATAAGACCATTATAGGGAATCTTTGATCAACATTATCCCTTGAGTGCATTAATAAGTTATGTAGGACCGTACTTCCACCACATGCATTATTTTATTTGCATCTCACTATTGAGAACATTTTTTGTTGTTGATCATCTATGCCAACTATTAGTTAGTACCAGCACTCATAGTTGGTGCATACTGAGGTACTCTTCATATGGCATGGAAATACAATCTCCAAATGGCCTCCTCCAGTCCATTCAAACAGGAATGCTAAATGAATGGCTTGAGACCAAACTCATACACATTCAGGTGGTTTTGTGATTATGCACTTTAAACTTTTAAAATCAGCATGATCAGAAATGGTGGTATTTCCAGGATAAATAATTGTTTTCTAAAGGTTAGTTGCTTTTCTAAGACTGTGTACAATAATTATGATGGTAAGCTATGCTTTCACTTCACCTATATATCATGTTCCAATAAACTACTTAAAAATATTGACAATATCAACATCAGCTCACATTCAATATGTTACTTTGACCCAAGTTATGAACTTCATCCATAAATTATTTGCAAATTATAACCCCCAATATTCAGCAACAAGTATACTCTCCAACAATGAGGTTGAGGAACACATTTTACCGAGAGATTGTTAGAGACCCCCCCCCCCCGCATTGCGAAACAAAGTGTCTGTAACATAATCAAGTAAAGGACTTCAAATATAGCACACCAATTTATTGCGACCAATGTTTTGTAACATCAGACCTCACGTGTATTTTAGCATGGGGTAGTTATAGTATGTACTAATATTTATAATGCTCAAGCATGATGTTCCCAATATTAAAAAAGGCAATTTGCTATACCATTCAACATGTGGCACAAAATGAGTCACCATTTACCACCATTTGACAGAAACATATTATGATACGAATTATCATGTAGTATACCACCTTGTAACATTTAGTATCACTGCATTACATGATTTCAAATGCTAATAATTGCTGTCTTACTAAAGATCTTATTAGAGAGTCTTCCATCACTACTTGAATTACATCCTCTGAGGGCAAATGAATCCATTAATTTCAAGACGCGCCCACCAGCTTTAGAATCAGCTTCCTGAGATAACACATAAGAATAGATGCAAATACATACTGATACAAATTTGTGATCAATTTTTTAAGCTGTACTTATGAGGTAGTGCCTAGTAATTAAAAAATTTGTCCTGATAATGTGATTTGTAGAATTTAAAAAAAAAATTTCCCCCCCGATGAGTTTGCCGTTCTCTGGAATATCCACAATGTTTATTCTTGGAATGTGATTTGGAGATGGCTAGCACAGCAGGAATTCGGCTAGAATTTATTGCGACTAGTCAAAAGTCATTCGACCAACCCTCTACCTCTAATATTCATCAGCCACTTCAGTATGTTTCGGTAGACTCTGTGACTCTTACCACATATTTGGATTTTGGATTTTTGACACTAAATTTAGGTGTGTTGGTTGATTTCAGTTGATATGTTGGAGTTTTCCAAGATTTGCATATTGCAATATTGTAATGATCACATGATCATGACCTTGCAATGATCAGTACATAATTATAATAATTTGTACTATGCAAACATTCTTCTCATGTGATAATCATGTGTTGCTCATGTGATATACTGGAAAGTATAGCAAACTCACCTTAGATATGTTGATAATGGTATCTGCAGCAGATTCCATCACAATCTAGAAAGCAAAGATGAAATCAGGTATTCACTGGTCCAATATAATTTGTTCTGGTATATGGGACGACCCGTTAATATTTGTGGATTAATTTTTAATGTCATAGTATTTAATGGTTCAATTGTCAATAATTTTCGATATCACATTCTGTGTGATTTCCAATGTTACTCCCATAGTGGTGTTGAAATAAACAATTGTTAAATTACCTGTAGTGGCAGCGAGGTCATTAAAAACACACTTACAAACCACTTTACTGTTGCTCATCTAAATTTACCATTTGTGTTGTTACCACATATAGAGTGATCAGTTTCTAATTAAAAACAAACAAATACAACCCATTACTGGCAGGTGAAGAGAGCACATGGACTGAAATGTATCTCGATTGTTCATAGCTATGTAGAGCAAAAATAGAGCTTTTAGAGAAGCTATAAAAATTATGTACCAAGACCGAGTTTGAAATATTTAGATGTTGTCAATGCACTTCTTTGGATACCATGTTATTCATCCTTCTCACCTCTATTTCCCAAATGGGATATAATGAAAGAGCAGCATAAAATGTATCATAACCCAAGAATGGTAAACTGAAACTTGAAACATAGTATAACAGTCATGGCATAATTTTTTTTGGGGAAAACCCGCAGAAATAGTCTGGTCCTCCCTTACTCTTTCACTGGTGACTTTCTTGCAGCTGTAAAGGTAAGTGTATATTATTATATACTAGTTTACGAACCACTAAAGAATGTCTAATGAAAATGGAATATGGTTATTGAAAATGGTTGCCTAGCAACAAATCACAAAATAATATGATTATTGACACAAGATAATGAAATGCTCAATGATGATGCTATCAAACAGTTCCACACTGAGAGATCTGCTTGGCTTGTAACCCATACCAGAGAAATGATTGATATTAGTACTCTAACTGGCTACCCTGCAGCAACAAAAACACACACACACACACACACACACACACATATACCCCCAATTACTCAGGAAAGAATTATGCTTTGATCTGAGTTCTCTTCTGCTTAATTCCAGATATAGATTCTATTCACTGCTAGATGTTTAGGCATACCAAGAACAGCCTTATTGATTTCTTCATTCTCTCCACATCTTTGTGGTAGTGTTGAGAGAATTATCTCTTACTATTTATGGTTCAAACCAGTCTTTCACAAGCAAGATGAGATTTATTCTACATTTTCATCTCTCAATTTGCCATCTGGCAGCACGAAATCATTATAAAAAATACCGCCAACACTTCCCTAGCGGTATACCAGACACCATCAATTCAGCTGTGATAGTGTTCTGATTTTAGCTTAGCAACCCAACGATAAGGACTAGGGATTTCCAAGTTTCTAGAGTTATATCTGGGCATTCACTGATCAATTAAGCTATAGTTAAATAAAAAATGGCCTGAGATACAACAGAGTTTCTTGATAGCATCTTGAAACCACCATAATTATGGTGTTTAAACTGATAAATGGGTTATAGCCAGTTTGAGTACAACATTCCACTATAGCCCAACACATAAAAATGATTTTAAGGTTCAGTCAATGATTTAATCTGTGTTGACCTTGTGTAATGTTGATTTAATGACTTCTCCCATAGAATCATCAACCAAGTTAGCTTGACTCAATCGGTTATTATTTAGTCCATCAACTATATGGTTACTTCAAATGTATGTCAACCCGATGTGATGTGAATCCAGTGTGTTGCCCCATAGAGTTATCTCGGCCGACTTCAACCTGCATCAACTCAGTGCAATGTGAATCCAGTGTGTTGTGAATCCAGTGTTTTTCCTTGTAGATCTCTACAATGAGCTGACTTTAACCTGATTCACCCAAATGTGATGTGTTAAAGAGTGTGATGAATGTGCTGAGAGTATATGGTTAGAGTTTGACTAGGAAAAATGTATACCGAAGCAGATGCCTGAGAATGCCTATTGAAAAAAACAAAAAGTTTACCATGTTTGATGGAGTTTCCTACCCCCATCACCACACCCATCAAAATCTAGGATAGTATGCACAAACCTAGCACATTGTCTCTTACGTACATTAATAATTGTTTGGGGGAGTGTTCCATTGAACAAGCTTATCAAGTCATCCAGTTTCTTCTCGGAATCACCTTCACTGAATAGTTCTGATATTAATTCTGTACACAGACATAGTTCCACATATAGCATAAAATGTTCAGACCATAGGTGTATGATGCAATTTTTAATACATACAATTGACTACATGTAAAGTATTCCTCCTTATTAAATAAACTCTGTAGAGAATGATTATCCATGTACAGTATTATTCCATATATAGCAAATATTATTCCATATAGCTAACAAAGTTGATATAAAAAAGGCTGAAAGGTATCTATGTTAGCACTTTTTTGATAATGACCTCTGATTCTAGCCTACATTATTGAATGTGAATCTTTTTGAATGTTTGACCATGAATAAGAATGGTGACTGGAAGGATTTCAAATCGTAACCAAATGAGTCAGCAAATGACAAATGCTAAAAACTGCCAGTCTTATATATCATTATATGCAAGCATATGATCATTAGTTCTGACCACTCGTCCTTGAAAAATAAAACAAGAGTGGAAGCTATAGGCTGAATGAACCAAACTGAACCAACATAAAAAAACATAGCAAATGCCAAATGAGTCAGCTATCTCATCTGCTTCACGCTATATGTAGACTTGATTACTCACTATGAAAAGGGAGATAGCGGTAAGGGATTATTTTTTGTTTGTATTTATTGAACTTTTTTGTTGGTTTATGTTCAAATGTCAACACCTTCATAGAGTGGCAGAGAGAACTTTCACATCTCCATAATTAGCAATGTAAATTATTAGGCCAGACCTAAGAATGAACACAACAATTTAAACTGGGCTCTTCTTCTGCAGATATCACGCAGAAATCTCAAGGCTACATGCCAGAAAGGTGATACGATACAGTCACGCATGCAGTAATGAACATAAACTATTAGGCCAGTGTAAAATAGGCTGATTATTTACCAAACTATAAGTGCTTTTCAAACCAACTTTACTAAAAGGCAGTAAGAAATTTGTGAGTGTTCCAACGAGAGTTTACTATCATGTTAGATAATCACTCACTCAATGTTACTTAAGTTATCACCAGTCAAAAAATTAAAAGTGATCTATATACTAAGAAAACAGTAAAAATGCAAAAACCACCCATCTAGAAAAATAACAATTGCTTTGTAATATAGTTGTTTGACGACCTTGGAGGTCTTCATTTGTTGATTGTATTATCCCTAATGTTTTGCTCTGCATTTTCCCTCGTGCAATTTTAACAAGCACATTAACACTACAAGCATGCTACTGCAACAGAAATAAGACACACCATCTTTCTTTACAGCTATTCTACATGACATTAATCGTTGAGAGATACAATGTGCTACAATAACAATCATTATTCATTGCACATGCAGGGTATAGGATGACGTACCCTTTACTCCAGGTGCAGTCACAACTGGTATGGGAGTGGCCATGGTGGTAGGAATGTTCGCTGTGGTTACCACCTTGGTAGTAGATATTATACCCTCTTGTCTGGGTGTGGTTATATCTGATGAGAGCATCGTCAGCATGGCTGTGGGAGTAGCTGCCACTATTGGGTGTGTGACCAATACTGTTGTGGGTGTGATCATTATCATTGCAGATGTTTTCACTGTTGTGGGGATGTTCATCATGCTGGTAGTTAATGTTGTGGGTGAGCTCAACATGGTTACGGGAGTTGTCGTCACTGTAGGAGGTATATGGATATACATGTTGTGGGTGTGCTTATGGTAGCATGAATATTCTCAGTAGTAATTATCTCTGTGTATTTTAAGACTGCATTTAGAATGTGTACCTACCAGCAGCATTGCAACCATTTTTGCTACTCCATATGGGCAGCAAGAGTTTGGTTGGAGGTAAGCCACACATTGTAATGTTCTCATTAGCATGAATATGCCAGCAAACAATACTACTACTGTAAGCAGTGTGTATGTGTGTGTGTGCATGTTAATGTGTGTGTGTGTGTCATTGTGTGTGTGAATATGCCTGTCTCTCTGCATCTGTGTCTCTCTCTCTCACTGATTGTGTGTTTGAATGTATGTGTGTGTGCTTGTGTGTTTGTGTGTGTGTTTGTGTGAGTGAGTGAGAAATGTGTTCTTAAACAGTCTGCGGACAGGGGTGATATTAAAATAGAACAGTATATATAAATACAACATAACCCAGCATAACCACCCTCACAAGATGTATGTGAATAATTGAATCTTTACTCAGATAAGGTCATAATTTAAGTTGCTGAGACAGCACTTCGTATTTTACTTTTATTTTTACTTGTATGCAATTTTTGAGAGAATACTTCAGGTAATTGGTCATGACAGGTAAGTAAATTCTGCATGCATCATTGCATTCTCCATGGCTACAGGAATATTACAAACCCACACAGACCTCTTCAAAGTATTAGCAATCTCAATCCATAGACTGGTGTTGCCAATATTTGAGCTAGCCTACTACTATCAGTCTAGCAAGATTGTGCTTATTTTGTAGAATTTGTTTCCTAATTAGGCATCTGTGACACTGCAAGCTCTGGTAGTTTAAAGTTCGTAGCTAGCTATTTACTGAATTTTAGGCTAGCAACAAATAGTATCATTTCTAAAAAAAATTGTCACCTCTTCTGCAAGCTGGGAAGTACATCAATCATTGCACTTCATGGATGTCTGAGAGGTCACTAGAGCTGAGAGACTACCAGGGACAGTTAGCTTTATTGACAATTTTTTTATAGCAAAACCAGTTTTCGCCCGAGTTTTATCTATCGATAGACCAAATAATTGTTCTACTCCAACATTTTTCCAGATTGTGAACTTGACTAGGTGATAGGTTTAAAGATGTTGTCCTTGTTTAAAATGTAGCTAGTAACTGGTTTTAGCTTTTATGTGGTAGTTAAAGATAGCCAGATCATCTTGAGAAATAAATTTATTATTTAAGGGGGTTTCCCTTCGGATTAATCGGACTCTTCTCACATCCTATACCACAATAACTTCCATTATCCATACGATTGCCTCCCATTGTGCCTGGAGCAGTCATACTTCCTCCACTTCCTATAAAAGCAGCTCCATTCTCACCTCGATCGTTATTTGAACAGTTGATATACTCACTTTCACTTCTGCCACATCAGTTTGCCAAGTGCTTTGTCTGAAGCTAGAAGTGGCAGTAGCTACTTACTTCAGCTGGCATATGCTAAGAACTGCCATAGTTATATATCATTATATGCAAGCATAATTTATAAGCATTAGCTCTGACCACTAGTCATTGAAAAACAAAACAAGTGTTGAAGCTATAGGGCTTATAATAAAATAATGATAAGCCTAGGAGTTCTGAAAGGAAAAACAAAACAAAACAAAACAAGCAGAAAAACAAACTCCCAAATGAGTCAGCTATCTCATCTGCCTCATGCTAGCTGTAGGCTTGCCTCTATGGTTAATGCCTGCTATCTCATTATAGTTATAGGTTTGCCTTTGTGGATAAATTCTGCCTTATCTACTTCATTTGGTTTGACACTGTGGTTAATGTCTGCTCACATCTGGCTCATGCTAGTTTTAGGCTTGCCTCCGTGGATAAGGCTCTCCCACTTCTACAATGTCTTTCATACGAGTCAAATGTCTCAAGAAAGGTGAAGGTAGGTGCTGTGACTATGTTATATCATGCTATAATAGTTATTTTGTAGACAAAGTTGGCCATTTTGTGCTACTAAGAAAAGGGAGAGATGTATAGGGGATAACAGACTGTATTTGTTTATATTCAATAAATAAGATGACATAGCCTTCAGAGAGTGGCAGAGAGAACTTTCTCATCTCCATAATAGCAGTTAATTATATTCCCGATTGATTTAGTCCTGATCTGAGAACGAACAACAATAAACTGGGCATTCCTACTGTAGATATCACACAGAAATTCCAAGGCTCTTGCCAGGAGGGTGAAGAGAGGACATTAGTGGCACGCCATCATAACTTGCTCTATATATATATATTGATACTGTCACATGTGCAGTGATGTATGTAGAGTAGTGTAAATTATTGGCCAGTATAAAAAAGAAGAAAATCTACCAAACTAAAGTGCTTTCCAAATGAACTTTACTTGAAAAAGGAAAAAATTAAGAGGGTAACTATTAAATTTATGAGTGTTCCCACGTGAGTTTACTATCATATTAGAGAATCGCTCAGTATTACTAAAGTAATCACCGGTCCAAATCTAAAGTGAAAACTCAAAACCCACTAAAAACAGCAAAAATGCAAAACTCACCATCTAGAAAAATAACAAATGCTTTGTAATATAGTCGTTTGACAACCTTAGAGGTCTTGATTTGTTGAACTTTTTATCCCTAATGTTTTGCTCTGCATTTTCCCACATGCAGTTTTAAGAAGCACATTCTACACTACTAGCATCCTACTGCAACAGAAATAAGACACACCATCTTTCTTTACAGCTACTCTACATGACATTAATCGTTGAGAGATACAATGTGCTACAATAACAATCATTATTCATTGCACAAGCAGGGTATAGGATGACATACCCTTTACTCCGGGTGGAGTCACAATTGGTGTGGGAGTGGCTATGGTGGTAGGAATGTTCACTGCGGTTACCACCATGGTAGTAGATATTATATCCTGTGTGGTTATATCTGCTGAGAGCATCATTAGCACGGCTGTGGGTGTAGCTGCTACTATTGGGTGTGTGACCAATAGTGTTGTGGGTGTGATCATTTTCATTGCAGATGTTTTCACAGTTGTAGGGATGTTCATCATGCTGGTCATCAATGTTGTAGATGAGCTCAACATGGTTACGGGGGTTGTTATCACTGTTGGAGGTGTATGGATATACATGTTGTGGGTGTGCTTATGGTAGCATGAATATTCTCAGTAGTAATTACACCTGTGTATTATAAGACTGCATTTAGAATGTGTACCTATCAGCAGCATTGCAAGCCTTTTTGCTACTCCATATGTGTAGCAAGAGTTTGGTTGGAGGTGAGCCACACATTGTAATGTTCTCATTAGACATGAATATGAGAACAAACAATACTACTACTATAAGCAGTGTGTATGTGTGTGTGTGGGCATGTGTTAATGTGTGTGTGCGACCGTCATTGTATGTGTGTGTGCTTGTGTATTTGTGTGTTTGTGTGAGTGAGTGGGAAAGTGTGTTTTCTTGACAGTCTGCAGACATTAAAATAGAACAGTATAATTATATAAAATACAACATAACCCACCATCACAAGATGTATGTGAATTACTCAGATAAGGTCACATATGCATAATTTAAGTTGCTGAGACAGCACTATTTATTTTACTTTTATTTTTACTTGTATGCAATATTTGAGAGAATACTTCAGGAAATTGCTCATCACAGATAAGTAAGTTCTGCATGCATCATTGCATTCTGCATGGCTACAGGAATATTACAAACCCACACAGACCTCATAAAAGTACCAATCTCGATCCATAGACTGGAGTTGCCAATATTTGAGCTAGCCTACTACTATCAGTCTAGCAAGATTGTGTTTTAACCTACTTCTTTTGTATAATTTATTTGCTAATTAGGCATCTGTGAGACTACAAGCTCTGGTAGTTTAAAGTGCATAGCTAGCTATTGACTGAATTTTAAACTAGCAACAAATAGTGTCATTTTGAGAGAAAAAATGTCACCTCTTCTGCAAGCTGGGAAGTACATCAAACATTGCATTTCATGGATGTCTGAGAGGTCACTAGAGCTGAGAGACTACCAGGGCCTGTTAGCTTTATTGACCTAAATTTTTAGCAAATACCAGTTTGCCCCTGAATTTTAACTATGGATAGACCAAATACTTTTTCTACTCCAACATTTTCCAGATTGTGAACTTGACTAGCTGATAGACTTAAAGATGTTGTCCTAGCACCTAGTAACTGGTTTTAGCTTTTAGGTGGTAGCTAAATCTACTTGAGAAATAAAATATTATTTAATGGGGTTTCTCTTCAGGACTGTTCTCATATCCTATTACCACAATAACTTCCATTACCCATACCATCGCCTCCCATTGTGCCTGGAGCAGTCATTCTGCCTCCACTTCCTATAAAAACAGCTCCATTCTCATCTAGATCGTTATTTGAACAATTGATACACTTCTGCCACATCAGTTTTCCATACACACTTTTATTTGTATGCAGTCTTCTCTTGAATAGCCATTTTTGTCGTAAAAGATACAACTGCTAAGTGTTTTGTTTGCAGCTAGAAGTAGCAGTAGCTTCTTACTTCAGCTGGCATATGCTAAGAACTGACATAGTTATATGCAAGCATATAAGCATTAGCTCTGACCACTAGTCATTGAAAAACAAAACAAGTGTGGAAGCTATAGGGCTTATAATAAAATAATGATAAGGCTAGGAGTTCTGAAAGGAAAAACAACAACAAAACAACGGAAAAACAAACTCCCAAATGAGTCGGCTATCTGATCTGCCTCATGCTAGTTGTAGGCTTGCCTCTGTGATTAACACTTGCTATCTCATCTGCCCCATGCTAGTTAGGCTTCCCTCTGTGGTTAATGCCTGCTATCTCATCTGCATCATTATAGGTATAGGTTTGCCTTTGTGGAGATAAATTCTGCACTTATCTACTTCATGTTGTTTGACTGGGGTTAATGTCTGCTCTTATCTGCCCCATGCTAGTTTTAGGCTTGCCTCCATGGATAAGGCTCTCCCACTTTACAATATCTTTCACCCGAGTCTAATGTCTCAAGGAAGATGAAAGGTTGTTGCTTTGACTATCTTAAATCATGCTATAGTTTCTTTGAAGACATAATTGGTTAAAGCCAGTCATTTTGTGCTCACTAAGAAAAGGGAGAGAGGTGTAAGGGATTACTTTGTTTGTACATATTGAACTTTTTCTGTTGGTTTTTGTTCAATAAATAAGATGACATAGCCTTCAGAGAGTGGCAGAGAGAACTTTCACATTTCCATAATAGCAGTTAATTATATTCCCGATTGATTGTAGTCCTGTAATTATATTCCCGATTGATTGTAGTCCTGTAATTATATTCCCGATTGATTGTAGTCCTGATCTGAGAACGAACAACAAATTAGTTGGATAAACTGGGCACTCCTTCTGCAGATATCACACAGAAATCTCAAGGCTCTTGCCATGAGGGTGATACTGTCACATGTGCAGTGATGTACGTAGAGTAGTGTAAATTATTGGCCAGTATAAAATAGATTATTTGAAAATCTACCAAACTAAAGTGCTACTTTACTTGAAAAAGGTAAAAATTAAGAGTGTAACCATTAAATTTGTGAGTGTTCCCACATGAGTTTACTATCATATTGGAGAATCGCTCAGTATTACTAAAGTAATCACTGGTCCAAATCAAAAGTATAAACTCAAACTGTGGTCAATATAGTGGTTTGGAATTGGGATTAGCAAATAGCTAACTTAAAATGTATTGTGATATATATATATATATATATTTATACCAGTTCCAGTTATACCAGTAATAAATATATGTATATGCAAGTAGATAAAGGACTGCAAATACTGTTATAGAGCATGACCTCAAAAAGGTACGTAGAAGGCAGTCAAAATTCAAACTAATGGTCCCCTTTCTCCTTACCCAAACCCCAAAAAATTATATTCACGGGGAAAATATATCTAAAGAGATTTGTGTTACCGCTACTCCAACAGTGAAGTGTGGAGTTCATTATTTTATATCTTTTGCATATTAATATTTTGTGTAATTTTTTTTCTCATAGGTTTTTTACCGGTCATGGATAAACTGCTGCATTGCATTTCACGCCTTGATCTTATGCTCCACTTGCCAGTTTTCGCATGCACAGTTTGGCAGCACGACGGAACACCAACCTGGTATGGCATTGTTGTTATAGGTGTTCACTTAGTGCCTGTCTCCCTGCAGCTAAATATTTCACGTTAAATGTCACTGGAGCTGAGTAAAGATGCCAAGTGTGGAGAATTATCTCGTTTGAGTTGTTGGAATCAGCTAAAAAAATACACACACATTGAACAATTCTTAAATCCATTCTAGAAGGCAGGGGATAAGTATTAGTATACTATGTACAGAAATGAGAGTCCATTAAAAACAAAAACAAAAAAACAAACATATTTATATTCTCAATGAACTCTGTGGACATAATAAAATAACCTTCTCAATAATCAACTTGGAATTGTATTCTCTCGACGTTTCGACTAGATGTATAATTTACCCCTCTTTCTCAGTTCCTATCACATATTCAAAAGTGTTTTGTACTGCAAAGAAGATTAGATTGCAAGTGACAGTCCCTCCCCTTCCTCCTCGATGTTTAGTTATTTAATTCTTGTTGTAGTCTACCAAACCTCTGAACCACCATAACTCTTTGCGGCCTACAATTAATTATCTTGACACGTATATATATATCTTTTCCTCATTTTTTTGGCGGCATGTAACAGGAAACAGCAAGCATCTTGCATGTCTTTGTGATCGCTTGAGACCTCTCTTGTTAACTGTGATGGCACACACTACTAATTTGCCTGTCCACTAAAAATACAGCATTGATGTAGTGGTTTCTCTAACAAGCGAGTGCTTGGACAGATGGTTGTTGTGATCATTTTAGCTAGCAGCTCTATAGCTTCAGGTGTAACGATACACTTCGATCGACTGAGCTCTTGTGAATAGCAGTGGCGTTTATCCAGGGTTTTTTCCCCATCTCATTCATTGACTCAGCTCCCCATGCTCCCCCCTACTCCCCTTACTCTCCTGCTCCCCCTGCTCCCCCTACTCTCCTGCTCCCCCTACTCCCCTTATTCCCCTGCTCCCCCTGCTCCCCCTACTCCCCCTGTTTTGTCATTTCTCTCTCCCATTTCTCTCTCCCATTTCATTGAAGCTGTTCACAACATTTCTTTCCCGCAGTGAACAATGACATTTCAGAAGCTGCGACTTTTTCCCCTCTTAATTAAGTAGGTTTTAGCCAATGCCTTGTGTAGAGTTGAGTGTGTGAACTGCTGTAGTATGAAAACATAACATTTGCATGTGAAAGTGCTAACATTAATTATTCCTGACATGTGAAAGTGCTAACATTAATTATTCCTGACAAGTGAAAGTGCCAACATTAATTATTCCTGGCATGTGAAAGTGCTAACATTAATTATTACTGACATTTGAAAGTGCTAACATTAATTATTCCTGACAAGTGAAAGTGCCAACATTAATTATTCCTGGCATGTGAAAGTGCTAACATTAATTATTACTGACATTTGAAAGTGCTAACATTAATTATTCCTGACAAGTGAAAGTGCCAACATTAATTATTCCTGGCATGTGAAAGTGCTAACATTAATTATTACTGACATTTGAAAGTGATAACATTAATTATTCCTGACAAGTGAAAGTGCCAACATTAATTATTCCTGGCATGTGAAAGTGCTAACATTAATTATTACTGACATTTGAAAGTGCTAACATTAATTATTCCTGACAAGTGAAAGTGCCAACATTAATTATTCCTGGCATGTGAAAGTGCTAACATTAATTATTACTGACATTTGAAAGTGATAACATTAACTATTCCTGACATGTGAAAGTGCCAACATTAATTAATCCTGACATGTGAAAGCGCTAACATTAATTGTTCCTGACACATGAAAGTGCTAACATTAATTATTCCTGACATGTGAAGGTGCTAACATTAATCATTCCTGATGAAGGATCATTTCTGATGAAGGCTAGAGCATCTGGTCGAAACGTCGAGAGAGTACAATTTCAAGTTGATTACTGAGAACGCCATTGTAACTTCGTTATGTCGACTGAGAGTACCCCGATAGATTGAAGTGACATAACAGTCCTAAAGATATGAAGCATGACCACGCCCCCACATCATTGTTTTCAAGACCGCAATGAAAATAGTCCCCCCCCCACCCACACACTTTTTTACAGAATCATCTCTAGCATATAAAAGTAGTCTCTCGATTGAGAATGAACCCAAGAAATATAATAACAAAGCACTCATTTAAGCAGGGGGGCTGAGAGTGAAGTTTGAAGCAGACTCATCTATTCAGGTTCAAGAGAATATAATTTATTTTAACCTTTAGGCACTCGTAACTTTTTCTAACTTTTTCTAACTAGAATGGCGACCGTCAGTTGAAGACATAAACAAATTTCACATTTTTATCACCTTAAAAAGAATATTAATTAACTGATGTTTCACCTTAAAAAAAGAATATTATTGAACTGATGTTTCTTTTCCTGAAATATTATTATTATTATTATTATTATTATTATTATTATTATTATTATTATTATTATTATTATTATTATTATTATTATTATTATATTATTATTATTATTATTACTCTTATTACTATTGTTACTATTATTATTATTATCTATTCCATGTCTTTGGGTGATGTGAGTGAGTGCACAATTGCAAATTGCCTCTTTCAAAGACTGTCTTGCTGATTAATTGATTAATTAGTGAACGTGTCACTTACAATATCCATTTCCACCTGTCTCTTGGCATATCTGCAGCTAATGCCCATCAACACCTGACTACTAGCCGGCCACATCAGCTAGCAAACTACTAGCCAGCCACATCAGCTAGTAAACTACTAGCCGGCTAGTAAACTACTAGTCAGCCACATCAGCTAGTAAACTACTAGCCGGCCACATCAGCTAGTCAGCCACATCAGCTAGTAAACTACTAGCCAGCCACATCAGCTAGTAAACTACTAGTCAGCCACATCAGCTAGTAAACTACTAGCCAGCCACATCAGCTAGTAAACTACTAGCCAGCCACATCAGCTAGTAAACTACTAGCCAGCCACATCAGCTAGTAAACTACTAGCCAGCCACATCAGCTAGCAAACTACTAGCCAGCCACATCAGCTAGTAAAGTACTAGCCAGCCACATCAGCTAGTAAACTACTAGCCAGCCACATCAGCTAGTAAACTACTAGCCAGCCACATCAGCTAGTAAACTACTAGTCAGCCACATCAGCTAGCAAACTACTAGCCAGCCACATCAGCTAGTAAACTACTAGCCAGCCACATCAGCTAGTAAACTACTAAACTACTAGCCAGCCACATCAGCTAGTAAACTACTAGCCAGCCACATCAGCTAGCAAACTACTAGCCAGCCACATCAGCTAGTAAACTACTAGCCGGCCACATCAGCTAGTAAACTACTAGCCAGCCACATCAGCTAGTAAACTACTGGCCAGCCACATCAGCTAGCAAACTACTGGCTGGCCACATCAGCTAGTAAACTACTAGCCGGCCACATCAGCTAGTAAACTATTAAACTACTAGCCAGCCACTTCAGCTAGTAAACTACTAGCCAGCCACATCAGCTAGTAAACTACTAGCCAGCCACATCAGCTAGTAAACTACTAGCCGGCCACATCAGCTAGTAAACTACTAAACTACTAGCCAGCCACTTCAGCTAGTAAACTACTAGTCAGCCACATCAGCTAGTAAACTACTAGCCAGCCACATCAGCTAGTAAACTACTGGTCAGCCACATCAGCTAGTAAACTACTAGTCAGCCACATCAGCTAGTAAACTACTAGCCGGCCACATCAGCTAGCAAACTACTAGCCAGCCACATCAGCTAGTAAACAGCCACATCAGCTAGCAAACTACTGGCCAGCCACATCATCTAGTAAACTACTAGCCGGCCACATCAGCTAGTAAACTACTAGCCAGCCACATCAGCTAGCAAACTACTAGCTGGCAGGCACGGACTCCACCACCTGCGGCGTTCCCCTTCTCCCGGATGTCCCTGTGCGATCTAGCAAATACCTGCCCACATGCAGGGAGAGGTTCTGGGCCCCGGTGCATTTTTCGTCACCTACAAACACCGTAATGTCTAAACCAGTTGATGGTGCGGTCTGTCACTTGCTAGATTCTAGCATTTCTAAGTGTGACGCGGAGGAATGGACGCAAGAGTTGAAAATCAAATCCCACTCCAGCGTTACATATCCGTTCCATTGAAACCATGCAATGTGTTGATCATCATAGTATCACCACAATGAATTGGAGCGATGCCATGCACGCAACGGAGCGCCTTGTGTCCCACTGAACCCACAATGGTGCTAAACACTTGTAATTGGTGAGGCTCAGACAGTATTGGATTCCTCATTAGCACATTTTCTTATGGGTTACACCCCATGACTAAAACCATAGTGGTGCTTAAAATGAAGGAAGCATGCAATTAATAAGGAATAGTAATTCGTCACTGGCAGTATTGTGCCGCCATCCCAGTGGATGACGCTGCCATATTGAGGAGCATTTTGTGGTGGGGGGGGGCACTTAATTTTCCCGAGTTGTCCGGGTAGAATCAGTCTGTGGTGTGGTTAAGACTAGATTGCTGCTAACAAGTGTTATAGGGCTAGGAATGTAGGACTAGGGATGTAGATGTAGGGATGCAGGGGCTAGGGATATAGTGCTAGGAATGCAGGGCTAGGGATGTAGGGCTAGGGATGTAGGGCTAGGGATGTAGGGCTAGGGATGTAGGGCTAGGGATGTAGGGCTAGGGATGTAGGGCTAGGGATGTAGGGCTAGGGATGTGGGGCTAGGGATGTAGGGCTAGGAATGTAGGGCTAGAGATGTAGGGCTAGGGATGTAGGGCTAGGGATGTGGGGCTAGGGATGTGGGGCTAGGGATGTAGGGCTAGGGATGTAGGGCTAGGGATGTAGGGATAGGGATGTAGGGCTAGGGATGTGGGGCTAGGGATGTGGGGCTAGGGATGTAGGGCTGTGATGTAGGACTAGGGATGTAGGGCTAGGGATGTAGGCTAGAGATGTAGGGCTAGGGATGTGGGGCTAGGGATGTGGGGCTAGGGATGTAGGGCTAGGGATGTAGGGCTAGGGATGTAGGGATAGGGATGTAGGGCTAGGGATGTGGGGCTAGGGATGTGGGGCTAGGGATGTAGGGCTGTGATGTAGGACTAGGGATGTAGGGCTAGGGATGTAGGCTAGAGATGTAGGGCTAGGGATGTAGGGCTAGGGATATAGGGCTAGGAATGTAGGTCTAGGGATGTAGGGCTAGAGATGTAGGGCTAGAGATGTAGGGCTAGGGATGTAGGGCTAGGGATGTGGGGCTAGGGATGTGGGGCTAGGGATGGGATGTGGGGCTAGGGATGTAGGGCTGTGATGTAGGACTAGGGATGTAGGGCTAGGGATGTAGGCAGAGATGTAGGGCTAGGGATGTAGGGCTGTGATGTAGGGCTAGGGATGTAGGACTAGGGCAACAACTTCAAACTTTGGACACCCATGAATATCCCAGGATTGGCCACACCCCTGCCTGAACCAATCAAGTGCCAAACCTCTTTAGAAGGTGTCCATAAAATAAGAATTACAGGACATGTCCATTAGCAACAGCTCACCCAAGTCAGTGATAGCAATCACATTTATGCATTACTGCATGTTCTGCTTGTTGGTATGTTTCTGCTCTGTGGTTGGGCCAGACACACACAAAATCACGGGTTCAAAGTATTTCTGTTTACACTTGATCAGAGCAGCTGTAGGAATGTTTTGACCTTCCATTATTTAAAGAATAAAAAACAAACTTGCTACCTTGCAGTTGTGACTCCTTCGTATCCTGGCAGTGCTGCCTCGGTGCCGGAGCAACCTGATGTCACATCCACCTCCGTCCAATTCTCCGTGATTGCCTCCATCCCAGAGCCGGCTCAGACTCCAACACTCTCACGTAAGCACAGCCGATGTCTAGGGAAGTTTTTGGAGGGGGTTTCGCACCATCGATTTTACCTCCCCGTTTGTTCGCTGGACTCTGAATGGCAGGGACCTTCGATTTCTTAATCCTATTAAAAAATTCGGATAATTCTTAGTGTCTCTGTGCGTCTAGTAGTTGGCGCGCTTTGATCCATCCGAGTCACATGTGATGCTGCCCACGTTATCGAGCTGTGACGACCACTGATTGATGTTACGTGCCTACACTTAGCTCCTGGCAGGAGCATTCAAACTAGTCACGCTTCTTGCGTGGAGACCTCTCTGGAAGGAGGCTAATCCTGAATATATATACAAGGCGCTTACTTCACTGTTGGTTCTAGCCTCAATTTGTTAAGCACCTGCTTCACTGTTGGTTCTAGCCTCTATTTGTTAAGCACCTACTTCACTGTTGGTTCTAGCCTCTATTTGTTAAGCACCTACTTCACTGTTGGTTCTAGCCTCTATTTGTTAAGCACCTACTTCACTGTTGGCTCTAGCCTCAAGTCAAGCAACCTCATTAAATAATTTTGAGGTCAAAAGGCCAAGCCACTACAGTAGTGGAGGATCTGTCTGGTGATAACCATGTGGAGTTCTTGCTGGCACTCTATAGATAACCAGTAAGGTCATAGTATACACCTCTACAACATAAGTCTAGTGTATCCTGTTCTGGGATCTGATAAAGTATCAATGTGACCAACCTGCAGACTGGCCATTTGTAGAGCTGCTCTAGACAATGTTTGTTGTATAACTTCAGCAAGCTGCATGATGTCGTAATAGCAGATTTGTTAATCGGATGCCTTTAGCCTCCGACAGAGAGAAATGGCTTGCAAGCAGTCTCTCAATTAGCAGTCCATGTGATCAATTTCTGATTGGTAAGGATTGTCGAGTGTATGTATCTGGCTGGCAGTGGGTGGTTGAACTGTTGGGGAGCAGGGCCTGGAGAGTGTCTTATGTGGACATCGCATCTGCACGTTTCTCTGGTTGCTAACAGTAAAAGGAACACATATTCACTGTTGATATGTATTAACAAATAGAGGCTGGAACCAACAGTGAAGTAGGTGCTTAACAAATAGAGGCTAGAACCAACAGTGAAGTAGGTGCTTAACAAATAGAGGCTGGAACCAACAGTGAAGTAGGTGCTTAACAAATAGAGGCTGGAACCAACAGTGAAGTAGGTGCTTAACAAATAGAGGCTAGAACCAACAGTGAAGTAGGTGCTTAACAAATAGAGGCTAGAACCAACAGTAAAGTAGGTGCATAACAAATAGAGGCTGGAACCAACAGTGAAGTAGGTGCTTAACAAATAGAGGCTAGAACTAACAGTGAAGTAGGTGCTTAACAAATAGAGGCTGGAACCAACAGTGAAGTAGGTGCTTAACAAATAGAGGCTAGAACCAACAGTGAAGTAGGTGCTTAACAGATAGATGCTGGAACCAACAGTGAAGTAGGTGCTTAACAAATAGAGGCTAGAACCAACAGTGAAGTAGGTGCTTAACAAATAGAGGCTAGAACCAACAGTGAAGTAGGTGCTTAACAAATAGAGGCTAGAACCAACAGTAAAGTAGGTGCATAACAAATAGAGGCTGGAACCAACAGTGAAGTAGGTGCTTAACAAATAGAGGCTAGAACCAACAGTGAAGTAGGTGCTTAACAAATAGAGGCTAGAACCAACAGTGAAGTAGGTGCTTAACAAATAGAGGCTAGAACCAACAGTGAAGTAGGTGCTTAACAAATAGAGGCTGGAACCAACAGTGAAGTAGGTGCTTAACAAATAGAGGCTGGAACCAACAGTGAAGTAGATGCTTAACAAATAGAGGCTAGAACCAACAGTGAAGTAGGTGCTTAACAAATAGAGGCTAGAACCAACAGTAAAGTAGGTGCTTAACAAATAGAGGCTAGAACCAACAGTAAAGTAGGTGCTTAACAAATAGAGGCTAGAACCAACAGTGAAGTAGATGCTTAACAAATAGAGGCTAGAACCAACAGTGAAGTAGGTGCTTAACAAATAGAGGCTAGAACCAACAGTGAAGAAGGTGCTTAACAAATAGAGGCTAGAACCAACAGTGAAGTAGATGCTTAACAAATAGAGGCTAGAACCAACAGTGAAGTAGGTGCTTAACAGATAGATGCTGGAACCAACAGTGAAGTAGGTGCTTAACAAATAGAGGCTAGAACCAACAGTGAAGTAGGTGCTTAACAAATAGAGGCT
Organism: Cladorhizidae sp. MBARI D1340-BT2; assembly: GCA_028752905.1. Lineage (NCBI taxonomy): Eukaryota > Metazoa > Porifera > Demospongiae > Poecilosclerida > Cladorhizidae > Cladorhizidae sp. MBARI D1340-BT2. The sequence goes on from JAQNBH010000010.1 coordinate 27,728,518, forward strand.
AGAACCAACAGTGAAGTAGGTGCTTAACAAATAGAGGCTAGAACCAACAGTAAAGTAGGTGCATAACAAATAGAGGCTGGAACCAACAGTGAAGTAGGTGCTTAACAAATAGAGGCTAGAACCAACAGTGAAGTAGGTGCTTAACAAATAGAGGCTAGAACCAACAGTGAAGTAGGTGCTTAACAAATAGAGGCTAGAACCAACAGTGAAGTAGGTGCTTAACAAATAGAGGCTGGAACCAACAGTGAAGTAGGTGCTTAACAAATAGAGGCTGGAACCAACAGTGAAGTAGATGCTTAACAAATAGAGGCTAGAACCAACAGTGAAGTAGGTGCTTAACAAATAGAGGCTAGAACCAACAGTAAAGTAGGTGCTTAACAAATAGAGGCTAGAACCAACAGTAAAGTAGGTGCTTAACAAATAGAGGCTAGAACCAACAGTGAAGTAGATGCTTAACAAATAGAGGCTAGAACCAACAGTGAAGTAGGTGCTTAACAAATAGAGGCTAGAACCAACAGTGAAGAAGGTGCTTAACAAATAGAGGCTAGTACCAACAGTTAGCTTTTATGGCACTTTGATAGAGAAAACCTTCATGGGTTCTGCAGGTAACATCCTCTCATTGATGTCCACCTGCAACTGAACCATAGCCTTCTGGCAGTGTGAGTAGTTAGGTAGCTTTGTTGAAAGTTCATCCTTGAAATGTCTTTAGAAGACAAAAGTTTCTGCTTCCCTGTGACGTGACTGGTGCAACCTTCTCAACCACGGCCACAAAAGATTCGATTGAAAGGAGCACCTCATGAGCAGGTCAGGGCAGAATCACCATCCACTCTTAAAAAAAAGTAGTCTTGATGAGGTGGCTAATAAAGATACCCGCTCCACTCACTGCCTCTAGCTTTCTTCATACATATATATATACCTAATAACAATTATTATTTTTAGCGGTATTTTTTTTTTTAATTTAAATTTAAATTTTAAATTCGCAAGAATAAAACAGTTGGAATGACACCAATATAACAATCAGCTATCGAGTAAGGGGGGGGGGGGGGGGGGAGGGGGGCGGCGAAAGCGGGTAGGGGGGGGGGGAAGAGGGAAAAAAGTGGGGGGAAGCGGGGGGGGGGGGGGGGGGGGGAAGAAGAAGAAGGAAAAAAAGAGAATTTTTGTTGCTGCTTTCCTCTCTTCCTGTAACAAATCTTAAAACAAAGAAACTGAGCGCTTAGTTCTTCAAGAGCAATCGTCGTCGTGGCAATTCCAGGAAGCAGGAATGCCTGTTGTGCAGCTTTCCTCTGAAGAAGAGCCTCCATAAATGCCACTAAGGCCAGGAGGAGTTCGTTGATGATTTATGGGGGAATTTTTGTTTGTCTCCCCCTCCCCCCCCCCATCCCCTCTCTCTCCTCCCCCTCTCAAATTAGGAGTAAAGTTTCATGAGTAGCTATACCAGTCAACTTCGCACTTGCAGGTAAGAATTGCGGTGCTTCAGTTCGAATGCTTAAAAAAACAAAAAAACTCTGAGCAATTTCCAAGTTTGCTTCTGAAGGCACTTAGGCAGTTCCGAAGCGTCCGAGGAGCGGCTGCCCCAGGTGTCTCATCTGCCACAGGAAGTGCTGTGTAATGAATTTCTTAAAGGAATAATCCGACTGACTCCAGACTCAATGTTTCTCCTAGCATTGTACATTGCTTGCTAATTTTGCCGGAGCATGTCGGTGCAGCAATGTAAGCCTATGGCAGCTGCAGTATTTTTTATTTATTCTGCAAGTCCATATTGGGACAGGCCCAGCAGGACACCGTGTGATCACCAACTTAGAGCAAGGTCAGACCGAGTTTGCTAAGTTTTTAGTAAAGGTTAGACTAAGTAGGCAGACATTGTGAGATGGCTTCTCTAACAACAACAGCCTGTGTTAACAATGTGTCTTAATGGCATCATTATTCTCTAATGCATGCATAATTAGGTGTAGTGATAATTAGTTCCACCATTAGGCCTTCTCGTGTCAATAATTTGAACCTCCCTCTTTGTCTACTTTTCCTAAAGGTGTGTGTGTGTGTGTAAAGTGAGAGTGAGGTGGGGATGAAAGGGAGGAGGTGATGAGGGTGAGGGGGGGGGAGGAAAGAAGATTGCTATATATATTATATATTTGTGTAAAGTTGACATCCTGAAAAGTAGCTGAGGCAGCTGGTAAGGATCCATTTATCTCACTCTGAACTTGCAAATTGCACATCTGCTCTCTTTGTTGGTGACCACAAGGTTTCCTGCTCGGCTTCTCCCCAGACTTGCAGCTGCTGCTTGATCACCATAGGCTTCCACCTCTGTAGTACCAGCACAGCGATGGACTCCACTTTCACCAACATGCTCCACCCCAAAGCAATAAGCAAAAACCACAGTCCAGAGTTTGTTGGATCCATGAATCTCATTACAACACTCCCTCTACTGGATCTCACAGTGCCACTTGAGAATTTACGCAAATTTCATATTTTGATGCAAATCTATTATTACTCCTTTTGGAGCCGCAAACCTTGTAATTACTGGAGGATAGCTTCTGCACTAAAGTAAGGTCCTTTGTTAATGGCAATTAATAGCCTAGAGCTAAAACCATAGCAACCCTACTTAATTAAGCATGGTCAATACATAAGCTTGTTGTCTAAGAACACTACATGTAGGTGGGTGGGTGGAACTGATTGGTAAAACTAATTGGATTTGGCTTGGAAAGTGACAACAAGCCTCAGATATTAATTGGCTCTAGGCTTGGGCTAAGTGGATGGTGGCAGTCCAAGGGAGGTTCCACTTGAGTTAGTTATGGCAAATTAGAGCAGGTTAGCAACGACAGTTGTATTCCTTATCGTGCCATTGTATAAGCATTTATTTTATATCTTTGGGATGGTGTTCTGGTGGTTCATTGGGAATGTTGACAGGGCATGTATTTATAGCAATATTGACCTCCAATATTGACCTCCTGCCAATGCCTTTGGCACAAAGCCATGGAGGTGAGGAATTCCACTCTGACAGTGGACTTAGGCATCTACGTGAGAACCAAAAAAAATGGTGGAAAAATAGTAATTATTTTTTAGAAGTGCCTGCAGCAAAATTGACCCGATTGGTAATTAGTGGCAGGTATCATTACAATCCTGGAGGTGGGGGAGAATGTGTGTGTGTGTAGGGGGGGGGGGGGGAGGGGATAGATTTCAAGTTAATTATTTAGGAGGTTGTTGTACTTTGCAGTGGTTTTCTTCTGCTACAGTTAAAACTTTTGCAAATGGAGTTTCTCCGGTCAGGCTGGCTCATACTAGCCTCACGTGCCGGATGCTACGTTATATTCACATCTGATTGCTACAGCCCGGTTCTCATGTGCTAGGCACAGAGTGTCGATGCTGTGATCCTATTGGTCACTGTTATTATGTGTCATTATCGGCTTAAATAATAGTATGCAAGGGATTAAATTACGCCAGTTCCTACACAAATATTTCACACATGCTACGAGAATAACTCTTGGGCATGCCAGAGCTTGAGACATGCCAGAGCATGTTGCACTGGCACATCACGCCTGGCTAGAGTCACGAGACGTCTAGTTACCTGTCTCCGGCATCTGTACGCCAACCACATGCCTAGCTACTACAGCGATGAGGGGTGTCGTCCAGGTGCGGTCGAGTCAACACATGCTGAACCATTATAGTGAAGGGTATGAGGTTGGAAGGAGGGGGGGGTACAGAACAGAATATTGGAACACCCTCAGAATATGATTGCTTGATGGTAGAAAACTGAATCCCTTAAAAAGTGTTCCTAGATACTCGCTTCTCTCTAGTATAGCAAGGAAAAGAAAGACTGGCTGCCCCTCGTAGTTCCCACGGGAGTATGGTGAGGTGCGGTCTAAAAGATAGATAGGAAAATGGAAGGACAAAGGATTGTGGGGTGTTTATATGGCCTAATTAGAGAGTAATGATTAGCAAAAAAATATACAAACTAACAAACAAACATACAAAAACAGGAAGTCATAATATCGAGGCAGTGAATTGATGATCCTTCCCTCTTTTCCCTCTTCCCACCCCATCACAATGTACCAATGAGGGTTGAATCATCCGAATGCTTACTATTTACAATTTGCCTGCAGAGTGCTCCACAAGAACAGACCAGCCTGGCCTGCAGGATAGCAGTTACCAGCCTGGCCTGCAGGATAGCAGTTACCAGCCTGGCCTGCAGGATAGCAGTTACCTCACTAGGGCTGGCCTGCAGGATAGCAGTTACCTCACTAGGGCTGGGCCTGCAGGATAGCAGTTACCTCACTAGGGCTGGTCCTGCAGGATAGCAGTTACCTCACTAGGGCTGGCCTGCAGGATAGCAGTTACCTCACTAGGGCTGGCCTGCAGGATAGCAGTTACCTCACTAGGGCTGGGCCTGCAGGATAGCAGTTACCTCACTAGGGCTGGCCTGCAGGATAGCAGTTACCTCACTAGGGCTGGCCTGCAGGATAGCAGTTACCTCACTAGGGCTGGGCCTGCAGGATAGCAGTTACCTCACTAGGGCTGGCCTGCAGGATAGCAGTTACCTCACTAGGGCTGGCCTACAGGACAGCAGTTACCTCACTAGGGCTGTGCCTGGAGGATAGCAGTTACCTCACTAGGGCTGGCCTGCAGGATAGCAGTTACCTCACTAGGGCTGGCCTACAGGACAGCAGTTACCTCACTAGGGCTGGGCCTGCAGGATAGCAGTTACCTCACTAGGGCTGGCCTGCAGGCTATTATTTTATTTTTTTTGTTATTGTTTATTTTATATTTATTTATTTATTTATTTATTTATTTATTTATTTATTTATTTATTTATTCATTTATATTATTTATATATTTAGGGAGGGATGTGGAGGGGGCGTATTGACGCATCCTAACTCTAAAGGAGTGGGCCTGTGCTATGGCAGAAACCAGCTTCATCGGCAACTTTAACGCTAGACTAATTCGGTTGATGGGCACTAGAAAGGAAAGGCTTGGCCACTAAAGACGAGGGAGGAATTTGGCATAATTCATGGACGTGACTCGCTGCACCTGCGGAGGACTTCCTATTAAAGTCCAATTTAAAAAACGATTCTTTCGCTAGATTATTTAATAACCAATTGTACATTTTTGTCTCAGGATTACCTTTGCTTTGTGAAAACATCGTTAGCTAGAGTGATTTAATACCTCGTTATCACCACCTCATGCTAAGTATGGTCAATGCTATGTGCCTGGGGGGGGGGAGGTGATCAGGTTTTTAATTAGGCTTTATTATTGTAGCACCTCAACCCGAGCCTTATCTGATAATTGCCAACCGTGATGCAATCTACCGTGTGAATTTGGACGAGAGTGATTTCCAAGCAGTGGTAAACGGAAGCTCCCTAGTGACGAACACTGTTGCCATTGACTTCGATATCAGGTGAGGGTGGAAGTAATTCTGTCCCAGTGAGTGGAGCTTAAGTTTAGGGCGAGTTAACGTTGCTTTACACCAGCAAGGTGTATTGCAGCCTAGCAAAGGAACGGGAAATCTCTCAGCAGTTCTATGGTGGATAAATTTTCGTTATTGGTTTAGTCCTGAGAAAGTTATAGATGTTCTTAATGTCAGATATTCGGCAAGCACCCATTAATTAGCAGGGGTGTGTCTGCCTAATATGCATCCCCACATGCTGTTTGTCTTATCCAACATCCAGTCGTGCCAAAACCCGACCACATCCCCGACACCGTTGAACAGCTGCGAGTTCTACCACTCTTTTTGATGTGTAATTCGAGGGGTTGCACTTATACGTGATAAGAACTGCCTCTGGTGGCCGGGTAACACTGACAAACTTCCTTGCCATGGTTACACACCATCGAGACCTAAAGCAATGAAATGATGCCCACTGTCTTTGTGTGTGTGTGTGTGTGTGTGTTTGTGTAATGCATCAGGAGAAGCGTGCCTTCATGCTTTCTTTCTGGGAGGGGCAGAGGCGGGATTGAATCATACTTCCCCCCCGTCCCATCTTACATAAAATCCTAAAAAGTACAGGTCGTTTCTATGACTACATGACATGTAATGTTGGGCTGGGGGAAATGCCTGTCGTTAGGATAATGAAACAAGTGCTTAGTGTTGTACATAACTGTACATATATTTCAATTGCACTCTCCTATAAGAGAGACCCTCGTGGTTGTGTACATTTTGGAAGCATTGATAAACATTGTTGTTGTTGATGTTGTTGTTGTTGTTGTCATCACGCTGCCTACCGGATATGATGAAATGGCGTCCTCAGGAGAAACTACCTGTTCTGGTCGGACGTGTCATCCAAGAGAATCATCAGAGCCAATCTAAACGGCTCGGAGCCGGAAGTCCTGGTGGACAATGGGCTGACCATAGCTGGTAAATTGCAGGCATAGCCACAGAGACAACCAGCTATGATACCTTACCATACGAGTGTCCAATTTTGGGGAGACAGATAAGAGTTTGTCCGCAGGTCTCTTCCCTGGCTTCCACTATGACATCATTGCTCTACGAGATGAGAGTTACGTGTGGCGAATTTATCTGCTTAATTGTGTGCGATTTCTTATTCAGCCATTTTATCACTGTTAGCACTTCGGGGTTAAGGAATAGGCCTAGGATTTGTAGGCAGGTAAAGGGGTTAAAACACGATTGTGTGTGGGGGGTGGTGTCGGTTCATTTGGAATTGACCTCTCACCTCCAAGTATCTATCGCTATGGCAATGCTAGTCAGCCTTTTTTGTGTAAAAAATGCCATTGAAGCAGTTTTTATCGTGCCTCATTTTTATTGGTAGATGGGCTGGCGTGGGATTGGCTGAATGAGAAGCTGTACTGGACCGATTCCAAGCACAGAGAAATAGAAGTTTATGACATCCTTACCAAACACAGAAAGCAACTTGTGCAGACTGGGAATGGGACTACACCCAGAGCTTTGGTACTGGATCCTAACACAAGGTATATTCCGGTTCCAAAAACAATATGCCTCTCTCTATCATTCTGTGAAGTACGGTGTGCGTAACTATTGTGAATGTGACATACAATTTCCATGGATACCCAAGCAGCATCATTCATGGTTATAGAAGTTTGTCCATGAGCTTTGGTACTGGATCCTAATACACGGTTCCAAAATATGTGTGCGAGCTCAGTAATGACACTGAGGTTGGTACCAATAATTATCTGTAAGGGCTTATATGAGAGCGCAGTGCTCATAATTGTTCAAGGATGTATAATGATATTTTATATTCACTTTATATAGAGATAGTGTCTAAAGCTTTTAATTGGCGGTAGTTTAATTTAGCTCTTTGGTAATTGTCAAAATTTAATGCTGCTGAACATTATTTTAATATTTGAATTTAAAAATTTAAAAATAGCGATTTGTACATGCATGATGTTAAGATGGAGAGAGAAGATCCAGGCAGTGTTCAAGAGAGAGGAAGGAAGCTTGGGCATCCGTAGATACCCTTGGTTGATTTTATCTACCGTCCCCATGCACCCGCACTGGGAAACCAATCTCAACATCCTGTTCCCCTGTCTCAGGTTCCTCTACTGGACCGACTGGGGAGACGTGGCAAAGATTGAACGTATGAGCATGGACGGAACGATGAGAGAGACTCTTCACAGCACTTCCCTCTCCTGGCCGAATGGACTCACCATCGACTACACCACTCAAACACTCTACTGAGTCGATGCCAAGCTGGACAAAATTGAAAGCTCCTTCGTGAATGGGTCGAACCGCAGATTGGTCTCCACCACCTTCATCTTGCACCCGTTCGCTGTGGTTTTCTTTGATGCTGTGCTGTACTGGAGTGACTGGACGTTCAAGCAGGTGGTCTATGCGCCACTCTCGTCGGTCGAGAATGTGGTTGGGCTGGTACCGGTTCTGTCAAACAAACCCATGGGTCTGCGGGTGGTTGCCATGGAAATACAGCCCATCGGTGAGTGCTTGTTTGTTTGTTTGTTTGTTTGTTGTTGTTGTTGTCATTTGTTTAAGTTCATTCTTTTTCACAGAGATAAAAAATTTGCGAAGGCTCTAATTATTCACTTGCTTTAGAACTTTCCATCCACACACGCTGTAGCCTGCTGTTTGGCAGTACTCACTCTGAAAAATCTGATAATATCCATTTTAAATTAAGACTTCCTTGAAAGGTGACACGCAACCAGTTCACTTCTCCCTCTAGAAGCTTAATAAAGGATTTTATGACCAAGGTCTTGCCCAAAGAAAGCCTAATCATGTTGGTGGGAAGTTGGTGGGAACATTCGCTATTAATATTTGCTACGATCGTTTTTAGCCAAGAACCACAGTGAGCATCATTATAGTGTTAATGCCACTGAAGAACAACATTGAGGGGAGTCCCCACGACTAATCACTCGGGGCACCCAAAATTATTTTAGCCCTCTCAATTCAGCAAGCTGTCAGTAAAATAATTATAGGCAATTGTGGCTCCACTTAGTTTAAGTGTCTTAATATATAATGTGCGGTTGTGCTGAACAACGGGGAAAAGGATGATGAAAGTCAAGCTAAGATGGAAGCCTGACAGAGGTAGAAGTTCAACTTGGAGGCCCAGCAAAGATGAAAGCTCAGTATGGAAGTTTAGTTAAGATGGAGGCTCAAGATGGAAGCTTAAGTAAGATGGAGGTTCAAGTTGGAAGCTTAGGTTAGATGGAGGCTCAAGATGGAAGCTTAGGTAAAATGGAGACTTAATATGGAAGCTCAGGTCAGATGAAGGCTCAAGATGGAAGCTCAGGTCAGATGAAGGCTCAAGATGGAAGATCAGGTCAGATGAAGGCTCAAGATGGAAGCTTAGGTCAGATGAAGGCTCAAGATGGAAGCTCAGGTCAGATGAAGGCTCAAGATGGAAGCTTAGGTCAGATGAAGGCTCAAGATGGAAGCTCAGGTCAGATGAAGGCTCAAGATGGAAGCTCAGGTCAGATGAAGGCTCAAGATGGAAGCTTAGGTCAGATGAAGGCTCAAGATGGAAGCTCAGGTCAGATGAAGGCTCAAGATGGAAGCTCAGGTCAGATGAAGGCTCAAGATGGAGGCTCAAGATGGAATCTCAGGTCAGATGGAGGCTCAAGATGGAAGCTCTGGTCAGATGGAGGCTCAAGATGGAAGCTCAGGTAAGATGAAGGCTCGAGATGGAAGCTCAGGTAAGATGAAGGCTCAAGATGGAAGCTTAAGTAAGATGGAGGTTCAAGTTGGAAGTTTAGGTTAGATGGAGGCTCAAGATGGAAGCTCAGGTCAGATGAAGGCTCAAGATGGAAGCTCAGGTCAGATGAAGGCTCAAGATGGAAGCTCAGGTCAGATGAAGGCTCAAGATGGAAGCTTAGCTGAGCCCAAAACCTGACAGCTGCCAGGTTCTCACACATGATGGTGGGCAGCAGTTCTGTGGTCAGCAGTAGCCATTGTGTTGCTAGCTGTGTGCCTACAGACTTCGTACATAACATCATAACTCTGACAAAGCCAGTTGAGGCACTGCCGAGGTTAACTCCACTTATCCTAAGATACTCTATAATGACATGGGAGAGGAGTCCGTTGCCGAGACATCTATAATATAGGATAATGTTTAAATGATTTTTTACTCAAAATGTGTACCTGTGGCCATCGCACGCTCAATATTTTCAAAGTTTTTTTCCACCACTTTTTTTTACTCCCATTTCCACGAAAATAAGGGAAAACACTTCCTCTTAAGGCGGTTTCCACTTATAAGTCATCCATTTATTAGAATGTATAGACCGACACTTAGAGCGTCTCCGCTAATTGGTAAATTCCACTCAATTAGAGTTTGTTCTGAGACAATGGCCGCTGGCAAATGCTGACAGTCTAGCATCAACCTTGGTGTCACTGGTCACTAATTGGAGAAAAGGAAGTGATTACACAGCCTTGGAGTGTGTGTGTGTGAGAGAGTACAGCGCGAAGACCGAGAGTGAAGGGAGGTGTCTGAGCGATCAATGAAGCACCGCTGTATTCGAAGGGTTACCAAAGCTCCCCCCCCTCCTCCCCCCCCAAATAAATTAGGTACCCAAGTAGAGGGAGCACTAAATGAGGGCAAGCAGAACTGGAGAGCGTCTACCATTACCCTCGTCCCCTTCTCCCCCCTCCCCCCCAACCTGGCTTGGACTAGGCATGTGCTTGTATATTTCATCGGATGCCTTGACGACGCACTTCCTCCTCCAGGGAAACTAGCTCGTGCTCAACAAATGCATGCATAAAAAATATCGTACAAAGTGAAAAAAGCGGGGAAAAGGCAAGGAGCTGGATGAAGTTACAAACTAAAGTTTGCTGGACCTCTCCTGCTAATTGTTTGATGGCTTCCAGTTCCTCCACTCAGCCATCGAGGTCAGTGAAAAGGTGACTAGAATTCCTCGGCTTCTTGACTCGGAGGCAAGGTGTGCGATTTTTTTCTGGTGCTTTTTCAGCTGTCACCTCTCCTCGCTTTAGCAGTGAGAGTCACCGTCTTCACTGGGATCTGTTGCCATGGGAACTTCACTGAGAAGGGATGGTATCGAAGAGAAGTAAAAGATTCGAGGAAAGCCAGTTTTATTAGTAGTGTTTGCTGCCAGGGGCAATACTATTGCTAGAGGGACTCAACATTCTAAGCACGAATTTCTAATAAGGACGTAATGCTGCACAAAATATCACAAAGTTGCTGTTCAAATTTAAAATCCGAGCATGATCTAATTAAAGGAAAGTCGATAAGAAGCTTTTCACAAGTCATTTAAATTAGTCAAGTGATTCAAGGGACCATCTATTGGCAGCTCTCAATATTTCATGGCAGCCAACACTATCCAAGGCTCTTACTTTAGTGTAAGCCTGGCACTCATATGGGGGGGGGGAAGTAATAAACTATTATTAGCGTGCATTATGTCTATTTGAAAACCTCCAAGATTTCTTCAAAGGGAGCAACTCTCTTCTGATCCTTCCACCTTTTATTAATTTTTACAAAAGTGATAAAATAATCCCAGGCACACCAAATATCCCCCCTTCCCAAGTCACCCACACCACTCCCATGTCTGCCACGTTCCCCTCCCATGTCTGCCACGTTCCCCTCCATGTCTGCCACGTAACCCACTCCACTCCCCCGAAGCAATAATGCTGTACAAGACCTTGCAACAATCAGACGTCATGCACATATGTTGCAGGGAATGAAGATCTGTCTTAAACCTCAGACTTAAATATTCCAATTCCATTCCATCCATTTCTAGCCATTTCCTTTTCTCCCCAGCCGCAGCGAACCCGTGTTCAGAGAGCAACTGCAGCGACTTGTGTCTCCTGTCTGCCTCCAGCGATTCCTCTTTCTCCTGCCAGTGCCCCGAGGGCAAGGTCCTCGACAACTCTGGGACGTGGTGCATCAGCAGTAAGTTATCCTCCTAATTATGGTTGGTTGGCGTAGCAAATTCAAAACTGATGAGTCTACGGCGTTACTATGGCGTTACTGCCCCTAATTGGCTCTAGTGAGATGATGCAAAAGTGAATGTGCATTAGCTGATGCTCATTGTGTTAGTGCTTGTTACCTCCAGGCTGGGGCAGAGGGAGAGGGGGTAGAGGGAGAGGGGGCAGAGGGAGAGGGAGCAGAGGGAGAGGGGGTAGAGGGTGAGGGGGCAGAGGGTGAGGGGGCAGAAGGTGAGGGGGGCAGAGGGAGAGGGGGCAGAGGGAGAGGGGGCAGAGGGAGAGGGAGCAGAGGGAGAGGGGGTAGAGGGAGAGGGGGCAGAGGGAGAGGGAGCAGAGGGAGAGGGGGTAGAGGGTGAGGGGGCAGAGGGTGAGGGGGCAGAAGGTGAGGGGGGCAGAGGGAGAGGGGTAGAGGGAGAGGGGGCAGAGGGAGAGGGGGCAGAGGGAGAGGGGGCAGAGGGAGAGGGGGGGCAGAGGGAGAGGGGGCAGAGGGAGAGGGGGTAGAGGGAGAGGGGGCAGAGGGAGAGGGGGCAGAGGGAGAGGGGGTAGAGGGAGAGGGGGCAGAGGGAGAGGGGGCAGAGGGAGAGGGGGCAGAGGGAGAGGGGGCAGAGGGAGAGGGGGTAGAGAGTGAGGGGAGGCAGAGGGTGAGGGGGCAGAGGGAGAGCATAGGTGGATCAGTGGTGTTCTCTGGTATGGCAACTCCCCCTCCCAATCAATCCTAGCCACCCCCACATTATTAATACATAGATAGTGCACAAGTATATTTCAGCAAGCAAGTGCAAATAACGAGCGTCTTTAGAACACCCACTTGTTGTTAAGTAGAGACGTTAACACTGACCATTACCAGTTCCGTGGTCTTGCTCATTATCACTGATTCTCACTCATCATGATGCAGTGCATATCCTAGTGGTGTGCCAGGCAGCTGATAATGTGCACGTGCTAGTAATAGTACATGAAAAATTACCATGGCAACAGAATCGGGGGCTGTAGAAAGTGATCTAGAAACTGCATGCAGCTCACTTCTTTCTTGAAAGGTTTTTAAACTAAGTACAGACAGGGCAGCTGTCACCATAACTGTTACCATGGACAGGAACGAGTCCAATAGCCAAGGTCAAGGTTCAGCATCACTTGCTGACCTTCCAAGTATACCAGCTGCTGCCAATTCACATGACAACTGCCATTATTCATGCTACATTATCTTCACCCCCAACTCCTTCCTCATCAATGGTAGTGACAGCTCCTTCTACATCACCAATTGCCGAAATGGTAAACAATGCTACTCCAAATTTAGACTGGAAGATTGACCAAAGAACTCGACTACAGGCTGCATATGGGTGCTGGGAGAGGCTGAGAGCTTTAATGCTATGGCTCTCTCATAGTGCTGTGCTTTCAGAGGGGTTTACAGGCATTGCATTCTTTCCCCAGAGCAGCCAGTCAAAGGTAGTAATTTGAGAGGTAGTGATAGTTTTAGTTTTATTATGTCACAGAAGCCGTACTCCAGAGCACTTGGCAACGAGTGTTTTTGTGTGTCACAAACCAATTTGATGCACGGCCATGCAGCTGAGGGAGCAGACATTTTTCTAAGGAATCTCAATAATCCTAGTGAGAGGGCAGATGCAAGACTGAAGGGGAGAGATCAGCAAGTAGGTGAGAATAGACATCTTAGCAGATTGTCTTAGCAGTGCAATTTTTGGCAAAGAAGTGAGTATAAGGTACTATTAGAGAGAGTTTCATTGCAATGCTGCAACTCGTGGCTATGGAGGGTAGTATTCTACAAAAGCACATTCTTTCTGTAGACATGTACTGTAAAATCATTCAAAATCAGGTCATTCATATCTATGCTCAGTTCCTTATTGGAGGAAAGATTTGAAGGTGTGGGAAGACTCGTCGTCCATCAGTGCTGCTTAGTAAGTTCCAGCGGGCGTGTGCCAATCTCTGAGCACTTAGACGAGCTTCTCTACTGGAAGTAGGATCTTCCAAGTTATAAATTGTTAGCAAGCGAACTGTGAAGATGGCAATAAGCTCTGTGGCAACAAGAAGCAAGGAAGATGGAGTCAACACTCCAAGCAACTTCCTCTTAAGTCTTGGTTCTTGTGATGTGATTCTTTTCCAAACACCCATTGTCTCTGCGTGATCGGAAGTACACTGCCTATCACTAGTGTTCAAGCAGAGCGATCAGAAGGATATGAGTCTACCTTGGCTGAAGAGCACTTTTCTGACCTTGCAGTGATGGCAGTGCTCTAGTGACAGTGGTCCTGACCTTGCAGTGATGGCAGCTAGTGACAGTGGTCCTGACCTTGCAGTGATGGCAGTGCTCTAGTGACAGTGGTCCTGACCTTGCAGTGATGGCAGTGTACTAGTGACAGTGGTCCTGACCTTGCAGTGATGGCAGCTAGTGACAGTGGTCCTGACCTTGCAGTGATGGGAGTGTACTAGTGACAGTGGTCCTGACCTTGCAGTGATGGCAGTGCACTAGTGGCAGTGGTCCTGACCTTGCAGTGATGGCAGTGCTCTAGTGACAGTGGTCCTGACCTTGCAGTGATGGCAGTGCTCTAGTGACAGTGGTCCTGACCTTGCAGTGATGGCAGTGCACTAGTGGCAGTGGTCCTGACCTTGCAGTGATGGCAGTGCCTAGTGACAGTGGTCCTGACCTTGCAGTGATGGCAGTGTACTAGTGACAGTGGTCCTGACCTTGCAGTGATGGCAGCTAGTGACAGTGGTCCTGACCTTGCAGTGATGGGAGTGTACTAGTGACAGTGGTCCTGACCTTGCAGTGATGGCAGTGCACTAGTGGCAGTGGTCCTGACCTTGCAGTGATGGCAGTGCTCTAGTGACAGTGGTCCTGACCTTGCAGTGATGGCAGTGCTCTAGTGACAGTGGTCCTGACCTTGCAGTGATGGCAGTGCACTAGTGGCAGTGGTCCTGACCTTGCAGTGATGGCAGTGCTCTAGTGACAGTGGTCCTGACCTTGCAGTGATGGCAGTGCTCTAGTGACAGTGGTCCTGACCTTGCAGTGATGGCAGTGCTCTAGTGACAGTGGTCCTGACCTTGCAGTGATGGCGGTGCTCTAGTGACAGTGGTCCTGACCTTGCAGTGATGGCAGTGCTCTAGTGACAGTGGTCCTGACCTTGCAGTGATGGCAGTGCTCTAGTGACAGTGATCCTGACTTTGCAGTGATGGCAGTGCTCTAGTGACAGTGGTCCTGACCTTGCAGTGATGGCAGCTAGTGACAGTGATCCTGACCTTGCAGTGATGGCAGTGCTCTAGTGACAGGTATACTGACCTTGCAGTGATGACAGTGCACTAGTGACAGTGGTCCTGACCTTGCAGTGATGGCAGTGTACTAGTGACAGTGGTCCTGACCTTGCAGTGATGGCAGTGCTCTAGTGACAGTGGTCCTAACCTTGCAGTGATGGCAGTGCTCTAGTGACAGTGGTCCTGACCTTGCAGTGATGGCAGTGCACTAGTGACAGTGGTCCTGACCTTGCAGTGATGGCAGCTAGTGACAGTGGTCCTGACCTTGCAGTGATGGCAGTGCTCTAGTGACAGTGGTCCTGACCTTGCAGTGATGGCAGCTAGTGACAGTGATCCTGACCTTGCAGTGATGGCAGTGCTCTAGTGACAGGTATACTGACCTTGCAGTATGACAGTGCACTAGTGACAGTGGTCCTGACCTTGCAGTGATGGCAGTGTACTAGTGACAGTGGTCCTGACCTTGCAGTGATGGCAGTGCTCTAGTGACAGTGGTCCTAACCTTGCAGTGATGGCAGTGCTCTAGTGACAGTGGTCCTGACCTTGCAGTGATGGCAGTGCACTAGTGACAGTGGTCCTGACCTTGCAGTGATGGCAGCTAGTGACAGTGGTCCTGACCTTGCAGTGATGGCAGTGCTCTAGTGATAGTGGTCCTGACCTTGCAGTGATGGCAGTGCTTGCAGTGACAGGATTTCTGTGGATGAATTTTTCCATGCCTTTGTGCAGGCACAGAATCACTATGACCTATGACCTATGACCTATAGTACATGTTTCATAAAATTTTGCATGCACTTTGTACACACTGTTGTAACAACCCACTCACCCCCTCCCCCCTCCCCTCACTTTCATTAAAAAAAATCCTAAATCTGCCGCTGGAGAGGGGGCATAGAAAGAGAGGGAAAGCAAGGGGGCAGAGGGAGAGGGGAGAGTTGGGCAGATGGGACGTGGGCTGAAGAGAGGGTTAGATCTAGCCCCATGCTGCCTCTTGACCTTGCGTACCATGGTTACCAGAGGTGGGTTCGGTTATTGGATTATTTCTGTGTCAGCATGAGCACAGTCCACGTACGCATGAATCAGGCGGAGCTATAATTAATTACTTATGCTTGGATGACCTCTCTCTACAGACTTAACTAGCAGGGTGTGTCAGGACAGCTAAGTACTTTTCGGGTACTGCTAAATGCCATGAATACTCCCTAAGTTGTCCATTAAGCGACAGACTAATTGTGACAAGGAATCCAAACAGGCCAGATTGTTTCAATCAGACACTGACAACTTGATTATCAGCAATTCCCATGGCAAGAGGACAGAATTCTTAACAACACAGCAAATCAAATTCTCAAATGGCATGTTTGAGTTGATGGCAGCCTGTCTCGGGATGGCCTCGAACGGTTCCGGCTACCTATCTCCGACAGAGATCCAATTAGCAGGCAGTTTGCAGGCTTCCTAAGAGTTTGTTATGATTGACAATGTGGTGAGCCTCCAGCCACCAGGTTTCTATCCAGACAGACTAGTAGCCAGGGTAAGCGATTATACTTGCTCAAGCTGCTCAAGCCTTATGTTCTCTATGTTGTGGTGGAGAGCACCTTTGTAGGTTTGCCTTATCAAACTCTTTGAAGAAGTCGTTCACAAGCCCAGCAGTACGAGGTCAGCAACTTTGCCTGCTTTTGATTAACTTTGGTGTGGTTTTGTTGAGACATGGACCTGCCGAGCATGTGCACACATGGACCTGGCGAGCATGTGCACACATGGACCTGCCGAGCATGCGCAAGCATGAACCTGCCGAGCATGCGCACACATGGACCTGCTGAGCATGTGCAAGCATGAGCCTGCCGAGCATGTGCACACATGGACCTGCTGAGCGTGTGCAAGCATGAACCTGCCGAGCATGTGCACACATGGACCTGCTGAGCATGTGCACACATGGACCTGCCGAGCATGTGCACACATGGACCTGCTGAGCATGTGCAAGCATGAGCCTGCCGAGCATGTGCACACATGGACCTGCCGAGCATGTGCACACATGTACCTGCTGAGCATGTGCACACATGGACCTGCTGAGCATGTGCAAGCATTAACCTGCCGAGCATGTGCACACATGGACCTGCCGAGCATGTGCTCACATGGACCTGCTGAGCATGTGCACATATGGACCTGCCGAGCATGTGCAAGCATGAACCTGCCGAGCATGTGCACACATGGACCTGCCGAGCATGTGCACACATGAACCTGCTGAGCATGTGCAAGCATGGACCTACCGAGCATGTGCACACATGGACCTGCTGAGCATGTGCAAGCATGAACCTGCCGAGCATGCACACACATGGACCTGCTGAGCATGTGCACACATGGACCTGCCGAGCATGTGCACACATGGACCTGCTGAGTGTGTGCACACATGGACCTGCCGAGCATGTGCACACATGGACCTGCTGAGCATGTGCAAGCATGAACCTGCAGAGCATGTGCTCACATGAACCTGCCGAGCATGCGCACATATGGACCTGCCGAGCATGCGCACACATGGACCTGCTGAGCATGTGCAAGCATGAACCTGCCGAGCATGCGCACACATGGACCTGCCGAGCATGTGCACACATGGACCTGCCGAGCATGTGCAAGCATGGACCTGCTGAGCATGTGCACACATGAACCTGCCGAGCATGTGCACACATGGACCTGCTGAGCATTCGCACACATGGACCTGCTGAGCATGTGCAGAGATAGAGCTGCTGAGCATGTGCAAGCATGAGCCTGCCGAGCATGTGCAGGCATGAACCTGCCGAGCATGTGCTCACATGGACCTGCCGAGCATGTGCAAGCATGAGCCTGCCGAGCATGTGCAAGCATGAACCTGCCGAGCATGTGCTCACATGGACCTGCCGAGCATGTGCAAGCATGAGCCTGCCGAGCATGTGCACACATGGACCTGCCGAGCATGTGGACCTGCCGAGCATGTGCACACATGGACCTGCCGAGCATGTGCAAGCATGAGCCTGCCGAGCATGTGCACACATGGACCTGCCGAGCATGTGCAAGCATGAGCCTGCCGAGCATGTGCACACATGGACCTGTCGAGCATGTGCACACATGGACCTGCCGAGCATGTGCACACATGGACCTGCCGAGCATGTGCAAGCATGGACCTGCTGAGCATGTGCACACATGGACCTGCTGAGCATGCGCACACATGGACCTGCCGAGCATGTGCACACATGGACCTGCTGAGCATTCGCACACATGGACCTGCTGAGCATGTGCAGAGATAGAGCTGCTGGGCATATGTGGATACTGCCTTATTGGCTAGACATTACAGCTTTTTGTCTATCTATGTGCTGTCTTTTGGTACCAAAAATTGTGCACAGACGTTTTCCCCTTTTTTAAAATATATCTATGAACATTGTGTGTCTAAAGCATGTCTGAGTTGACTTCTGGCAAAGTGAAGGATGTCAGTCACCTTGGCTCGACATTTGCTTGGCTCGACATTTGCTTGGCTCGACATTTGCATCACTTGTGATTGATATGAAGCCCAAAGGATTAACTCTATCTTATGCTCTCCTGTGGTGCTGTTAAGACTGTGTGTCCAGGTAAACACCCTATCTCTGCTAGCTGCTGCTGACAAGCAAGCGACGTCCTAGCTGCAGCCAGAAGCCTTAGCTGTAAGATATCAGATGGGATTGACGTGCAGACACAGAGTAGTGCTCTCAAAATCTCTGGTTCACGACTTAGGAAAGTTTTCTTTGGCACAGAAATATATCGATACACTG